>JASMMZ010000001.1:9887813-9925813 GCA_038502455.1 Anisogramma anomala | reverse complement strand
TTTATTCATTTATTCATTTATTCATTTATTCATTTATTCATTCATTCATTTATTCATTTACTCATTCATTCATTTATTCATTTATTCATTTATTCATTTATTCATTTATTCATTTATTCATTTAGTCCTTTATTCCCTCATTCATTTATTCATTTATTCATTTATTTTTGTATTCATCTTTCCATTTTGTTGTTATTGATTTATTTACTTTTTTTATTTATATATTACCTTTTCATTTAGTTTTTATTCATATTTTGATTGATTCGTTTATTTACCTATTGATTTATTCATTCATTCAATCATTCAGACATTTCTCTATGTATGTAGTTGTTTATTCTTTCACTCATATATTTATTTTCCTATTTATTAGGGACAACAAAATGTTAAAAACTGTGCAAATAGCGAATCCGAACAGCGACATAATGCCCATAGCATCGCAAATTGGTAACTTAAAGGGGAAGCGACAAATATAAGGCGTAAAATATTTAGCTTGGTCGAGGTCGTATAACCTTTCCAGCAACGCCAACGAAAAGTATATTCGTTGACACGAATATCTCCAATTATACATTCGAAACCCCTTTAATTATGATGCCTGTGAAATTTAACCATATGTTAATTCATCTCATCTCCTCGATTTAGCGACGTTTGTACGATTCGCGTAGGATTATAATTTTAATTAGATGTATTTGTTTTTGGTAATATTGAATTCAAGAAGGTATTTGTGAAGAAAAAAAATTTCATTCGAACTACAAAAGAAAAGGGATTTAAACTGAAATTTAAGATGAATATCTGGACCGTCATTACTATAGTAATTTCGGTGTAGAACATTCAATCATACCGTAGAGTTTTGACGCCAGAACGTTTCATATAATCTATTTACATTTAGTCAAGCTTTCATAAACAATGTTTTTATAAGGAGTAAATCCGATTCGATAATACATTTTATTATAAAAAACAAAAACTAATCTTATTCATAAATTATAATCAATATTATTATCAAAAGAACTATTCACAGAAAAATCAAGAGTTTTGAAATACGTATATCGAAATATTGGAATCGTAGGCCGCGATTTAAATTATTTATTCACTAGGTAAATCGTTTATTAAACTCTTTATATACATCGTTTATGAGGTCGATTTAATATTACTTTACATTGAAAAGGTTAAATATCGTTTCCAACTACATTAATAATATAAACTAAGCGTTAAATACCCGTCAATATTTATATTTATTATTATTTATACGCTAATAAAATCAACAAAAGTTACTTGATTCAATTATACTCTTTATACAAGTTTCATGATGTTGTTTCAGAACGTAATTGTTATACCTTTAAAGTTGATTATACGATTTTCCATTACCTACATTTTGGGTTTCGCTTTTAAACCGGCGTTCAAAAGCTTCATTTCATTCATAACGGAAAACAAGACGTTACCAACCATTAGTAGATAATATATTAATATTTTAATAAATATGAGTCATTCAATACATAATTTCAAAACTAAAAAAGAAAAGTAGAAGGTCAAATTAGCTATTTCGAGGCGTTTTTTCATAATATATTTAATGGATATCATTGTCGGTAGGGTTTTAGACGTTGCAACGTTATCAATTCGATTGGTTGAAGTAATAGTAGTATTACGTGGTCAGATGGTGGATGTATTATTCTAGGTTTAGCAAACCGGTAGTCGGTCTACACTGTAATTTGTATGGCCAATTACTTTGCCCGTGCCTTAGAGTGAAGTACAACATACCGCACTCGACTTACACCTAATACGGTAAGTCTCCACACGAAGCAATACACTTACAGTACGGTTAACTTTACTGTAAGTAAATTTGACCTATTGCATTGTATACAATTCTATTCCAACACTGACGGCTTTTTAGTTTGTACGTGTACGTCAGTGTAACTAACCAATCTTTTCTAGTTACCACTGAATTGCCTCCTCGTCAATTGGCCAGATTCCTATTCATTCCAACCAACTTTCATACTAATTTACACTCAATTATATGCAAATTAACTTCATTCAACCTAAATTACTCCGTTACCCCGAGGTCCGAATTTATTAACTCCCACAAAAATTTCTTTTGCTACAGGCTTTTGTAAGCCTTCACTTTAACCGTACCTCTCGAATAGATTACCATCATTCATCCCCTGATAGTCTTCCAGTCTTCCATCATATTCCTATCCGTTGTCACGTAATTTGGGCTTTCCGGGCAGCCTATTAACGTAACCCTCGATAAGTATAGTTAGTCTATTACTATCTACAAACCTTTCCAGAGCCTTATTTGACGATGCCTTTATCATAGCGTTAGCAAGATTATCTTTGCCATTAATCTATCGGAACTACTTCATCTCTATCTCTTCTTAGGCTTTACGAAGTGCCATTACGTCGATTATCAGGCGTTTTTCGCTGGTGGTTCCTAGCTTCGAAAGGCACTCGAAGAGGCTCCTGAAATCGGTATAAATTACCACCGGAATAAGAGAAATCTTTAGTTGCCTTGTAATAATATTAAAGGTTTTTTTTAGTATTATACTTACGATAAAACTTGCAATTATACCGTAAACCTCGGAGGCTAACACGCTCCGTATAATCCTTTTACACTTGACAGAAGTTTGATAAATAAGGCTACCGATAATATTAAACTAGTTTTACCGTTTATTTTCGTTAACTAGGGTTATTAAAAAGCCGATCTAGAAAGACAAGTCGGTGTTATTTGTAAATGACCCGTCAGTAAAGGTTTTTAACTTAACCTTTAAAAAATTCATTAAAACTATATTAATTTCGCGGTCTAAGTTTCGTATTTTCCACTCGAGCCTTTGATTTAACTTGCTGAAGTCTTAATCCATTGCCTTTTATATTTAAGTAGCGAAAAATATGTTGTAAAAGGCTTCTGATTAGCATAAGATAACAATATAACTGCCCGAGAACGCTATTCCAAGTGCCTTTAAGCTTCAGCCTCGTCATTTGTGTTAATTTTAGCCAAAATAACGCCTTAGTCCTTTTAACAAAGGCTAAGGCCGATATTAACAGCAAGTATATGGATTGACGATTTATTAAAGCTAAATTGACCGTTGTTCATTAATATTGTTACTGGTTTGTAATTTAAAAACTTAAAGTCTTTAATCTTTTGTCATTCTAGTATTATAAAGCTAGCCAATCCAACGAAAAGGGTATCGTCAATTTGTATATTTACTACCCCGAAGTCTCTTTTTTACGTTAATAGTTAATTCGAGTCGTATATTAAAAACTTTATCGTTAATTGTAATTGAAAGTGTAATTAGTAGGCTTGGAACCAATAAACGTTTATCTTAGCTAATCCATATAGTAGTTTAATATAATGCACTACCGTTTTTAAAGGGTAAATAGTATAGAGTTCTTATAGCAGTTTTAATAGTACAATCGGTTATAAATCCGTAATAAACTACGTATAAGCTTACGTTATATTACGATTACTAAGCGCAAACTTACCTTTAATATTAAATAATGAACTTATTACTAAAGCGACTACTAAGCGTTGCCTAATTTTTTAAATTATTAACGACTATATAAGGATCCAATCTTTGCCTTTATTACCGTATCTTTAAGCGATCAAACGTAATCTTTCGTACGGCGACCCCATAATTTTATCTTTAGCCTCGTGGATAATTCTCGACTTAAAAATCGTAATATTTTGGTTTTGAAGGTTAAAATCAGGCTTCGGTACGAATTGTATAACTCTTCGAGTCAACAGGCCATTAATCTCAATCTTTTCACTTTTTTAAAAGGGTTCACCGAAGGCTTTAATAATACCTTACGCTCGGAGCTTTAATACTAAGTCTTTTTTATCTTTTTTTTTTCCCATTTACCTAAGTAGTATTATAGATACGGCCCGGTGTATATTCCTCCTCTTTAAAGTTTTTTTTCTTCAGAAGTCGCCCACGTCAACGGCATTCTATCAGTTTATTGATAATAGGTCAAGGTGGTTTGTATTAACTTGGTCGTTCAACCTAGGGGTCTTTATCGTTAATAGCTCTTATATAAATCTTAACCTAAGTGATTTAAAAAGATAGAAAACTGGTAGCAGTTTCAGCTATTACTTTAAAGTTCGCGATACTTAATATTTTATGCGGGCCCTCCTATTTTCCCGGCTCCCACTACACAAGGACTTCACTTTACAGAGGTAAAGCAAGTATGTTGATTATTAAGGGGTTGTTTCTAATATCAAGGGCGTTATTAATCCGACGGCGTACCGATTCTCCTCGTAATTTTTTTAAAGTTTTGTTATATGCCGCAATGCGTTTTTAAATACTTGCCGAGGATGGAGATTCACTCCTTAGGTGTGGATACGCTCCATAAACCAGAAGTATTGACATTATGCCGTTAGGGCCCAAAATATCGTTTAGGCTTTCTATTAATATTTATTGGCGTGCTTCCGAGTCCGTAAAACTTGTAATTTCTAATTTAAGGATATTATACCATTAGCAAAACAGGGCGTATATCTTTTTAATCTTCCTAATACTTTAATGATCTTTTACAAGTACTTCTTTACACTCAATATCTATTATCTTAACATTTTTCTAAAACTTTACCGCGGCAAAGTTTGTACTGGTATCGTGGACAACAAAGTTAGGTGGGCCTAGGTACGTGTTAATTTATAATATCCTTAATATTTTCTACGTATCATTTTACAAAAAGTATTTTGAAAAATTGACTGTGTAAAAAGAGGTTACGAAGTTAATAACATAAAGGATATGCTAATTAGTTAAGTAAAACACGTTGACAAAAACCTCGTAATTAAAGAATTTATCGTCATTTTATGTAAACTTAAATCTCCGGGGGTCTGGGTATACGTTTGGCAGTGATGGCAAAGTCTTTTAATAGATTTTAAGGAAAAATATTTTACATTTTTATACCTTACGGACTTTAGGACTTTGTAAAGCCTATTAACGACTGGATAGTTGAAACGCCGGTTTAGTTAACGTATCTTCTGTTCCATTAAGTTTAATACTATTAATTCAGAGCTTTGAAGATAAAACCATAGATGTCTTCACTTAAAGATGAGTGAAAATATCTAGCCGTTTTTAACTAGTTCGTTTATGTTAATATCGACGCTAATATTGAGGGTCTTTATATCATTTAAATACAGTAGAAAGGGGGTGAGGGACTTGAGTATGTGGAATGTAATTATTCTTATAACAGTTTGAATTGCCTTTGTTTCAAATAACGATAGTTGTTTGTCTGGGCCAAAGCCAACTTTTTCTTTGTTAATATCGTGACGATTAATTTCAGTAGTTGAAATATTCTTCCTCCGCTATTATATGCTGTAAATAGCTTTTTATTCAGTACCTTGTTCCCTTTGTATTAGGTATAATACCCTAAAACGTGTGGTCCGCATAACGATCGCAAAGGTTAAAGGTATATAAGAGGTTATGAGTTTGGTCAAAGTAAAGGTTAAGGTTTTTACTACCCAAACAGTATACGAAGGCGTGGTCAGCGAGTTACTAATCCGC
This sequence comes from Anisogramma anomala, assembly GCA_038502455.1. Classification (NCBI taxonomy): domain Eukaryota; kingdom Fungi; phylum Ascomycota; class Sordariomycetes; order Diaporthales; family Gnomoniaceae; genus Anisogramma; species Anisogramma anomala. Next base: position 9,920,321 of record JASMMZ010000001.1, on the reverse strand, counting down.
ATTAGGAGTAGTATTTTTATATTAATTTGTTTTTTCAAGGGCGTTGGCGCTATCAATTGACTTATTGCCCTCGTAATTTGCGATTTAATCGAAGTAGTCCTGTTTAAAAGTAGTGGGATATGAGTCGTGGTATATTACCTTTCTATTATTACGCTAGGCAAAGGGATGCAGAATTAACTAGTAACTAAACTTACCACAGATTCAACATCTCTTACCACTATTACGACGATAGTACTTGCGATTAATAGATTCGCCTAAATCTTGGTTTTATTAATACTAACGTAGCTATTACCTCTAGTTTATAGCCGGTAGATCAAACCTTAGGTATTCTAGGAGCCTGTATTTACGGTCGACGTAATTAACCATCATAAGGTCTTTTTTATTTATATTAAAAAAATTGCCAGCTTAGGAGTACATACTAAACGAGTTTAATATACGCGTTATTACGGTGGTAAACGATGAATACAACTGGCTAAAAAAACCATCGTATGTAGTATCTGAGTATTATAAAGCGTATTTGAACTCGTTAACGCCTGTAACTACTACCTGTACCTATTCGCGAAGTATAGCTTCGCCAGCGTGGGCTTTTCCATTGCTTTTTGGCATAATATTAACTTGTTAATCATTTGATTAAAAACATCTATTAGTGTTTTCTCCTCCTTTTTCTTTGTCATTATTATAGTCTACTACATTATAGCCTAAATTGTATAGTATTATGTAAGGTACATATCGTATTCGAAATGACTCTTAATTCTATCGTAGATCTAGCGAAACGTGGTAACTCTAATCAGGAAAGTTAGGTAATAGTTCCTGGCGTGCCTTGTAAGAATCCCGGAAAACAGTAAGTGAAAACCTAAAGGTAAAACCTCTATCTATTTACAGATGTTTAAAAGGGGTATTATCTTGGAGTTGAAGAGGTTATAGGGCTTTCCTTCATACTTCTCTACGTTATTCCAAATCTTTGTAAAGTCCATAAAAAGCTTATAGTTAATGTTAATCATCTTAACAGGTCTTAGAGGAAGGTTATGATAATTATCACAACCTTAAATAGTATTTCCTAACAGTTTAAGTCTTGGAGCTTCCGAGACACGGTGCTAAGAGTAATTCCAGTCGCCTGACCCGAGGAGTAAATTCCTATATTATAACCAGTAGTAAGCTCTCGTATGTAAGAAAATATAAAGGGGGAAGGTTTCTAAAGAGTTTAGCGGTTGGATAGTTAAGGGGCGATGGGTACTTAAAGATTTTGGGAGGCCTGATAATCTTGCTTAATTGACTGGTGTAAAGCACTAACGTCAATACCTTTGACCGCATTGGCAGCTGTTACTTCACGTGATTTACCTCTGTTAAGGGCGTACTCCGCGTTATCATGTGGAGGTACTGAACTGCTGAGCAGGTTAATAGGTTCTTTATAGCCAGCGCGTAAAGAGGCTTAACTTAGCTAAGGGTAAGTTAAAGGTTCCCTAAGTCGCGTATAGGGGCGGTGAGGTTCTTCCACCTTCTTTCCCTTAGTCCGTGAGTCTTAAAGACATTCTTTAAGTTAGATCAGATCGAAGAGTTTTTATAGCCAATCTTGTAGTGCCCTGAGTTGGCAAGTGGACTCCTTACCGTTTGAATTCCACTTTAATCTTTATTTTGACCACTTTTTGAACCGATATCAACATGTTTATGGTTCAGTCGCTAAAGAAATTACAAAAGTTACTAAAGGCGTCTTCAGGGTTATTAGCTTTATAGTACTTAGCGATGTAGTAGCTGATAAAGTTAGTTAGATGTTTTTTAGTTAAGTTTTTATTAAAGTCCCATTACCAAAAGTCCTGGTAATAGCATTTAGTAAAAAGTTGTCCAAGAGTCTTGATTTCCTCTTTACTAACAAGTTCGGTAATAGCTTTAAAGTGGGAGTTTACGGTAGACATCTTAAGGTTTTGGCCTATGTAGGACTTAGTAAGTATATATGACAAGGAACTTGATGATCTTTAGGCGTAGGGACTTGGTTTTTTTGGCGTAAAGTCGAGTGGAAACTTAGAGATTTGGCGACTTGGTGACTTGGCGTGAGATCGCACAATGTGGCTTTTTTGGCATGACTTGGTTTTTTCGCTTAGAGTAGCAAACTTGACGATTAACTTGACGTAGGAGAAGTGAAAAGAGTGAAGTATAGGCAAAGATTTGATGTAGAGGGTAAGGTTTAAAGTCGTTATCAGTGGTAAAGGGCAAAGATTATTTGTTATGGTTGTTTGGTCGTGAGACTTAGTTGTTTTTATTGTAGTAGTACCCGTAGTAGTATTAACTTAACTGTTTACCAACTTTCCGAACTTTAAGACTTCTGACAGTTAATCTCAACGTCTTTAAAAAAGGTCAATAAAGATTGATTTGTATTTTCAGTAGCGATACCGTCGCTACCTTTAATATACCGTAAATACTGATGCAACCCAAAGATCTTCCTTACTTACTACTATAGAGACTGACACAGTAGTAAGAGCCTTTCGCAAAAATCTTTCCTCTACACTAGCATCAACGTAAAGTTTAATAACCGGAAAGAAGCTTCTTCTATTGCTTAGCTAATCTGTGTTTAACTTAATAAACACTAATTAGTGTTGGTAGGGCTTTAGACGTTACAACGTTGTCGATTCGATTGGTTGAAATAATAGTAGTATTGAGTGGTCAGATGGTAGATGTATTGTTCTAGGTTTGGCAGACCGCTAGCCGGTCTGCACTGTAATTTGTATGGCGAATTGCTTGGCCAGTTCCCTAGAGTGAAGTGCAGAGTACTGCACTCGACTTACATCCAATGCGGTAAGTCTCCATACAAAGCAATACACTTGTAGTACGGTCAACTTTAATATAAGTAAAGTTGACCTACTGCATTTCATTCAATACTATTCCAACAATTATAATAATCTACTCTACCTTTAATAAATCTGTAAAACGATTTTAAAATACTTAAAACTGTTGCGGGTAAATAATACTTCCGGGATATTAAAGGAATATAAATGTAGGTACAACGTTCAAATCGTTTTTCGAACTACGTATAGACCTATATAATGTTACGAAACCTACCTCAAAGATTATAGAATATTCGTATGGAGGCGGTAAGCGCGAAAATGAAATGATGGCTTGTTTTTTACAAACTATGTGATTAGATTTTTCGATTATGTTATAATATTTTTTTGCTAATATTACAATGCCCTCTAATTATAAAGCGGCTCTTTTTATAAGGCTTAATGTTGGAATAATATGACATGCAATGCAGTAGATCGACTTTACTGCAAGTAAAGTTGACTGTACTGTAAGTGTATTGCTTTGTGAAGACTTACTGCATTGGATATAAGTCGAGTGCAGTATGTTGGACTTCACTTTAGAGCACGGGCCAAGAAATTTCCCATACAAATTACAGTGCAGACCGGCTAGCGGTCTTCCAAACCTAGAATAATACATCCACCATCTGACCACGTAATACTACTGTTACTTCGACCAATCGAATCGACAACATTGCAACGTCTAAGGCCTACCAACACTGATCAGTGTTTGTTTGCTAGGTTAATCATAGATAAACTAAGTAGAAGAAGAAGCTATTTTCCGGTTACGTTTTAAGTTAAACAACCGCTATGTTAGAGGAATGATTCTTGCGAAAAGCCTCTATTAGTACTGCGCCAGTTTTCCAACGGTAGGAAAACAGAGAAGACTTTGGGGTTAATTTAGTCTTCCAACGGCAATCTGAAAGTCAGCGATGGTATCGCTATCGAAAACACAAAGAAATCTTTATTGATCCTTCTTAAAAACGTTAAAATGAACTATTAAAAGTCTCAAAGTTCGGCAAGTTGGAAAACGGTTAAGTTAGTACTATTGCGGATATTAATACCATAAAAACGACTAAGTCCCTACGTTAAAACAACAACCTTCAACCTCCATTAACAACGATCTTTAACCTTACACTTTATACCAGACTTTTGCCCCTACTTCACTTTTTTTACTCCCTACATCACTTTAATCGTCAAGTTTATTGCTTTAAACGAAAATACCAAGTCGCGTTAAGAACGCCACGTCGTGCGACCACACGTTAAAATACCAAGTCTTTACTTATAAGATCACCAAGTTCTCTGTCTTACACGCCTGTTAAAATATCTGCCGCTAACGTGTACTTTAAGGTTATTATCGACCTTGCCTGGAAAAAATCAATTAAAACCCTCTGATTAGTTTTCGTTGACTAATACGACCACCAACTTTAGATTACTGATGTCGACAAAAACTTAACTAAAGCGTATCTAAACAACTACGTTAACTAATATATCTTCGAATTTGACGCCTGTGAAGACCTTGGCCGCGGCACCCGCGTTTTCTAAAACTTCCGCGAATTTTTAAATGACTGGACCCTTAATAAGTAGAAGGTAATTTAGCGTACAGTTAAATCTAAGCTAAAAAAAAAAGGTTAAACATCGTGTAATTTATATTTCTCAGAAAATACCATTAGTATTAGCGAAAACCTTTTTTAAACTAACCTAATAAGAAGATTGTCTTTAAAATCCTAATCCTTAAAACCTTTAAGGAAAATTGAAGGGCGGTAAGGGATTTTAACACCTATAAATACGTTTTAAAAGACTCATAACCTACCTTTGATTGAGTTAAGCCTTTTAATACGTTAGCGGTTAGAAACCTATTAACCTGTTCAGCAGTTTAATACTATTACGTAATTGAGTGAAGTACGCTGTAAGAAGCAGCAAGGCACGTAAAGCAACGGCTGCCAACGCGGCCAAAAGTATTGATGTTGATATTTTCTACTTATTAACTAAATAAAATCGTGAGGCCTCCTATAATCTTTAAGTATTTATCGCCCATTAGCAATTTAATCGCTAAAACCCTTAAAACCCTTCTCTCTTTAGATTCGACTACGCGTGTGAACCTATCACAAGTCCTATTATAAGACTTTATCCTTTAGGTTAGGCGACTAACAATTTTCCTTAATACCGTATTTCGAAAGCCTTAAGGCTTAAATAACAAAGAAACACTATTTAAGGTCGGGATAACTATTGCAACCTTTTTATTAAAAACCTGTCAAGATAATTAACATTAATTACAAACTTATAAGGGACTCCGCCAACATTTAGAATGATATAAAAAAGTATAACGAAAAGCCTTATAACCATTTCAACACCAAGATGATGCCCTTTTTAAATATCTATAAGTAAATAAAAGTTCCAACTTTTGGTTTTCACTTACTATTTACTGAAATCCTTATGGATTTCGCCAAAGACTATTACTTAACCTTCCTAACGAGCGTTACCACGTTTCGTAAGATTTACAACTGTATAAAGAACCACTTCGAATACAACGTTCACTTCGTGTAATATAATATAAATTAGGATATTATAAGGTAAATTATAATAATGGTAAAGAAAAATAAGGAGGAATTACCAATGGATGTTTTTAATTAAATGTTTGACAAGGTGATAATATATCAAAAAGCAATAGAAGAAGCTTACGTTAGCGAATTTATGTTTCCCGAGTAGGTATGGGTAACAGTTACGGGTATTAGCGAATTGAAATACGCCTTATAACACCTAAATACTATTTGTAAAGGCGTTTTTAACCAGTTACGTTCCTCGCTTATTACAGAGATGATACGTATACCAAACTCGTTTAGCATATATTCCTAAGTCGGTAATTTACTTAACGTAAATGAGAGAGACCTTACAGTAGTTCATTACGTTGACCGCAAGTATAGGTGTCTATCAAGCCTAAGGTCTGGCCTATCGATCTTAGCCCAAGATTGGAGATAAGACCTACGCTGACGCTAATAAGATTTAGGCGGACCTGTCGACCATAAACACTATTGTCGAGATAATTGTAAGAAATATTAGATCTGTGGAAAAATTAGCTGCTAGTAAATCCGGTGCCCCCCCGTCGAACGTAATAATAGTAAAGTAACATATTACGTTTAGTATCCTATTGTTTTGAAATAAGGTTACTTAAATTAAGTTGCGGATAATAAAGGCGATAAGTTGAATAACGTCGCCAATGCTTTTAAACAAATTAAGTGGCACGTAAATACTATTTTTAATATGGCGACCTAATAATTAGCCAACTATGCCTTTTTATACCGTTTGGGTGGTAAAGACCTTTACTTTTGTTCTAATTATACTCTTACTCCTTTACACACATTTAACCTTTACGATTGTTATGCAGATTACACGTTTTAAGGTATTATGCCAGATATTATGGCGGTAAGGTACTTGATGGAAAGCTATTCATAATATATGGTATTACGGAGGAAAAACACTACAACTACTAAAATCAATCGCTATAATATTGGCAAGGCCAAAGTTGGCTTTAGCTCAGGCAAACGATTATTGTTACTAGGGATAACAGTAGTTTAAACTATTGCAAAAACGATTACATTCTACAATTTGAAGTCTCCTACTCCTTTTCTACTTTACTCAAAAGATATAAAAAAAATCGGCATTAACATTAACGTTAACGTAAATGAACTAGTTAAGAATAATCAGAGGTTTTTACTCACCCTTAAGTGGAGGTACCTATGGTTTTATCTTTAAGGCCCGAAAGTAGTGGTGTTAATTCTAACAGAGCCAGAGATATGTTAATTTCACCAGCGTTTTAATCACCTAGCTATTAATAGGTTATATAAAGTCCTAAAGATCATAGGACATAATGATATGGAATACTTTACCCTCGAAGTTATTAAAGGGTTATATTACTACTATTTAACGTATGATTAAACACCCCTTAAATTTAAGTTTACATTAAAAAATTGATAACAACTTTCATTATAAGATTTTCATTAATGTATTTTACTTAAATAATAAGCCTGTTTTTTACGTCGTTAACTCCACAAACTTTTTTTATGGAGTTAAGATTTTAAAGTCCCTTTCGGCAAAGGATACGTGGGAAACGCTAAAGATACTATAAATTCATACGTACCTGGGTTTACCTAACGTCGTCGTCCACTATACCGGTACCAACTTTGTAGCGACGAAATTTTAGAAATATATTAAAATAATAGGTATTTAGTATAAATATGTACCTGTAAAAGCCTATTTTAGCATCGGAAAAGTTAAAAGGGTATACGCTCTACTTCGCCAAGCGTATAGAATCTTTAATTTAGAGATTGAAAACTTTACCAATCCGGAGGTACGTTTACAGATAACAGTAAAAGGCCTAAATAACACCGTAGGCTCTAACAGTTTAGTGCCAACTTTCCTAGTCTTTAAAGCGTACCCACGTCTAACGAATAAATCTCCGCCCTCAACGAGTACTTAAAAACTTTTTACGGCATACAATAAAGTTTTAACGGAACTGCGAAGGGAATAAACACGCCGCCAAATTAATAGCGCCCTTGACATTAGAAAAGAGCCCTTAACGATCAACGTGTTTACTTTACCTTTATAAAGTAAAGTCTTCGTATGACAGAAGCCAGGTAAATAGAAAGAGATATATAAGATATGAAATACTACAAACTACAAAATAATTATTAAAACTATTAACGGCTTTATATTCTTTCGAATCACCTAAGTCAAACCTTATATTAAAGGTATCGAAAACAAAAGCCCTTAAGTTTTTGAAATAAAACGACCAAGCTAATACGAACCTCTTTTCTCCGTTATTAATAAGCTGATGAAACGCTGCCGATGCGGACGACCCCCGAAAAAGAAAGATAATATTAAAAAGGAGGAATATATACCGGGTTGCATCTACAATACTGCTTAGGCAGGTGGGAAAAAAAAGGATAACAAAGACTTAATAGTAAAGCTTAGGGTATAAGTAATTATTAAAACTTTCAGCAAACCTTTTAAAAAATGTTATAAAGTCGGAATCAACGGTTTATTAATTCGAAAAGTTATATAATTTTTACCGAAGACTACCTTTAACTTTTAAAAATCGAATATCACGATTTTTAAGTTATGGATCATTTACGAAGTTGAAGGAAAAGCCACACGGCGGCCGTACGAAAATTTACGACGAATCGCTTAAAGATACAGCGATAAAAGTACGGACTATATCCTTACACAGTTGCCAAAAATTTAGAAAATTATCTAACGTTTAGTAGTTACCTTGGTGGCAAGTTTAATAATCAAGATTAAAAATGAATTTATATTTAATAGTCGTAACATTACGTAAATCCATATACAATTAGTAATGGATTTATAAAGAATTATATTGCTAAAACTACCGCAGGAGTTACGTGCCATTTACCCTTAGAAAACGGTAATACGATATATCAAACCACTATATAAACTAGTTAAAATAGGTATCTACTAGTTATTGACTTACCAGTCATACTTTAAATCCCATTTAGCGATAAATTCTTTAATATACGATTCGTATTTACTAGTAACGTGAAAGAAGTACTTTGTTATAGTAGGTATACAAACTAACAATACCCTTTTCGTCGAAACGGCTAGCTTTGTAATACTGGAACAATAAGCCATTAAATACTTTAAGTTTTGAAATTACAAGCCGGTAACGATGTTAACGAAAAATAACCAACTTAAATTTAATAAATCGTTAATCCATATACTTAATGTTAATACCGGTGTAATATTTCTCCAAAATGGCTAGGGAGTTGTTTTTATTATAATTGACAAAACTAATATGACCAGTGCTTAACAATATTTGAAATAACGTATACAAAGTAATTATATTCCCACTTTATATTAACCGAAAAATTCCTACGATTTTTTCATTGCAATATAAGTATACATACTAACGGATAAGATTTCAATCGACTAAATAAAAAGTTGGAGTGATAAATATGGAACCTGAACCGCGAAATGAATATAATACCAATCGACATTTTAAAGGTTAAGTTAATAATCTTTACGAATGGGTTTTTTATAAATAATACCGACTTATCTTTATAAATCGGCTTTTTAATAACCCTCGTCAATAAAAATAGGCGGGAAGATTAATTCAGTATTATTAGTAACTTAACTTACTAATCATACGTTGAGTATAGAAGGATTATACGAAACGTATTAATATAGGGGGTTTATAAAATAATAATGGTCTTCGACGTAGGAATAAAACTGTGGGAAATCCTTAACCTTATTACCAGGCAACTACGGATTTCTTTTATCCCGGTGATAATCTATACCGATTTAGAGAGCCTTTTCGAATACTTTTTAAAATTGGGAACCGCCAGTGAAAAGCGCCTGATAATCGACGTAATAACACTCCGTCAAGCCTCTAAAGGGAGGGAAATTAATGAATTCAAGTGGATGGATAACAAAGATAACCCCGTCGACGTCATAATAAAAACATTACCAAACAAAACATTAAAAAGGTTTGTAAATAGTAATAAGCGAACTATACGAATCAAGGGCTACGTTAATAGATCGCCCAAATAGCCCGGATCACGTAATGGCGAGCAGGGATATGTTGGCAAACTGGAAAATTACTAGGGGATTCATGATAACTTATTCAAATGGCATGGTTAAATTAAATACATACAAAGCTTTGAGGTGAAAGAACTTTTTATAGGAGTTAATTAACTCGGACCTCAGAGCGGCGGAGCAATTAAGGTCAAATTGGGTTAATTTGCATACAATTGGGTATAATGCAATATGAAAGTCAATCAGAATTGACAGGGGGTACGAGGTCGCTATTCAACGTTAACCAAAAAAGATTGGTTAGCCACATTAACGTGCGCTCACAAACTAAAAAGCCGCTAGTGTTGGAACAATATTACATGCAGTGCCGTAGATCAACTTTACTGCAAGTAAGGTTGACTGTAATGCAAGTGTATTGCTTTGTGGAGACTTACCGCATTGGGTGTAAGTCAAGTGCAGTACGCTGCACTTTACTCTAGGACACGGGCCAAGCAATTATCCATACAAATTACAGTGCAGACCGGCTAGCGGTCTGCCAAACCTAGAACAATACATCCACCATCTGACCACACAATACTACTGTTACTTCGACCAATCGAATCGACAACGTTGCAATGTCTAAGGTCTACCAACACTTACCGGCTTTATCTTTTACCTAGTAAACCAAAAGTATGGGGAAAATTGTATAAACGCTGTAAACCTTTAGTTGAAACCTTCAAAAATGAAAAAAGCCTTATTCAATTAAAACAAAAATTTCCGTTTAGGAAAACTATTTAAACGAGGTACTTAAAACGGTCATAATACGTTTTCGGTAGAGCTTTAAACCACTCTCTAAGGTGCATTCCTACAAAGTGCAGAATAACGTGCCACCACCTAAAAGTGGTATTTGCAGAGTGCACAGTAAAGTGCCACTACCCAAAAAGGAGATTATCGGAGGGCATGGCAGAGCGCCACTGCCTGGGTGAGAGATTATAACCTCTCACATGTAGCATGCACTTTCCGAATGCTTTTTCTCTTTTGTATATCTTATCTTTACTACAATAATACCAATATCTCTAATTACTCTTCTACTACGTTAACGTATAGAGACCTTACCTACAGTAGCCGTAATTTTCAATTTTATTCATACGAAGAAATCTTTTTAACTTTGATTTTTATTATGTCATTAATCACTAGGAGTAATAGCAGCACTAGCAGTACCAACACTCACAGTACCAGTACCAGTAACCGCAGCAGCATATAAAAAACAAATTATTCTTCATAAATCATCATTTTCTCCACTTCAGCATAATACTAATCACCATCGTCTTCTCTCCAATAACATGTTGTAATACTAACTAAAAAATACTTGATCAAAACGCCAGCTTTCTTTATCTTAAAAGCCGTCGCCGTTACCAATCCTCCACAACCGCACAACTCAACTCAGCTGTCCCTACACGTACTCATGAATCTGTTCCTTCAATATAACAAATACCGGATGCATTTTCTCGTCTCCAAACACTACGCGATACAAATACAAATCAAATAGATGATGAGACTATATAAAAGCAAATTTTTGAAGAGTATTTACTTGTAAAAAAATCTTGAAACCTCACGATAGCAAAAACATAAGTTAATGATAATTTCAAATCGCTGTTTGGAACCAATTATTACACTGATCTAATGTGGAACTTAATTGTCAAGAGCCTTACAAATAACGAGGACTTTATAAACTCATGAAAAGCTGGGTACCTATTTCAACTCTCAAACCGTTTACTTAACAACAAAAACTCGGTGAATCGGAAACAACTAGTGATTCCAAAGGCATAAATTCAAGATTTTCTAGCTAATATGTATTATAACCGTTATTATTTCAGCTCAAAATGAATAATAATTACCTAAAAAGACTAATATTATCGTTTGGGACACTAGGTTATTAAATCTTATTGCAAAAACTATTATACATATGGATAAATTCAAACCGAAATCATGAAACCATTGGAAAAATTACCACTTTTAAGGCACCAGAAGAACCAAAATATACAATATAAACAGATTTTATGGTAATATTACCTGGACTCTTATCAGAAGAACATTCATATTTTATGTTTAGTTGGAGTAACTTCGACTGAATTACTCCTATCATATACAAAAAAATATATAACGCAAGTTATGCCACCAAAACACACAATATATACTGTAGTAGAATAGAATTCCTTGTTGACCAGGTATTTTTTATAATGTAATTGGCTTTATCATCGTAAAATTTATTCGGATAAAGATACAATGTTTTTTGCACCTTTCTAACAAGAATTTTCATTTTTTAAAAAAAAGAATAGAGTGAATAATTACCACCGTAAACCATACGTAAATGGAAAGGTAACTCAAACCGCAAGGAAAATCTGCAGAAATAAGCATAAGTTATAATATTATTAAGCATATTAAATCTATATAATTTTACTTTATACCAACTTTGTAATACAAGTTCTGCCACTTGATTCTACTAATAATTAATATCCATTACTAGAGGTTTCCATTTTTTTCTAACTGCATACCCCTATTCATTACGTTACATCAAATTTCTTCAAATACAGAAGCGATATTTCATTTTCACGGGAATACTTACACCGAAATACACAACTGAAAATACAAATTATGAAAATAAACAAAAAACCGATATAATTTTTATCATTGTTAACACGACTTTAAGGTTAATCACAAAACTTGATTAAAAACTGGAAAAGCTTAAAAGCTGTTACATTATCATCAAAAATCAACGCTTTCAAGATTAAGACACTATACAATTACCATTACTACCGGAAAATAAATCAAAACTTTAAACTTCCCACAAAACGCATAAGTAAATTTTCCCATCAATATTCAATATTTGTCACCACATCGTAACCAAAATACGTATATATTTCATAGTTTGGCCTTATGTTTTGAACTAGTACAATACGATTGTAGTAAGATAAATACAAAGAATTAAAATGTAGGATGTATCCTTAACAAACATCTAAATCGTATAAGTCTCCCTAAGCATTAAATTTCGTACTTAGTTACTGTGAAAATATTTTGGAGTCAATGATAATAAGTAGAAGCTCATCAAAAATTTGAAATATTACAAAAGTCTTATAAATAAATATAGAAGAGATTAAAGCATGATTCTTACGAAAGATTATTTTCATAACATGGTGTACTCATAAATATAATAAAGATATTATTATCTTTTTATTAGGTCGTCATCCATGTTACCAGCGTAGCGAATCAGTACGAAAATACTTGTAAGGCAAGTATTAACCCCTATAATGCAGGGGGTTTCTACGTAACTATAGATACTTAATCTTTCCAATTTTTTTGAACCTACAGGCTAAAATTAGACTTGTTCCCTTGTGCTTCCTACTAAAATTAAACTGAATTACTGCTATTTAAACCTTACTCTTTATATTACTTGATAGATAATATATATATATATTTACTCTATTCATTCTGAAAAAGAATTTGAACTTTAGTTTTTATGAAGTCATCAATCACTAGTATCAATAACAATATTAACAATAGCAGTATTAACGATATCAATACCAACAGGTATAAAAACTCTAAAACAACAAACTATTACTTATTGATTATTATCTACTTCTCTTTCACGTAATCTCAATTAATATATTCTTTCCTCCAACTACATATTGTAACTAGATTTAAAAATACTTTTGGAACAAAACGCCAGCTTTTACTGAGTTAATTTCCGTCGTCATTACCAATCCGTCACAACCCCACAAGTCAACTAGGCTATCCCTCTATATACCCTTATACTCTAGCTTTCTCTACCCCAAACGCCCAAACACCGATAAATAATAATACTGAACCCTTCAAGAATGCCCTAGCTATTAAGTTCTCGAGGTTTTCGAATCTACACTCTAATCATAACCGCACCATAAAACGAAACCCTTGATACTCGTATAATACAACTAGACGAAGGTATTTCGAAGCTGCATATCAATGTTAAAAACTAAACGCTTCACGAAAAATAAAATCTATACACTAACCCAAATTCTAAAGGAACTAAAAAATCGTTATTAATTGATAAGTCCTTACCGATTTCGTATACCTTTACCTCATCCTCTTTAACCTTCGCTCCGTCCTTATCAGCGCGAATACTCACTTTTTCTTCGTAAATAATACGAGAAAGACAAAGATATCAGAGGCGCCTCAACACCCCTTTTTCAATACTTAACAAGCGGTTGGCATCTCAAAGGTGAAAAAATGGACATCTTCAATCCTTAATATCATAACCCTAGTAACCTCGCCATTGTTACTGTCGATAAAAATATCGTTTTAACAATTATTGGAGATTTTAGAAAAAACTAGACGACTTTATCGATATAGGCAACGAAAGTATTAAGTTCTAAATCTGCAAAATATTCTCTAATTTGTGATAAAGCTTCAACGTATATTGAGGAAACTCGGAATTTACGCTTGTAGATCATCCATATATATATATCTGAAGCCTTAGGGTTATAATAAAAGATATTACTACATGTTTCGTCATAAATAAAATCCGTGTTACAAAGAAATTTCATATGGTTTCTTTAAGGATTAGAGACCTACTTAAGGATAAATTTGCTTTGAAATAGCATATTCAAACTATAATACGGTATGTCAAAGCGATGTGTATATTTTGACGAAATAATACTAATTGACAAAACGTGGTTATTAATATCTTAACCGGATTAGACCTTGATACTAACAAATTTCTTTCTCTTCCTTAGTAAAGGAAAATAATAGAGTATCATATAAGTAAGTCATGAAGAAGAAAAAACTGTTCTTTTTGCCACTACGGACAGAAAGCATGCATACTACCGTTCGGTGCTCTAAACTAAGAAAAGAAATCTTTACTGTAATCGTATAAATTCTCCTAGGTATGAGTAATAATACTCATTTAGCTCTTATCCAAATCCGAGGTACGGTCTGATCTTTAACCGTTACCAAAAACACTATGATACAATAAATAGCGACATTATTATGTTGGCCATCGTTTATATGAGGACAAGCATCGGAGTAACAAAGATTGTCAGTGTAAAGATCGTCGCTATAGTGATCGTTGGTATAATAGTCCTCACCGTAATAAACTTCGCGAGTATTGCGGTACTCTCTGCTAGGATCTTGACGATCGTCATAAGAATCGCCATAATAATAATCAAGATAAAGTATATAATATTAAATCAGGTTCTAATGAAAAAAACCTTACAAACTTGATCATGCTTCTTTTTGAGGGTCTTGTTAACTTTGTTTACAAAGTTTGAGAGTCTTATGAGTATGTTAATCGAACTTTATGTCACTGTTAAACTCAATCAATTTTATATTTTTATTAAATCACTTTTCAGTTGAAAAACAATATGTTTTTGAACCTTATAATGCTCCATTAAACTCATTATGTAGTTATATCAGAAAAAGAGAAACTCAACAAGTTTTTAACCTCGATAGGCTATAGTCGTATATATAGTGAAGAATTTGAATATTGATGCAACGCGGTACGTTAATAAAGAGGCTGTCATAGTTATAAAAGGCTATAAGTATCGTTAAATCGCTATACGAGGATATTTTATTAACTCAAACGTTTGAATTTCTTCAAATATGAATATTGGGAAACATTTTTACGAAAGCTTTCTCAATATTGATTTCCCAATATACGAAAAGTTTGCTGTTACAACACTAGACATTAATACAGTCGTTATTAGACTATTGAGGAAAATTACGATGAGGGTAAAATAGAGTTTCTTAGCTCTTTAGAATAAGATGAACAACTCCATTAGATTACTTAAAAAAGTCTGCTAAAATATAGCTGGTTCTAAAAATTAATGTTAAAATCTTCCCTACAAATGATTTGATGAAGTTAAAGAATACATATATACTCATATTTTGTTTAATTATCGCGATATATTCTCAAAGATTCGTCGAATTCTTTACTATTCATAAATTCGCCAACAAAGAAGCTTTATATAAGAATATTTTCAATCATATTGTATATGTATAATCAGATTAAATTTCATAGGTTAAGGTATATCATGTAAATCTTTTGAAAGTTCGCTTATTTATATTGATGTTATAATATAAAATCGTATGAAACGTAGCGGTTGATACAGCAAAACCACACAGAATTTAACATTATAATCTTTTTCAAATTGTTATAAATAGTAACAGGAAAATAAGTACAGATACTATTACCAAGTTCGAAAACTACGTATAATTTCAATCCAAATAATTTTGAATACTTGACACTTTCCAGTAGGCTGATAAAACAAAGAATTTATCATTTTTGTTGCTAAACTTATAGAGATAACTGTTTCCGGACATCAAGTAAAATTTGTCTCTATTAGCCTCTTGAATGTAATTTCATTCCTAATTGTCATTGAAGTCGAATTTCAGTTTAGCTATAAATTTATACGAACGACATTTGTCCTATAGCGAGCGGTATTTCTGTATTGAATAACCATTAATATAGTTACGTTTAACTCATTTACGGATGCGGTAGCTGATATAATTAAGGATTTGTATATGACGAACATTTCAAAAGTCTCTAGAGTTTCTATATACAACTGAAATATCCCTAATGTACTATATATACGCGATTTTTTGTTTATCATTAAAACGCTTTATAACGATCTAATGATTATTAAAGTATAATAAACTTATATTAATGATTTTAACAAGACTTGCGCTTCATAAATACAACGATCATATAAATTTTACTTGAAGCTTGAAAAAATAATGGTTTTATCGAGGATTTCAAATTGTAAATAATAAAGGTTTCTTTCGTCAATGATTAACGTTGTTTTAAATTCACTGGTTATCCGTACTCAATTGTAAAAGAAGATAAGGTTTTCCTCAGTTTATAATTTTATAAGGTTAATATAAATATGCTTTGAAAGATAGTGTTAACGCCTACAATATGATTAGTCTGTACGTAATTGTACATACTAATTCTTTCTTATCTGTTTGGCCCTACAGGACAAACTTTGACTTATACTTTTACGCTTTTTACTTGAATTGAATTGAACCACCACTACTTATGCTTCATCGCCTATACTATCCAACAAACTTATTACCTTTTACTTAATGACATACTACTTATTACTTCAATAGAATATTTGAATCGAAAAATGTAGCTACAATTGATACTTATCAAGATCGTCTTTATTTTTAGTTGTTCAAACAACAAAAGTTTCATTTTCCGTTTATATCATAGTAATAGTAAGTATTATCCGTCTAAATTTTGTCAATTCTCAGGTTGTAACAATAAGAGGAGTTATTATAATTCATGAGTTATATATATTATAAATATACGGATTTTTGGTAGACTTATAGGGAAAATGTAGTTGTTTGAATAGTTGTAGTGTTTGACGATAAAAGAGGAAGAAACTAGGTAGGAGCTCATCAGAGATGAGCAGGTAGGATATA
This sequence comes from Anisogramma anomala, assembly GCA_038502455.1. Classification (NCBI taxonomy): domain Eukaryota; kingdom Fungi; phylum Ascomycota; class Sordariomycetes; order Diaporthales; family Gnomoniaceae; genus Anisogramma; species Anisogramma anomala. The sequence goes on along the minus strand of JASMMZ010000001.1, from coordinate 9,903,549 downwards.
GGGGCACTAACACATGTTTCCCCAAAGTTGGTGTATACCAGTCTTAGTCTTTATCATAAAAATATCATGTATCCACTATGTAAGTACACTAAGTCCTTGGGACCGACAAAAGGAGCAATGTCTTTATTGTATAACATAAACTTAAGCGAGAGACTAAACGCGAAACATGAGACACGAGACGCAGGACGCGAGAAGTGAGATGTGAGATGCGAGACATGAGTTGCGAGATACAAAAAACAAGACGAAAGACGTGAAAAGCGAAATGCGAAACGCGTAAAACGAAACGTAAGACGCGAGACGTGAGTCGCGATATACGAGAAGCGAGACACGAGATACGAGACGCGTCTTTTCATTACCCTTATCATACAACAATCTTTTTATAAGACAATATTATCGCGCATAAGCTTTTTATACGCCTTGATAATTTTTAATAATAATCTAGATCTTTTTTTATTTTCGATTCATGATCATTTGCTCAATATACCTTGTAGCGAATCAAATATTGAGTTTGGTAATTGATACGACAACAACGATCGAAGCGTTTAACTATAATCTTTTTTACTTTTTATTTGTTTCTGTTAGTTTTTTCTTGGTCAATGGGTTTAGATAATAAAGGTACTTTTGTGAAAGTATTATAGGTGGGGCCACCATATGGTGATAAGTATTAAATCTTAATAGTTAAAAGAAAGTGAAAATTGACAGAGAAATCAAGTATATATATAAATTTTCTTATATCATTTACTATAGTAATTGGGCTTCAACGTGAAGGTAATAATTTCTTTATCGATACAAAAGCTTATAGGTCTTTTCATTATGGAATCTAATACGATCACTTACATTATATTATATCGAACGATAATATTTGCTATAACAGCGTTTTGTTTTGCAAGTAATAATGTTTATCATTAGTTGAGGGTTATCGTAGAGATATTACTTTATAAAGATAATTTCTGTTTATTATAGAGGTAAAATATGATTAATATTATTTAAAAAAGCACTTGATTTCAATATAATAAGTATTTATTAGTGTTGGTATTGATTATATAATAATACCTGTTGTTAATATTTCACTAAAACGTAAGAATGAAATTAGTTTACACTTGCTCCAGATGTTTTACGATATAATAACATAATACGAGTTTGATATCTTGTTTTTTTTAGCTTTTTAATCGGTTAAAAGATCATACGATGTTGTTATATAAGGTTTAGTATTCATTCATTTTTAAAATCTTGTTATAAAAGGGAAAAAAACTTGGTATTTCGATTCTAATCAATTTCTATAAATAAAGTTAATTTGATTATGATAAGTGGATATATAGGATTTTGCCGAATACTAAATCATATACGAAGTATATTATGGTAAAGAAGGAGTGCGTTTCCAAGTTTTATAAGTGAAGGGTATAATAATGTCGAAGTTTTTATAATGGGATAACGTTTAAGAAGTATTCATAAATGAAATCGATAGTAAGTCATTGATGAAATCCATAAAATAGTGTACATAAGCTTCTTTGGCACTTGACTTGATGAAAAACTTTTGATAGGTTTTTGATTTTTGTTGTGTATTTAATCCCAACGAATATTATAAAAATAGTATTTTGTTACTATTTTCATTTATACATAAATTATGAACTATTTGAAGAACTTATTATACGGTTTGATGGCTTAAAATGGTGCTTGTTGTTATAAATACCATAAAAAGTCCGTAATTAGATTAATAGGAATAATAAGTTTTCTCACGGTTAATTGTATTACAATGGTAAAGAAAACGGTTGCATAAATGAAAAGTATGATTATATTCGGAACTATCAATGATTTCAGCATTAATACTGTGGCTTTAAGTTTAATTTGAGATTATTAAGTGCCAGATAGCTTTTGATTTATATAAGAATTGAAACTTGAAGCGTATATTGTCGGATAGAATAATTTTAGTAAAATATAAAATGAAGTAAACTTTGTTCCGTATCGTAAGAAAATAATTGAAGATTTGATCGAGTATAGATACCTTTCTGAAAAAACAAATATTTACATCAATGTCCACTGAAACACACAATAATATATTCAAAATTAAGTTAGGTTTTTCAGAAAGATACATGTCGTTTAAATTATATGCATCCAGGTAAATAATATTATTATTATACTTTTCATTTTCCTGTCTATAAAAGTCGTACGTAAAAAAGTTTTGTTAATAATTTATATAGTATATTCATGATTTATCAATACAACAATGGGTTAAGACTTTTAGATTCAATTTGTCTTTAATTATTGATATATTTCTCTAAAATAAACTTATTTTCAAATCATTGATAATTCAATTTAACCTTTGTCATGTATTCACTAAAAATATTATAGACCAATAATATCAGTTGGAATGTATTTACCGCGTTTCTAAATTAGTTTAGGTTTGTATTAAAAAATTAGAACTTTAAAATCTCGTTGAGAACTATTGTGAATTGAGAGAATTACGTACATTTGAAATTCGTATAATACAAATATAGGCGAATATTAAGATACTTTTACAATTTCGTCAATAACTTTTTTTCCTAGTGTATCGGAGAGATTATAGTGGTTTATGCATAGTGTTTACTTTTTCCGTGATTTTAATTTTGCATTCGTTTAGTTTTACAATTTACAACTAGAAAATATCGATCTGGTTTTTCTAATAGCTCGGATGATTAGGTAAAGAATAACATTATAATGTATAAAAAGCCAATAGCCTTAAAATACGTTTAGAATGTTTGAAGAGTAGTCGTCAACTAAAGGTTTCGGAATCTATAGGTTCGTTTAATAGTGGTTGAAAAACCAAAACTATCAACGTAAAACCCGAGTTATTTAATAAATTAAAATCATATGTAGAATTATTTCATGGCTAAAAATATAGTTACTTTAATTTATAGAGTGAGTATTCGTGTGATATATTGTTGATAATCTTTGAAGCTATCAGGAGAAAATGATCTTATTGTTACAAAGTTAACAAAACGATTTGTATAGTTTAAATATACGGTTTATGAATGTTTGTGCGAAAGTTGGTGAGTTCCTATATTTTATGTAAATTGTTTTACATTGCTTGAATCTTCAAAAATTAATGAAACTAAATTAATTTCGATGATATGAATATACAAGGAATTTGGAAAAGAATTTCGTTATATAAATCAATGAAATATCATAAAACTTTTATAAATAATTGATATTTTCGGTTGAGGGAGTTAGTAGGTGATTATTAAAATAATATATTTTTTAAAGAGATTAAGATCATCCATTATACGGATTTTTTTGATATCATAAAGTTTGCTCCAAATAATTAAGATAGGTAAAGCGAATGGTGAAATGTTGTTTATAAACTGTATACAAATTTGATGGTATAGATTATTTAAATATTAATTCAAAAGAGCTTTATTTTAATAAGAAATTTGGTAATGATGTCGATTAAGTTTCGTATTTCATTAGCTTTTAATAAGATACATTTCTATTATTTTGTTCAAAAGAAGTCGAAGAGGCGTAAATTTATATTGGACATTAAGAAAGTTATCTTAAATCTTTGTAAGTTTAAACTCCTTGTATGTCTTCGTTATATTTATATAGGTATTGTATTTTGTGTTTAATATTAATGTATAATTTGCGGGATTAATATCCAAAGAAATTGGATTTTTTTGAAACGATGTTTGTTTTATTAATTAACGAGATTTGTATTTCGCGTCTCTCTAAGAGGAAAGGGACTTACGCTTCTCATGTTTTTCATGGGTGTAAGACTTGCATTTTGTATGCAGTTGGATAATTCCATTAATAGTGGAAACCCTGAAATTGTTAAGAGTAACAAAATTAATATGATATTGATCTTTAATATTAAAAGTAGGTTAAAAAATGTAAGAAATAATATTGATGATTTTAGTAGCCTATGATAAAGTTGATAATAAACTATTTCAAAAAGTAGATAAATATGCCGTATTCTCATATTTGGTGATAATACCAAGATAAGATTGTTTTTGAATATTTATTATCATAGTTGTACGGTTGTGCAGCTGAATAATATGAGGCGTCGTAGTGTTTATAATAGCGTTTAAAGAGTATAAATATTAAGCTGTAAATATAAAAGAGCGTTCTTTGAAACATTTAATATATTCGATATTAAGATAACTAGTTTTCTAGGTTAGAAACGCTTCAGACGATGCTTCAATAAGAATTTTGTGTAAAATGAGATTCGTAACAGCTTTATAAATGGTGAACGGTAGTTCAAAATTGTTGTTATTGAAAAAAGAATTATACAAAAATATTCGTTTTTAAGAGTTTAAGTTAGTTATTGGATAAAAAATCGTAAGCATTTTGGCGGTTTACCACCTTAACTTTAGCCGTTTTCTTAAAAGGATTAGGTGTTTAATCGAATTTATATCTAGGGAATATGAAAGTTTAGCGAACTGTGGTGGTAAATTCTATGAAAGATCCTATAATACCCAAAATTATTTGGTATTTTTTTTGCGAAGCGTTGGTTTCCATATAATTTGGGAAATATTTGGTTGGTTATATTTTAGTATGAAAACTTTTACCAATATCGGTATTTTAATATAGTGTATATTTTAGGTATGAAGCAAAGTTATGTACAATGACCTATACAAAGTAATAGCCAATTATAGAGAGGGCGAATTCCTTGTTGATTGTTTTAACCACGATAACTTCCTGATTTTCGATATATAACGCGATATCCTTCAAGCCAGTATCCTTAGAAAGTAATTTTATATAACGAATATTCTTTTTTATAACTTGTGACGACATTGTTCTTATTTGTTAGTAAGCCTTTATATGCCTAAAGAAAGCATTACGCTATATATAAATATCACCATAATATATATATACATAATTATCTAAAATAGTAAGTTATTTTGTTATAAAGTTTTACACACTTGTTTAAAAAGGTGGATATAAGCGTTTCAGCTCGTTTTAGTTCAAATAATCAATATTCTCTGTATCCGACTAAATATTATTAACGCGTTTATGCCAACGGTTACGGTCGCGACGATTATTACCATCGTGATGACAAGCCTTACGGTTGTCACAACGATTATCGTCGTAACGCTTCTCGTGAGGTTTATTAAAAGCCTTACGAGGCTTACAATCGTGGTCGCAAGTTTTACGGTAACAATCGTAAATACGATAACTACTTTAGCCAGTTTTTTTTATTATACTTTTTTAGGTTTTATACGAGTTGAACATCTTGTATTAAAGTTTTTCTTGTAATTCTCGGAAATGTTGATTTTAAGGTCTATCTTTAATAATTAACTTGTGATAAGTGTATCGGTTGTCGGCTATAAAAAGTAAACTTGTTTTCAATTCCTTCATTTGGTATATATATTTTGAGAAGGTTTGTTTATAGTGAGGAGGATCAAGATTTTACTCAATACTTAGGTCGAGTAAAAATTTTACGTCGATTATAACATTATACTGGTTCGTATTACGGCGGTAAAAAGTACTTGTAACTTATACATACCTGAGTTACGTTTGAATAAGCTTATATAGCTTATATTTGTTATTTATTAGGTTTTGTAAAGTAAATGGTATTTTTTGAATTTCCTTGTAAAGAGACCATGATTTCTTTAAAAGCGTTATATTGAAGTATTTATGATAGTTTTAAGACCTGGAAAACTTATATTTAATCGTTTCTTACCATTAATCTTATCGTAATACTAAGTTATGGCTAATCTTTATAACGAAGTATTCAAATATAAAAATGATTGAGGCTTTAATCTCGGGAATAAATTTAATGAACCTTTTACAACGAGTTTTAGAACTTGAGACGTCAATGAAATTTACATTGCGACCTATAATAAATTTATTTATGTTGATAGAATTATAGTATTTCAGATGATAGATACTGATTTCTTTATATTTCAAACGGAGAAAGTCGCTAATAGCTTAGAATTTTGTAGTAAGCGTACTTTGATTATTGTGGCTACGCTAATAATTTGGCTTATCTCTGTAATACTGTTCAGTATTTTAATAAAGTTTAGGGTTATGTTAAGAGTGTTTAAGGTTATATAATGGGTGTTTAAAATAGTGTTAAAATTGTTCATAGTTTCGTTAATGTCGTACAAACTCGCATATAAGTGTAATAAAATAGTTTATCGTAATAATTCAGGTATTTTCGATTCATTATTGTAAGCATATATCAATAACGTTGGAACACTTACTGAACGTCGTGTTTAACTTACTCGGATATTATTTTCATTTTGCCTTATATGTTTGCAGCTTTTATTAAAGTACAAAATATAAAGAGGCGTAAAGTAGTCGTTCAAAAAAGGGGCGGACGGCAAAGGTATTTTAGATGAAATGATAGTAATAAGAGCGGTCTTAACAGGTTGCGAGACAATGATACGTCAAGAAAGAAAAGAAACTTTGGTGAAGGGTACATTCTTTTTCAAAGGCTTTAAGGCAACTGCTTGGTGGCGTGTTATACTTGGTATAGTAGGTGGTTGAACAAGATACAGTGCCAAAACGTGTAGTTTACATTTGTTTACAAGGAATTAACGCGTAGAGAAAGGTTGTGGTTAAGATTGAGGTTAAGAGGGAAGAAAATCGTAAAATTGAAAAGCAATAAACTTGACTGCAGTTATCAGACAAGTGGGGTTGTATTGACCAATTGCTAGACTGGTAACACGTTTCCTTTTTTGGCTTTTTAGATTCGTAGAAGGTAATATTTAGCGCTTTCTAGCTTTGACATACAGCTTTCAGTTACTGGTATATTTATAGGGATAATGTAGTTGCTTGAACAGTTGTAGTATTTGACGATAAAAGAAAAAAAAACCTAGCTAGGAGTTTAGTAAATCTAAGCATTTAGGATATGGAGGTATAGATACGTACCTTCCCAAAGTTGTTATGTTTCAGTCTTAGCATTCATCGTAGAAATATTCCATATCTCACATGTAAGTACAACATGGATTGTTTTAACCATGGTGACCGACGTCAAAATGACCATCAATATTATGAAGTATTAGTTATCTTTTGATGCAATTACATAATGTAATGATATTTTTAATATATAGTTTTTAAAAATATTCATCAATCTAACTTACTTGAGGTAATCATAAGTTATTAAGTTTTATAATATTGTTAAGTTGGTTTTTAGCTTCGTAATATGATTTGTTTCTGGAGTAATAATCTGTACATTATTGTTTACAGTTATTAAAACGTTATTGTTAGCTGGGAAAATAGCAAAATTATTGATCATTATAAGGTTTTTTATTGAAAAATCGATATAATACCTTGGTATTGAAACGTTTTATGTAAAGTAGCAGGTATCAAATGAATGATCTATTACAAATGAAATTTATGCGAATATTTAATAATTATTTTTCTCAATAATATTAGGAAGTGCATTTAATGAATTCATATATGTTTACATGAATAAATACTTCAGTTTATTACACTTGATTAATGCATAATCTTTTGATTTATAATATTCATCCTACTACTTAAATGAAAACCTTAACTCATAATATAAGTCTTAATAATTAAAAAGAAGAAACTACTTATTTTTTTATCAAGTTAGTTATTACTTGAATTGATGCTGTAATACTTTGCGTGACTACTGAGTACTGTAGTATTCTGCGCGATGCTCGATACAGGTGTATAATATTGTATTGAATTATGTTTATTGATCCAAAAGAATATATATACATACATACTAAATCATTAACTTGATAAATGACACTAAAAGTATACATATAAGTAGTCTTCGTATCTATGAGTTAATCATAGTCTAGTTTTGCATCTTAATTAATGATATCTTTTTGAACCAATTTGTGATTGGAGAAAAAAAATCGTGAAAAGATTATAAGATTTCATTTGGTTACAATTAGTTCAAGAATCGGCGTAATAATTTCAAAGTATATTTATAATATGAAACACATCGTATGAAAAGTGAATGGTTTATAATCGATATATTATTATCAACCTTTATCATTAGCTGTGATTATATTGTTTCCAGTATGTAAACGTTCAATCGAACGAGATAGATGTCATGACTCAGACAGCGGTTGGGTCAGGAAATGGGCCAGTATGCAACTGCGCCACTGAGAAGCCTGAAGTCCAACACATCAGGCGGGGAACATCTCTTATGTCAGCAATCCAGGGTTAGGGTTAACGCACGGACGCATAGGATATGTTTGATATCTTGCTATCCAAGCTATCCAGTACTGAAGATGGTATAAAGGCACGGATATATAAGGACACGGTCAGCACCACATAGATAGTATTTCCTTCATGGCTCTTCAGTTTTCAATCTAAGTATTCAGTCTCAGTATATTCTGAATAGCCTCACGGCTTTTGATCATTACTTGCACGGTTGCGATATTGTTCACTCAGCACCTCTGCTACCTTCTTGATAACATAAACTCTCTGACACCTTCTATATACTCACGGGTATTTAATGTGATCATTACAATAGAGTACTGTGTATACTTCATGTTCTTTGATTTGTACCATAATCTAATGGTTTATCTCACTCTATGGAAGAAAAGTTTCTGGATTATTGATAATCTCGAATTTATTGCTTCCTAGTATCAACAATATAATTTATTTTTTGATACTGAAGCTTTCTTTTCTTCTTTTATATGTGATACTTATGAAGAAATATAGTATAGCAACAAAACTAAAATCTAGCTAATATTACAACTATGATGACACATAATATAACTTTTGCGTTTAAGTTGATATTTGAATAAGTTGTATGGAGCTATAGTATTGATTTTTAAACTTGAATGTTAACTATATAAAACAATTATCCATATATAATAAAGATAAGTTTATTGTATGTTGTATTATTTAATATGAAAATTTTGGTAAAACTTTTGATATTAGTATCAATTTTTATGAATGGCATATTATTTTATGAAGACGAAGAGGTACAAACCATATTTATGTGAATTGCATATATTTAGTTGAGATTTCAATAGAGTGTGCTGCATAATAAAGTTCATTTGAAGTTTGTAGAAAAAGGTTAAGAGTCTAAGTCTAGGTCCCAATTATAGCCAAGTTTGGCTGCAGATAATACTAACCACCTAACTTTTATAGGGATAGCTACACTAACAGTTTGATGGAGATGACTATTTTAAGAATGCTACATTTTGGTGGGTATTACAAATATCAAGCTTCAAAAGAAAGAACAGTATCTTTATTATTACCTATGAAACAAAGGAGAGAAAGACAAAAAAACAATAGTAAACCTGCCTTAAACCTTATACTAGCATAAGCCTTCCAAATTTTGTTTAAAATTCAATATACCTTATTCCAAACGAAGTGTTGCTACTATCTTAGTTGTAATCTATAGCGACAAGAAAAACGGGGTTTTGCCCTCTACATTGATTATGTAATCTCTCATCAGTTTCCCTCACCCAAGAAAAGTGTAATGATCACACTAAATACCCGTGAGTATATAGAAGGTGTCAGAGGGTTTATGTTATCAAGAAGGTAGCAGAGGTGCTGAGTGAACAATATCGCAACCGTGCAAGTAATGATCAAAAGCCGTGAGGCTATTCAGAATATACTGAGACTGAATACTTAGATTGACAACTGAAGAGCTATGAAGGAAATACTATCTATATGGTGCTGACCGTGTCCTTATATATCCATGCCTTCATACCGTTTTCAGTACTGGATCCCTTGGATCAGTGCTGATCCCACTGATCCTAATCACATGATTGGCTTAGTCATTTCTGCTAACAAAGGAAAGGTGTTCCCCGTCTGATGTGTTGGACTTCAGGCTCTAAGTGGCTCAGCTGCACACTGGCTTGCTTCCTGACCGGCCATCATACTTGGGTCGTAACAAAAAGGTAAGTATTCTTAGCTATTGAAATCAAGATCGAGGTTGCAACAAAATTTATGAACCTTATAACAGCTCCAACAATTGGAATTCTAGTTGTTCCAAATGATATTATTTAAAACGGCGTGAAAGTCGAGGTTTGAGTCAACAAAATTAGGTATAAAAAGGATGGAAAGTATCTTAAAAAATCTCGATTTTATTCGTTTCAAGTAGTAGAATCTGGTCGATTGTTAGCGTTCAAAGTCTCCAAATTGAAATCTTTATCATTAGGCACAACGCAACAACGTCCAGTATTGCTGGCGTTGTTATATCGATATTTAAAACCAATGACATTATTGTGATGATACTTAAGATGAGCGATGTGATCTTGGCGATGCTTAGAACAGGAGGCACCTCGAAGATCTGAACCTTGATGAAAAGATTGGGATCGATTAAAATTACCTAACCTAGTTTCAAAATATGATGGATTGAAATTAAAGGCATCTTAAAAATCTCTATTTTGGTAAGAAGGATTTAGTCGATCATTAGCTTTAAAACGTTATGACTCGGAATTATTATCACTTTAGGCACAACTTTAATAACTGTTAACCTTGGCAATATCATCATATTGATACCCAGAATTGGCGACGTTATGTCCAAACATTAAATCGACAGCATTATCATAATAATACTTGGAACGAATAGGATTGTCTCTATAACAACGCCTAAAGCTCCGCTAGATTAACCGATGAAAGTTTATTATACAATTCAAAACTTCCTTCAAAACTTGCCTCACTTTCTCATCAAACCAGACAATATCTTTATTGTTTTAACGACGGCAACGTTTATCCTACTCACGACAACGGCGGCAGTCCTCTTCTTTACGGCACCATCAGTATTTGTTAACCTTACGACAACATTCGTCATCTTCAAACCAACATCAACAACATTCAATACATCTTCAAGTTGGTCAATTAAAGTTTCGAATGTTAAATTAACAACGCCGAAAAATGAGAAATATCTTTTGGTACGGGTGGAAAGCTAATAAGAAAAAAAGGAATCGATGTAGTAAATAGAATGGAAATACGTCATAAATTAACAATGGAAGTAATTAGAGTCAATAAACCTGCTGAAGTCAATAGAGTTGGTAAATTGTGAACCAACAATGCGTAGACTCAAATAATAGCACATAATGGTACAAAATAACGACAAAAAGTGAAAAATCTACCTGTTGATGAGAAACGAATGATTTCCTCAAGGTGGTAGGAAATGAATGAAAACAGAGGACTAGTAATAGATCGGACTAACTCAACAAAAAGGTCACAATATTGTTATTATTGGTGCCGCGCTGCATGCTGCAGCTGGTGATTACACTGCAAATAGATCTAGCGACTTACATCTGGTGACAGTACTGAATTTATGAATTCATCACATTTGGTGTTAACTGAGGATCTCAGTTTACAGCTACCATTTGTTGAAAACAACGTCGGTGTGGTGCAAATTGCAGTTCATTTTAAGTCACTAGAAAAAGGTAAATAGTCCGAGTATAAATCTAGACTACAGCCAAGCTTAGCTGCAGATAATAATGACCCCTTAACTTTGACAGATGACCACACCAACAGTTTGACAGGGACAGCCATTCTGATGATGTCACCCTAGAGTGAGTACAATTTCAATCATCTTAATAACAATGAAAGCATATGGGTAAAATTTGATAATTGTGGCTTGTTGTACAGTACTTAAATGCTTTACGGTATAAGGAAAACCTATGTTGTAGACGTTTTTCATAAAAATTGATCATAATAAATTGTATCATAAAAACATATTTCATATTATATAAAGTAGTTTGAAATGGCATATTTTATTGTTTCATTTTAGGTTATAGGTAGTCAAATCGGGAGTCGTAGACATCTTAGCATGTATATTCGTCAATGAGTCGAGGTATATTATTGTTTTGGGTGACTGTGTCACTTGTATCAAGAAATTATGAAGGAGGATTTCAAATTCATTGCTGAATTGTAAAAATATTGGTTTATGTCATTCGTTTCATCTTCAAAACGCGAATGGTCAAAGTAGGAAATTGGAAAATGGCGACGTATCCGTGACAATTTAACCTAATTTCAATACACCGCGAAAACAAACCTTCGCTGACGGGTTTGTTTGCACACCCAATTACATGGTAAGGTCCTCGTATAAACCACGTTGTCTACTGTCTTTGTGAATATTTACCAATGAAGCGAAAAACGTGATTATTGAACAGAAAATTTGAATGACGGGGCTACGTAATAAAGTTCAAAATATCTCTGTTCATAGGAACGCATAGAAGCCTTGGGTAACGTGTGTACTTGCACAACTCGGCTTCGCCACCAAGGTCGCCATATAGACTGCTATGTACCACAATATAATGTAATACAATACAAGGCTCACAATTCCAATATGAGATATACTGTAGTCTATACCGCGACCTTGCTGACGAAGCCCAGTTGTGCACAACCTCCCTATGCGGGTATACATCTCAGGATCCACACTCCTGCCTATAGGCCCCTGTGCCCTTATCTGCCACATCGGCCAGATACGCGAACGGCGTGAAGGAATCCCCGTGGCGCCATGCGAGTAATGAAACGGAAAACAAAAACAAAAAACGAAAACAAAAAAGTGCAAAGTTTTGGTGCCTATAGTGTCCAGTCGTCAGCGTCAGGGACGGACGTGTAGGGGCCAGCGTTCGAAATTCGTAGCATATGACAGTGACCCAACACGCATCTTCCTGTGCCATCTGTTATGGACTACATCTCTGTTCCATTGTACTAGGTTCAAAGCACATGTTCTCTTCCCTCGTTGGCAAAGCTATCTTCACCTGTGTACTTGTAGCTACTTGTGAACAAACTGTGTCGAATGGATGTTTTCGAGGCGGCACAAACATGTCCCGCGGCGGCATGACATAATAGTTTGACGTTGATGAGGCCGCTTGGACTATGGTAAGAGAACTTCAGACCGAGTTGCATGGTCTGGACCTCCTGGGGAGTTAGGTTGCGTTTTAGGCCAAGGGTGTTAGGCACATAACGAAAACTCTAACCGCCGACGCCCGTCCTCGTCCTCCACTTCAGCACATCTTCTTGCAGGCTGGCTGGAAAGCCACGCTCTGGCTGTTTGGTGCCAATTTGCAGTTATAGTTAGGCTCGGGGCTCAATATTGCTGACTACGGTGTGGGCATAGCCATCCTGGCCTGCGGAGACTATTCCTTCGTTCGAGTCGCAGGCTGATCAGCGATGCCGGAGCAAGCATCGGATGTTTGTTTAAGCAGGACCAATACGGTAGATACGATCAACCTCACGAGAGGCATTGACTCCCAGTCCAATGGTACGGTGTCCTATGCCTTGAACAGTGCGTTTACCGATCGCGATTGGCGTGGGATTGGCGAGGAGTCCCGTGGTCAAAGCGCGGGAACCTTATTCCTGAACGACTTCCCACCATGTTTGCTTTACCATGTACTTGAGATTCGATGGCATGCTTGGCATTGACCTTCTCCACCGTGGGCCTGAATCAGTTGCCGGGGTCGTCCCTCTACTAATAATGGAGGGCGCGCGACAGGTGCTGCGCAAGGTGGGCCAAAGCAAGATATATAGACTGTCAGGGCCGATTCGCCCACCCGGACGGTTGAACTGGCCGTTCACGTCTTTGAATGGTGGTGTGTCTCCTCTCGAGAAGTGCACGCAGCCATCATGCCTTCCAAATGGGACAAGTATGGGCCCTCACCGCCGGGCACTGGTGACCTCTCACCCATCCCACCGACTCTCACCAAAGGGCTGCAAGTCATCGGCTTCTTGGCGGTGGTCTCTCTGATCCTCTGCTCCACTCTTTTCCTGTTCATCACCTACCGTCTTATCGAGGGGCGTCTCCGACGAAGAGACCAGAAGGACCATCAGAGGCTCTGTACGCCGAACATGGACGACTTCGAGAGCCCCGGGACGTTTGAATTAGGACTCCATCCGAGTCCGAAGCTGCCGGCAGAGCCCGCGGCGCCGATGACGACGAAATCGCCCGGCAAGACTGAATCGTGTACAGCAGCAAGCCATCACTCGCCTCACGACGGGGACGGTCCTCACGAGGCAGTTCCCAACATTCGGCAGCGCTACTCAGGCTACCATCCGCTGCTGGTGCTCATCTACATGCTCCTCATTGCCGACATCATCCAGTCCGCCTCGTTCATCCCCAATCTGGTATGGACGTCCAACAATGCCATCAGGGTGCATACCGAGACATGCTGGGCACAAGGCTGGCTCCGGTCGCAGGGAGACAGTGAGTGGCCCTCCGCATGGCAGCGCACCGCAGACGCTCGAGACGCTCTGGACGCAGAGTGAAGGGCGCACTTGCCGCCCTACGAACTGGCTTTCTGACATGCAGCAGTGGCAAGCAGCCTGTTCGCAGCCGCCGTGTCGGTCAACACATGGCTGATGGTGGTGAAACGGTACACGATCCCAAGCAAGCTCCTGTGGGCTATCGTGGGCACCATCTGGTCCTTCAGCTTTCTGATTGTCGCGGTCGGCGTCTGGGTGGCCCACAACGGGACCGGGCACGGCGGATACTTCGTCAGGGTCGACACCTGGTGAGTCGCATCCGAACATGCCGGGCCTGACTCGCGGTCTGCTTTGCCCTTGCGCTTGGAGCTGACCCCGTGGGCGACAGGTGCTGGATCAGCTCCGAATACGCGACTGCGCGCCTGTGGACGCACTTCGGCTGGGTTCTGGCCTCGTTTGCCATCATTCTCATGGCCTACCTCTCGACGATGATCTACATCCGGCCGAGCGCCAGATGGTGCGCCACGGTCGGCTTCCGGAACCCGCAGGCATCCGGCCACCACCCGGCCTTTCTGATCTATCCGTTCGTCTACTTCGCCTGCTGCGTGCCCATGGCCCTGGGCCCCATGGTGTTGATGGCGGGCGGGAGCATCCGGGGCGACTACTTCGTCTGGGCCGGCGCCATGATCGCGAGCAACGGGTGGCTGGACGTCATCGTGTGGAGCCTCACGATGGTCTTCCTCGCGCCCAAGGAGATCAAGAAGGCCGGCCTCGAGGACTTCCGCTTCCTGCGCACGGACTCGGTCCGGTACGGCAACATCGTGTGGGTGGAGGGCGGCATGCCCAACGACGGGCCGGGCACGACGGGAGGGGGCGGCAGGCGGTGCATGTCGCTGTTCTCGTTGGGCAGACGCAAGAAGGCCAACGACAAGTCGGAGGACCCGCGGCCGCGGCCAGAAGCCAACACGAAGTTGAGCGGCAGGCGAGGGAGCGATGTGGGCATCCTGGAACCAGAAGGAGGCATTCAGATCAAGACCTCGACGACAGTCATGGTCGAGGATCGAATGGACTGCAAGGCCGACAGTCCCCTTGGCGCAAGCAGGCGGGTCTCCGACATTGTGTCAGTGCCGCCGAGAGTGGCCCATTTCTTTTGAGGCCACGGAACGGTCTGCTAGGCCGATGGGGGCTTGAATACTACGACTGGCCATACTTTGCACGCTGGGGGCCGGCCTCTGTTTCTCCGTTGATATTCCATGGTAGTATGGATGGCAACCATAGCAACCAAGTTGTTTCGCGCGTCCCATTGTGCTCGGAGATGGATATGGAACGAACAAGACGGACCCGTCCGCAGCCTCTACACGAGCACCCACCCTCCACTACAGGTGCACCCTCCCCATCACTCAAGGCTCCGCGGCGGGCTCTTCGTCCTCCAGCTCCTTCCTGAAGACCACAAACTCCAGGTCGCTGCGCAGCACGCCGCGCCACGCGCCCGCGCTGTCGTACGGGAACGGCAGCTTCGTGCCGGTCGGCCGGAAGCCGCGCCGCGCGTAGAAGGCAATCAGGTCCGCGCGCGTGTTGACCACGTCGAACTCCAAGCGGCGCGCGCCCAGCTCGCGGCGCGCGTACCGCTCCGCGTACGCCACGACGCGCCCGCCCA
>JASMMZ010000001.1:9581402-9887628 GCA_038502455.1 Anisogramma anomala | reverse complement strand
GGCCGCGCCCGCCGCGGTGCCGCCGCCGCCGCCGCCGCCGCCGTCGCCGTCGCCGCCCTCCACGGCGACAAGCACGGCGGTCTCGGGCTGCGCGATCTTGGCCGCCAGCGCCGCGGCCGAGGTGACGTCGACGGTGTCGTGGTCCGGCGACAGGAACACCTGCGTCGTGTGGTCGGCGCGGAAGGCCTTGTTGATGAGGACCTCGAGCGCGGCAGCGTCTTGGAGTGTTGCGTGGCGGAAGCTGAGGCTGGGGCGGGTGGTATCGGTATCGGCATCTGCCATGGTATCTGGCATGGTGGCGTGACAGACGTACGGTACGGAAGCGAGCGTCGAGGAGGGGGGTGGGGAAGAAGGTGGCGACGAGCACTTCAGCACTGCATTCCCTCGTTGGACTGTTCGAAACCCAGCGCTAGCCCGATTTGGTTGGAATCTTATCCTCGTTTATTTATCCAAGACCTTCCTATGCGCAGGCTGCTTTCCTTCTGTCAACCAGGTCAAACACCCCTCTTGAACTGCGCCGCGTGGATCAAGTGTTGCACACAGCCCATCTCCCAAGACTTGGCTGATCAGCCATTGGGTACCGTGCAACGAGAGGTCGCACAGGCTGGACACGAGAAGCTTGCTGCCATCACGGCAGTGACCAACATGACCCGGGGTAGACAGACACTCCACAGCATGAATAGTAGATAGGACACGTGCTGAAAACCACGTAAATCTTGGTTGGCCCCGCATTGGCAAAGATTCCTCCTCACTTCACCCATACGAGCTCAGCCTACTCTGCCTTCATCCAGTCCTAATTATAGCTTGATTTCATTTGGCACAATATTCACGCGTCTGGGAAGGTGAATGAGCCAAGATCAGTGCCTGACTAGGGCAGCCGCTGATATATCGAGGCTGAACCGTTCCACATGAAGTCCTGCATGAAACAAAACACAAGGATAATATAATAGCTTTCAGATGTTCGAGGGTGAGGGAGGACGTGGAACGATCCCATGCAACCGCAATTGAGAAACTTGGCCAAGAGTCATGGATGATCCAATTTTTTTTTTTTAAAAAAAAAAAAAAAAAAAATTCAGTTTTGTGAATGAACTCATTCATAAAATGGAAAGATGTTGATATATAATAATACCTGTAACCTTGAAGGCTCCTCGCATAAGCTGGCTATTCAACCAACCCGCACAAGGCTCCGGCCACGATGGTGATGTCGCACGTGCACAAATTGGATCCAAATCCCAATTCTAACACCTTCCATGTTCTAAACCTACAATCGAGATGAGGACTACTGGAACGTCATTTCAAAAGCGCCAAAGAGTGACCGTGGTACCGTAAAGCTCCCTCTCCCTCAACACGAGCTTCTTGTCGGCATTAATATCAACATGTTCTTCCGTGGTCATGACAGGACCACAATTTCCGCTGGACCCTGATTCCTAACATTGTGCTGTCATAAGTCTTGATTACCCGGAATGCGCGATCAAGCAAGGTTTCTCAAATTGAGTTGCTCCAGCGACAGGGTTTCACCGAACACTGTTTACGTAGATAAACAAAACATACATTTACGTAACTGTAAACACAAACGTTTGTTTGCGTTCATTGGAAACTAGCTTTCCCCCGCCAAAAAGCCTAAGCTAACTTCCTTGAAAGATTGCAGGGGCTACCAATCCTAATATAAAAGCTCCGCACAAACCAAGCAATACGCCAATATTTGATACCAACGGCAACAAGTGAATTTACTGTATCATAAATTTAATACTGTGATTGTGAGTCCCTTTGTCATGTACAATATTTTAGTCTAAGTTCAAGTTCAACCTTTTTTTGCGACAGGTTTGATATGTGGCCTTGGCTAGGGTTAAGTCGCAATTCAGTCAGGGCAAGGATTTTTACCCCTTACCTATTAACTTTATTTGATCATAGTTTATGCAACGAATTTTCTAACTAATTAGCTTGCAAGCAATCCTGTAAAAAAATTGGGTTTGCTTGTGAACCCGGATAAGTTAACGGAGATGCTATATAAACTATCTTATTAGGTATCTTTTTTACATGTTCATGCAAGCTTCATTGGCTCAGGTATTTTACCCTGGTTATATTGTACATCCATGCCCATATCTTGTGATTCGTTGTATAATCGACTGGTAGCTACGTAATTTCCTATCCTAACAAATGCGTAGTGAAAACTTGTCTTTAATTTTTTTAAAATCGAAAATTTAATATAATGAAAGATCTTTATAAACGATGGATAATATAAAGCTTTTTTTCTTATATAATCTTTGACCTTTTTTTCAGTTAAACGATATTTCTAGGTATTCATCACCTTTTATGTAAAAAGTCTGATTATTACTATACTCAACTATTATAAGCTAGTGCCTAGACTAATGGTTACCAGAAATCTAGTCTTGGTGGTTACTATGCTCCTACGGTGCTTTAGAGCCGCTTGAAAGCCGTATGGAAGCATGCCTTCACCTGTTGTATAATCGGATCACCCCCTTTTCCATAGTTTCGTAACAGCCCCTTAACAGTAGATCTCTTTTTTTTTCTTTATCAAAAATTATAAATAATATCTGACTACCTTAAATGGTAACTCTAGTTTAATCCCTTTACATATAATTCTCAATCCTTTTTCTCGATGATATTATAGTTGCTTATAAACGGTTATAGCCTAAGACTATATTTTCCGACCCTTTAAACCTAAACCCCTAAACCTTGAAACAGTTTTCCAACGTAAGTATGAAGAAGTAGTTTTAAAACGTTTCAAAGGCTTAATATGATTATTTAACCGCATAACACGAACCGTTTACTATAGCCCAATATGTAAAACTCGTTAAACGAAACCAAATCATTTATGAATAGGCTTTATGCTTAGAATAACGTAATAATAATATATCATATCCTTTAACGAATATGATCCGGTAACTTGAAACCACCGATAAACCTATGTTTTTGAACTAAACCCCCCTGAAAGGGGTCCCGCTACGTTATCCACAAATAAAATAACTATTGCATCGCTTCTTACTGGGAACCGTATTAACTTATCTGACAATGACGATAATTCGAATTCTTTCGACTCTGATTACAATACTAACACTCTAGTCGATATCGTTAAACGTTAATAACCTAAATATAAGCCTTTTAACTAACTAGTTAAGTTTTTTAATGTTAAACTACGTTTTCTGGTATTAAAATTCACGATATTACGTAAATTACGTAAATAACAGAAGTTTGTCACTTTTAAAAGTATTGATTTTATAACATTTTTCAATAGTTAAAAGACATTACAAAAACCATTATATAAACTTATTACGCCTGCGATGATATCGGTAATGCTAATAATATCAATACCTTTGAAATTATACTTCGTATTTATTATTATAATCCAAACGCTATTAAAACACTTATCTCTCGACTTAAAAGCATAAAGAAAAAAAATGTAAACGATTTTACGTCTCTTAAACGTTTAAAAAGACATGTTTGTAAACGCTGGCAATGTAGCTTAGGAGTCAGCCGCTAAATTTGTTAATTTAAAAGGAAACAACAGCGATATACTAATAAATACTTTATTCCTTCTTAACATATACGCGAATTACAATAAATAGGTCATCCACGTTTAACTTATTAATCAACAACTTTATAACCTTTGTATTCGATACGATAATGCCGGTTATATTAACGTTATTAATACCGAAGATATCGTCTGTAACGAAATCGGTAACGACAACATGCTCGCATGTGACAAATAGGGGGATATTATTATAATTAGAGTAAGCGCCTTTCGAATCGCTTTTAAATAGCACTTTACTTAGGTTAATCACTTGGAACTCTCCTTTCATAAAAACCTTAACTCATACTTATGATATGACGTGGATAATTATCGTATATACATCTGCTTATTGGATCCTGCGAAACGCCCAAACGGCTCCGATACCAAAGCTAAAGTAGGTATTCACCTTTTGTTTTCTAACAATTTTATTAACTTTAAGGGAAAAGGTGTAATTTGTGAGTATCGTTGGGTATAAGAATTCAAAGAACTTAAATTCAACCAGATAACTCACTTCCAACACTTAAATAAATTCAAGTTTATAATATATTTAGTTTACAAATTAATTCAATTTATTAACAATGTAATAAATATAGGTCATAAATATTATAACGTTGCTAATAAGCAAATTATTAGCTAAGTAAAGGTATTATGTATTTTTATTTCACCTCCACGATTCGAAGAAATTATATGATATGTACCTGAGTTCGCCCCATAATTTATTCTTATAAATTTTGTAAATATAAGCCTCGATAGATACTGTTATTGGATTTAGGCCTATATTATTCCCTATTTATAATACGACGTCATTTTAGGTAAACTTTATATAAATTACGAATAGATTAGTTAGGTCGCTTCAAAGTTTATATTATTTCTATAATTAGCGAGTAATCATCACCAATAGGAACGAGGGTTCGCGCTGGTATAAAAAAGCCTAAAGGAAGTGATACCACTACTTTCCATGCTATACTCCCGAAATATCGAAGAAAGCAAGCCGCTATTACACGGCATGCCGCCATCTTCCTCTAATATATTAATAAAATATTCGCACAAAAGCCACTCGTCTCTTTTAGTAATAAGTTTTCCAATACCTTTAAGGAATTCGTTCTCTTATTCCAAAAGGCATAAAAAACAAGGTATTTCTTTACCTCTTTAATGCTGATTATAAAATCGTCTTTTGAAACAATAATTAAGGCTAATATTTGTAAATTTTGTAGGGTCTATTATATGATATGATGCGAAAAAAGCTTCTCATATGAAAGAAAATATTAACTAATTTATTTAACTAAGGTTACATTTGCAAGAATAACTTTTTCACGAATATCACTGTACTTTTAGTCAAGATACCCAGCGGTAATTTTCATTTTCATATAAATTACCGTAAACTTAACGCTATTAAGAGGCTAAATTTTCATCTTTTTCCTTAAATTAAAAAACCGTTTGCGAATAGTTTTCAAATGAAATAGTCGACCATATTGATTATTAAAAACGCTTTTTACAAAATTTATGTTAAAAGAGAAAACGAATGGATCCTTATTTCTTATACTTTGTAGATTTTTCGAATGACTAATTACTTCTTTTATTGGTAGAGCCTTAGATTGTTGCAACTTTATCGATTCGAATCGTGGTTGAAGTAACAGTAGTATTTCGTTAGTCAAGTGGTGGATGTTTTGTTCTTGGTTTGGCAGACCGCTAGCCGGTCTACACTGTATTTCATATAGCAAATTGCTTAGTCCGTGCCCTAATGTAAAGTGCAACATACTGCACTCAACTTACACCTAATGCAGTAAATCCACATAAACAATACGCTTAACTTGTAGTTTAGTATAATCAACTTTACTATAAGTAAAGTTGAATTACTACATTAAATATAGTACTATTTCAACACTGGCGGCTTTTTAGTTTGTATGTGCACATTAATCTGATTAATCAATTTTTTTCCGGTTAGCGTTAAAGAGGGACCTCGTTAACTTGCTAGCCCCCTATTAATTCCAATCGATTTTCATATTGAATTGCATCCAGTTCTACACAAATTAACCTCATTTAACCTTGATTTCACCGTTACTCCGAATTCTGAGTTTATCAACTTCTACAAAAAGTTTTTCTGCCGCAAGCCTTTGTAAACCTTTACTTTAGCGTTGTTAGTCAAATAAATCGCTATTATAACCTTTACTTCCCTGGCAGTTTTTCAGTCTTCCATAATAACCTTGGTTGCCGTTACATAACTTAAACTTGACAGGCGGCCTATTAACGTAGCCCTCGATACATATAATTAATCTATTGCTATTTACGAACATTTTCAAGACCTTATTTGGCACTGATTTTTTCATGGTATTTTCGGGATTATCTTTACCATTAATCTATAGGAATTCCTTAATCTCCCTCCCTTCGTAAGTTTTATGAAGTACTATTACGTCGATTATTAAGCGTTTTTTACTGGTACTTCCGAGCTTTGAAAGGTATTCGAACAGGCTCCTTGAGTCGGTACAAATTACCACTGGGATATAAGGAATCTTTGATTTCCTGATAATATAATTAAGGGTTTCCTATAATACTACACTGACGTTAAAACCCGTAATTATACCATAAACCTCCGAAGTTAATACTCTTTGTATAATCCTATTATATTAAATGGAATTCTATTAAATTTAGATATCGATAATAATAAACTAGTCTTTCCGCTTGTTTGCGTTAACAAGGGTTATTAAAAAGCCGATTTGTAAACATAGGTTGGTATTGCTAATGAAAACCCTGTTCGTAAAGATTATTAACTTAACCCTCGATAGGTTGATTAGGACTATATTAATCCTGCAGTCCAGAATACATATATGCTATTTGAACCTCTTATTTAACCGGTTAAAATATTTATCTACCGGATCCTGGGCTTATTTCGCGATAGAAGAATCGAAAAAGGATGTCGGTTAATATAAGGTAGTAATATAGCTATCACGAACACATTACTCTAAGTATCATTAGACCTTGGTTACATTTATCTTGCTGATTATAGCTAAAACA
Source organism: Anisogramma anomala (assembly GCA_038502455.1). NCBI lineage: Eukaryota > Fungi > Ascomycota > Sordariomycetes > Diaporthales > Gnomoniaceae > Anisogramma > Anisogramma anomala. Next base: position 9,881,084 of record JASMMZ010000001.1, on the reverse strand, counting down.
GTACTCTAGCTTTTTGAATGAAAGCTTAAGGCGGCATCAATACCAAACATACGGATTAATAATTTATTAAAGTCAAGTTAGCTGTTTTCCGTTAACGTTGTCACCGACTTGTAATTTTGAAACTTAAAATTTTTAATCACCTGTTATTACGATATTACAAAGTCAGCTATATTAATAAAAAATATATTATTAGTTTATATTCCTACTACGCCGAAATCCATTTCCTACGTTATTAATAAATAAGAGTCGCATATTAAAAGTCTTATGACTAATCGTAATTTCAAGCGCAATTAGTAGGTTAAAAACAAAGAGATGTTGGCTTTATTTTATCTATATAATGTTTAATATAACGTATTACCGTTTTTAAAGGGTAAATGACACGTAGTTCTTATAGTAAATTTGGCAGTAAGATCCGCTATAAATCTGTTACTAATTACGTATAGGCTTACTTCATATTACGGCTATTAAGCGTAAAATTATCTTGAGTCTTAGCTAATAAACTTGTTATTGAAGTAACTATTGAATGTTAGCTAATCTTTTAAATCGTTGACAATTACGTCAAAATCTAGTTTTTACCTTCATTACTGCATCTTTAAACGATTAAACGTAAATTTTCGTATAATCTCCCTGCAGTCTTACCTTTAACCTTGTAGATAATCCATGACTCAAAAATTATGATACTTAGGTTTCAAAAGTTGAAATAGGTTTTTAGTACGAATTATATAATCCTTCGAATTATTAAACCATTAATTTCAACCTTATCGTTTTCTTTAAAAGGTTTACCAAAGTTTTTAATAATCCCCTATACTAAAAACTTTAATATTAGGTTTTCATTATCCTTTACTTTTCTACTTACCCAAATAGTACTATAGATACGATCTAGTGTATATTGATCCTCTTTAACGTTCTATTCATTCGGGTATTGTTCGCGCTGGCAACATTTTATCGGCTTATCAATAACAGGTAAAAAAGGTTCGTATTAACCTAGTCCCTTAGCTTAAAAGTCTTTATTATTGATAAACCTAATGTAAAGTTTAACCTAAATAATTCAAAATGATATAAAACCGTTATAGTTTTAACAACTACTTCGGAATTTGCGATACTAAATATTCTATATAGGCTTTCCTATTTGCCCAGTTTCTGCTATACAAGAACTTTACTTTATAATGGCAAAGTAAATACGTCGATTATTAAGTAGCCGTTCTTAGTTTTAATGGCATTATTAATCTAATAGCGTGTAGATTCCCTTCGTAATTCCTTTGAAGTTTTACCATAGGCTGTAATACGCTTTTAAATACTTACTGAAGACGGAGATTTACTCGTTAAGCGTAGGTACGCGTCAAAGACTAGTAATGTTGGTATTAAGCTGTCAGGGATTACAGTATCTTTTAGACTTTTACTATCATTTGTAAACGTGCCTCCGTATTCGTAAAACTTTTAATTTCTAACGTAAGAATATTATAAGTTTGGCAAAGTAGAGCGTATATCCTCTTAATCTTTCTAATACTTTAGTAGACTTTTATAAGTTCCTGTTTATATTGGATACCTATTATACTAGTATTTTTATAAAACTTTATCGCCGTAAAATTAATGCCGGTATCGTAAACAACGATATTAAGTAGGCATATGTTCGTGTCAATCTATAGTATCTTGAGCGTTTCTCTTGTATCCTTTACCAAAAGGGAATTTAGAAACTAAGCCCTGTAAAAGAAGATTGTGAAATCAAATACGTAAAAACAGACTTATTATCTAAGTAAAACACATTAACGAAAATCTCGTAATTGAAATCGTATTTGTCCTTTAATTTAAATTTGGGGGGGGCTTAACCATATGTTTAATAATAGTAATATAGTCTTTTTAATATTTTAAAGCAAATTATTTAATATCTTTATACCCTGCGGATTTTGGGAGTTTATATAGCCAGTTGACGGCTAAGTAGTTAATGCACTGGTATAATTAATGTATCTCCGACTCCGTCAGATTTAATACCATTGCTTTCGAGCCTGAAAGATAAAACTAAAGGTACCCTCATTTAAATGTGGAGGGAAACCTTTGGCCGTTTTTAATCAGTTCGTCTACGTTAACGTCGACGTTAATACAGATGGTCTTTATATTCTTTAAATAAAGGATAAAATGAGTAGGTTACTTGAGGATATAAAATGTTATCTCTTTTCCAATAATTTAAATTACTAATATATCTATTAACAACAATGATTTATCTAGTTTAAAGCCAACTTTAGCCTTACTAGTATCGCGACAATTAATTTTAATAGTTATAGTACTTTTCCTCCGTAATACCACGTATTGTGAATAGTACCCTATTAAGTACCTTATTGCTCCTTTATCTAGTATAATACCTTAAAACGTATGGTTTATGTAATAATAACGAAGGTTAAAGATATATAAGGGGTGAGAGACTTGGTTAAAGCAAAAGTAAAGATCTTTATCTCCCAAACGATATAGGAAAGCGTGATCAGCTAATTATTGGGCCGTACCAAAAGCAATGTCTATATACCACTTAATATGCTTAAAGTTATTATTACCGTTAATTAGCTTGTTGTCTTGAAAGTTTGAGATTTAATCTAAATAATACTATTTGAAAGTGGCAGGTTACTAAGTTTAATATACTACCTTCTTATTGTTTCGCTTGTCAAGGGATGTCGAATTAATTTACAGCCAATTTTGCCACAAATTCAATATCTCTTTACTATTACAAAGATAGTGTTTATAGTTAATAGGACCATTTTAGTCTTAACTTTATTAACGTTAACGTATTCTCTACCTTAAGTTTATAATCGGTAAGCTAAACCTTAAGCGTTAGAAGCATTCGTAACCGTTCCTACGATCGACGTAATTAACTATCGTAAGTTTTTTTTATCCATGTTAGAGAACTTACCAGCTTAAGAGTATATACTAAACAAGTTTGTTGTACGCGTTATTATAATGGCAAACCAAAAACGTAACTAGCTAAAAAGCCTTTGTAAGTGGTATCTGGACGTTATAGGGCGTATTCAAACTTATTAACGCTCGTAATTGCGACTCGTACCTATTTGTGAAGTATAACCTCTTTAAAATACACTTTCTCTATTGCTTTCTCACATAACTTCAACTTGTTAATTATCTGGTTAAACATATCCATCGGTATTTCCTCTAATTTTTTCTTAATTATTATCTTTACCCACTTCGTAAAAGCCTAATTTACATAGTATTATGTAAAGTAAACGTCGTATTTGAAGTGTAACTTTATGTTATTATAAAATTTGCGAAACGTAATAGCTTGGATAAAGAAGTTTAAGTGATATTCTTTAACGTTTCCTGTAAGTATTTCGGAAAACAGTAAGTGAAAACTAGAAACGAAACCTCTATTTACTTACAGATATTTAAAAAAGGCATTATTTTAGTATCAAAGGGGTTGTAAGGCTTTCCGTTATACTTTTTCATATCGCTTTAAATCTTAACGAAATCCGTAAGGAGTTTGTAATTAATATAAACCATCTTAATAGGTATTAAGGGAAAATCGCGATAATTATTCTAGGCGTGATTGTTATTTCCTGGTAGTCTAAGCCTTAAAGCTTCTGAGGTACGGTATCAAGGGTAATAGCTAGTCGCTTAGCCCGAGGGGTAAAGTTCTGTGATAGAACTTGTGATAGGCTTTCGCGTGTAGGTAAATCTGCCGTGTAAAGGTTTTTAAGGGGCTTATTTATTGAAGTTTCAAGAGGCGATAGGTATTTAAAGGTTTTGGAAGGCTTAACAATCTTACTTAATTAACTAGTGTATAACGCCGACGTTAATACCTTGAGCTAAGTAGGTGGCCGTTACTTCACGTGTCCTACTGCCGTTAAAAACTTACTCTATATTATTACATAAAGGAGTTAAAATGCCGAGTAAATTAACAGGTTCCTTATATCCAACACGTCTAAGGGCTTAACTTAGCTAAAAATAAAGTAAAGGTCCTTTAAATCGTGTATAGGGGAGTTAAGGTTTTTCAATAGCTTTACCTTTGCTTTTAGGGTTTTAAAAACATTTCTCAAATTAGGCCAATTCGAAAAATATTTTTGCTAGCCTTTTTAAAGTTTTGTCCAATATTAAAATCCCACGCCTATTAACTTTTACCTTTAACTTGGTTTTAACGGGACGTTAAATCGTGTTTTATATGTTAATACTACAATAGCTAAAAAACTTACGAAAGTTTTAAAAAGCGTATTAGTCATAGCTAAAGTCTTCGCTGACATTCTTGTCAAAGATATACTAGCTAAAGTAATTAGTTAGGTATTTATTAGTTAAGGTTTAGTTAACTTCCTTAAACCAAAGGTCTTTATTATAGTTTTTGAAAAAGATACGTCTAAGGGCTTAAATTGCTTTCTTTCTGGTAAGGTTAGTAATAACATCGATTTTGGTACCTGCGGTCGCCATTTTAAGGTTTTGGCTTATATAAGACGTGTAGGGAATACAGGGCGAGGGACTTAGTCATCTTACCCGTAAGAGCTTGGTATTTTGGCGTGAAGTCGTATAAGACTTGACAACTTAACGTTAGATCGCGCGGCGTAGCTTTTTTAGTGCGATGTAACTAGTCTTAGTGTTTTCGATTTACGAAGCGAACTTAACGATTGAATTGGTGTAATAAAGGTGAAAAAATTAAAGTAGGGGTAAAGGTTTGGTTTAAAAGGTAAGGTCGAAGGTCGTTTGTTATTATAGGTTATTTAGCGTAAGGATTTAATCGTTTTCTTTATAGTAATAGCATCCGTAGTAATATTAACTTAGGTGTTTGTCAACTTGCCGAAGTTTAAGACTTTTAATAGTTAATCTTAACGTTTTCTTTAAAAAGGATTACTAAAGATCTCTTAGTGTTTTTAGTAGCGATACCATCGCTTACCTTTAGATTGCCATTGTAAACTAGCGTAAACTAAAAGTTTTTTCTGTTTTCCTGCCATTATAAACTGACGTAATACTAATAAATGCCTTTCTAAAAATAAAATCCTTTACTCTAGCCACCGTTGTTAACGTAAAGCGTAAACAGAAAGTAGCGTTTTATTTTACTTAGTCAATCTGTACTTTACCCAATAAGTAATAATCAGTATTAGTAGTGCCTTGGAACGTTACGACATTGTCGATTAGAATCGTAGTCGAAGTAATAGTAATATTACATTGTTTAAGTGGTGGATATTTTATTTTAGGTTCAGTAGACCGATAGCCGGTTTGCACTGTAATTTGTATGGCTAATTGCTTGTCCCATGCCGTAGTATGAAGCGGAGCATACTGCACTCGACTTACACCCAATGCAGTAGGTCCATACAAACAATACGCTAAACTTTTAGTTCAGTATAGTCAACTTTACTGTAAGTAAAGTTGACCTACTGCACTGCATGTAGTACTATTCCAACATATTTCAGTTTTTTTTAATATACTAATTACCTTATAACGGTATATAAATACCTTACTGAGCCTTTTATTCAATATTTTTCATTTCATTTTCCCTAATGATATTTCGATATGTTTAAATGATACATTTCACAAATATAAAGTCAAAGTTTAATAGGTATTAAACGCTTTGAACCTTATAAAATTAAATTTCGTTATATTTAAATATATATTCATCTTTTAAAAAACCAAATACCTGCAATTGGTTATCGAAATAAAAGTTGACATACGTATAAATTCGGAAAGTCTATATGTTATTCAGAATAAATGGCTTTCTGATTTATGTTAAAAGTTTAAGGTTTCGTCAGAGTCATTAATTTTTACCGATAATTTATTCGTCACTATTTCATAATCATTATACCCTTGATTTAATGAATACGAAAGGGTATTTTTTTCTGTTAGAACATGAGGAGGAAGTTGCTTTCGAGCGGCTTAAGATTTGTTTCCTCTGAAACCCGTTTTCACTTAATAGAATCCCAACCGCGATATATTAAAAAAGTTAACTACTTTCATTGGACCTCAAAAATCATTCACTCCAACGAAATAATTACACGAACCTACGCCTAAAAACTTATTAATTATATAATTCATTGTTTACAGAATGAAATAGGGAAGGCTGAGAGAAGGAATTAGTCGAAATTATGAGTTTTTGAAAAGTATAAAACGTGGAGCCCTAGGGTACAACACACGTGTTTACTATTTTTTCGGACTACAAAAACTTGGAAAACTTGCTAACTATACGAAGACTTTCCAAACAACAGATTCGGTAGTCGGAACGCCTTCTTAATTTTGTTTTAAATTATTATATAATAAAGGGATTCATTACATATTACCCGACATATTATCCCTACAAAACCAATACATTCTTCAAGGTCTTTCCAACTTACGTTTCCTCAGCCAGGAATTATAAATTTTACACCTCAAATGTGTTACTCTTAAACAGCTTTCACATGTATACGTCTTTCGGTTAATCTTATTTAATGAATTTATTCCCAAAGATTACTAACTTTTTACCAACATCGACCTTAAAAATAACTGGAATACCATTATAACCCAAAAGGTAATTTACCTTCATTTAATTTACGCGATACGTATAGGCGAAGGGAGCTTATGTTACAATATTTTCATTATCAACAAATTAATGTTTAAAGACGTTATTTCGGAATATTTAGTAAATAATAACGGTATTTTATGGTTCCGTAACCATATTCAGATACCCGTTTACAAGCCTTTTATTACCGCGTTAATTAAAACTATTTATGATTCAGTTTTTATTAGTTACTAGAGTCGTAACTCTATCATATTAATCATTTTTAACCGTAATTTTAACCCGAATTACATTATACGGTCCGGAGATTTTATCGTAATTATAATGTTTATTAATATACAACTTATTGTAAATATCGTCGGAAAAAAACTTCTTAAAATCCTAACTGTTTTTAAACGGCATTAAATCAAGCTTTCTATCGACTTTATATTCGATCTCCCCTAGGAACATGTCAGCAACCCACGTTACTTTGTAGTTATTACGGATCGTTTAAATCAAGCTACAAGCCTAAAGATAATAAATGTTATAAACGTTATGGTTTACGTGAAACGATTTCTAAGTTATTATTAACAGTTTTACCTTTTTTATACAATTGTTAATGGTTTAGGTTAAAATTATACCAGGGGCTTTTAAAAACGATTTTACGACTTAATAAGGGTGAAATAACGCCAAAACAATGTATTCCATCCTGAAACATACGAAACCAACAAACGTGTTAATTACAAAGTTTTTTCTTACCTATTTTCTTTCATTATTTAAACTTAACTAAATGAAATTCGCTTTTTACCTACGAATCAATTAACGTTGAATAACAAAAATATAACTACTATCGGTATTAACTCGTTATTATGGCCCATAATTATTATATCAATCTTATATAACCAGTTTAACTTTTTTTTATTACAAAGCCTCCCGTAAGGATTGAGGATTTCATCTAACGTATCCGCGACGCTACGGAATTCGCGCAAGTCGTAATAGCGGGTACATAATAATGCATAAAAAACTGATAAAAAACAACGCTATTCTTTTAATCAATTTTGGGTTGGTAACAACATTTTATTTTTTGTTAAAAATCATAAATTAAATGGGGTTTCGAAAAATATAAATTAACTTTATGACAAATACCGCGTTATACGAATTGTCGACTTTTACATTGTTGAATTTAATATTTCGAGAGGGAAACACCCCTAGTTTTATATGGATCAACTTATCCAAACCGCTTTGAACCCGCTTCTGGACTAATAAGCCTACAATTTTTAAATACCAGTTATCGATATTATAAGTAACGATAATGAAATAAAATTTAAATATCACACCGAAAGTATTTTATAAACCTGAAAACCACCTTAAGTAAATTACCCCGTGTTTGTGATCCTTCAAAACAATAAATATTAATTAAATAGATAGTTTATATGCACTTTACTGATGAGCTATTTTTTTAAGATTTTTTTACATATTATTGCCATTAACTCTTTTCAATTACATTGTGAATCGACCGAATAACATCATGGGTTATGCCGTCTATTTCGCTAACGCGCCTAAAATGTTATATTTTACGTTACTAAACGGTGTCAAAATAGTTTTTTTACTGGTTTAAAACATGTATTAAACCTTTATTCATATTATGATTGAACATCTTAATTATATTATTATACTAATCGTTTTTTTAGAATTCTCCTACAACGTTAATAATTAATATATTCTTATTCATATCAACTAATTTACCTAATCTACCCTTCATATAACTTAAGATGTTATCAATATGCTCGAAAACCTTAACTAACTACTTGGTCACCTTTAACTAGGCTCTCTACCCGCTCGTTAACCGCGATACAAACGTTTAATTTTGCTATGTTCTAATAACCTGAAACTCTCACTCCTTGTTAAAAGGATGTAGGAGCCGGAGGCCACCTAAGCGAATAAAATTAACAAAAACCAAACCTAAACCTCTATAGGTATTTACCTTTCGTTACCTTATCCAACGCATCCTTATAAATTTCCTAACGACGATAACCAAAGTTTACACTCCATTTAACCCTTTGTTAACACTTAAAAAATTCCTTATAAACAAACAACTTACTCTGGTATTAAGTATTAAAAGCTCGGCAAGCTTCGGATAAACCTTTAACCGCCTTGTTTATATCTAGGTTTAGATAAAACGGGGTATATATGTTGCTAAAGGTGTAACCAATCACACTGATGGGGTATAAACGGTACCTGGCACCAGTATCTAACCGCGCGTTAACAATTTCCCAACTGTTACACAGATTTATATATATATTGAATCTCTTAATAAAACTTCCCAGAGTTATAAACCTTTTCATAAAAGTATTGAAAATAAGTTTATGAAATTTCTTTTTCAATAGAAATTAGGTTATTTAGTATTAATATTTTTAATAACATACATACGGATTGCCGATTCATTAAAGTTCAAGTGTTTACTTTCAACCAAGGTTATAATCAACTTATAATCTTAAAATTTCAAGCTTTTAATACTAACTTTTTCTAAAATTATAAAACGAATGATTATGGTAAAACGTATATCATTAATTTACATATCCATTACGACATAATATTTTTTAGTTTATGTAATAAGCAGTTACAGTTTCTAAGTTAAAGGTTTCTTACATATTTTGTGCATGAAGTACAACTTATAGCTTAGGAACCTGTGGATATTTGTTTCAACTAATTCATATGATAGCTGAATGTATCTTTTACGATCCAAGTATGATGGCAGGTCAAGAAGCAAGCCAGTGTGCAGCTGAGCCACTTAGAGCCTGAAGTCCAACACATCAGGTTGGGAATACCTCTCCTTTGTCATCAAGTAAATGACTAAGCCAATCACGTGATTAGGATCAGTGGGATCAGTACTGATCCAAGTGATTCAGAATCAGCAGGCTCAGCACTGATTCAAGGGATCCAGTACTGAAGACGGTATGAAGGCACGGATATATAAGAACACGGTCATCACCACATAGATAGTATTTCCTTCATAGCTCTTCAGTTGTCAATCTAAGTATTCAGTTTCAGTATATTCTGAATAGCCTCACGGCTTTTGATCATTACTTGCATGGTTGCGATATTGTTCACTCAGCCCCTCTGCTACCTTCTTGATAACATAAACCCTCTGATACCTTTTATATACTCACGGGTATTTAGTGTGATCATTACAGTATCGTATAACTATTCTTGATATATACAAGTTACAGAGTTTCAAACATAACTCTAGCAGACCTATCTTTTGTAATTTAATATTAAATTACGTGAACAATTAAGTAATACAAGGGCTATTGAAGGTAAACAACTCATGAATACTTTCAACCAAATTTATTAACAAAAAAACTACCAAGCGTTACTTAATTTTCCAAATTGGTGACGACTGCGTGATGATCTAGTTTTTTCCTGTATTGATATATATTTAAACGATTTGTTTTAACTTTTTGTTAAACGTATTTATGTTTCTTTTTCTCTTTTTTTATAAACCGATAACTTGAATATACCCACTTTCATTTCGTTCAAAACGAATTTGCATTCATTTATGAATTATATGACTCTTTGTATGATCAGTCTTTTAAATTTAACACTATCGCTTTTTTTAATATGTTTGACTGGAGTTTGAATAATGTCTTATATACGTTACTTAATTGCAAAATATCGATTATACTTCTCTTATCTTCTTACATAACCAGTTGTGTTTGTATTATCCACTTGGTATTCCTTATCATCCTATTTATAATTTCTTCCCTGTGGTGGTTATCTTTGCTGCCGTCTTTTTAGTAGCTTTTTAATTGCTAGAGGAGGTGGGTTTTGTTGCTTCATTAGCTTAGCTTAAGAATATTTATGGGTAGTCTCTCTAATGTAATATTTATTTTGGGTTGTGCGAAATATTGTAGAACCATAAGAAGTTTTAATAAATACTTTTAGGTGGGTAATAATTGATTTTAAATAAGCTATCCTATTTTCCTAATTAATAATTAACAAAGACTTCGCTTTATAATAGAAAAATTAGTATATTAATTATCTGTAGACAATTTTTAGAAATCAAGACATCATTAATTCAACGCCTTGCAGATTACATTCGTAATTCCTCTAAGATTTGACCATACTCAGTGGATAGTTTTCAAGTATTTCCTGATAAATTAAATTTATTCGTTAAACAATGATATTCTCTAAAGATTAATAAGGTTGGTATTAAGCTATCAATAATTATAGTATTATTATATGTTTCTTTAGCCATTTAAAATGTTCGTCCTAATTCATAAAGTTGTTGATTTCTAACGTAAGCATTTTCTTTGTCTTTTCGAGTAACGTGTATATTCTTTAAAACTCTTCTATGATTTAATATAATTTAACAAATACCTATTCGTATTGAATATTCATCCCTTTAGCATCAATTTCAAACTCTGTTAGTGTAAGATTAGTATGAATAGCAAAGATAATAATATCTGGCGGCCCTAAGGACGTTTTAATCTGTAGCATCATGAACATCTTCTTATTGTCTATGACGGATGTCGATTTAAAGAACCTTAATCCGTCAAAAGAGGTTGCCAAATTTACAGCATAAAACCCAGATTAGTCGTCTAAGTAAAAAACGTTGGTGAAAATATTATAATTGAAGTATTTATCGTTTTCAAAGGTAAACCTAAACCATTGAGGATCTTAAAGGTAATTTTGGTAATAGTCTTGAAGTCTTCTTTAATATATTCTATGATTTAATATTCTGCATCTTTATAGGCTACGGATTTGAGGATTTTATATAACCTATTGATAATTTGGTAATTGAAATATCGGTGCGATTAGCGCATTTCGACCCGTGTTTACTTAATCCCCATTACCCCTAATCCTGAAAAATAAAAATATTAATATTTCTATTTAACGACGAGTAAAATCCTTGGGTACTTCTGAACTAGTTTATTGACGCTAATATCAACTTCGATTTTAAGCGCCATCATATTCTTTTAGTAAAGTAAAAAAAGTGTTAAAGGTTTTAAAATATGAAAGGTCATTGTTCTAATAATTGTTTGTATGATATTCAATCCTTAAATAAAAATTTCTTGATTAAACCAAAGCTAACTTTAGCTTTTCTTGCATCTTAATAGTTGATTTTTGTTATAGTAATACTTTCTAGGTAAAAAGCAATACATTAAAAATATCCTCTTATAAGGTATTGTACTGCCCCTGATTCTGGAATAATGCCTTGAAATATGTGTTCCGAATGATGATCGCAAAGATTAAGTATGTGTAAGAGTATAAAATTTTAATCGGTATGACAATGATAGGAGTTTTTACCTATTATGAGATATATGAAAATCCGGTAGGCTAGTCATTGAGTTGCTTTAGAAGTAATATTTTTATGTTGAACTATTTTCTTTAGGTCGTTATCATTATCGTACGACAAATCCTTGTTTTTATAATCCTTGAAACTGTTTAAGTAGGCCTTCTTTGAAAAAATAAGTCGTTAGGTATAATATGTTACTTTCTGTTTGTAACATTCAACAACAAGGTGTCAAATTAACTAGTAACTAAGCTTGTTAAAAATCCAACAATTTTTTCTTATAAGTTTCACGATGATTCTTACAACTAATTTGTTATTGAATTAGTTTTTACCAGTATTATTTCCAGTTAAATGGCTTTTAACCCAATCTTCAATGCTTGGAATTTATGTATTTCCGGTGGATATAATACGTGATGAAAAGATTTTGATGGTTCCAGTCGCAAAAACCGTCAATTTAAAAAAACAAAACAACTAAGCTTGATGTTAGTGCTAGGAAAATTGAAAAAGAAAGCTGTTACTGTTTAAAAAAGATATTATAGGTGGAATTTAGTAGTTATAGGGCGTATTCCAACTCTTCAACGCCTGTATTAGCTGTTTTAACCTATTTGCGCAAAATGGATTTTCCAAAATATTATTTGACTACTGTCTTTGGTAAAGTATTAACTTATTAAACATGTAATTAGGCAAAATTATGCGTGTTTTCTCCTCTTTTTTCCGGGTCATTATCATTAATTAACCGATTGTGGATTAATACGAGTAGTAATATGTAAAGTAGACATCGTATTGGACGTAACTCTTTATTATTTTATAAACTTCACAAAAGATACATGTTTTGTTTAGGAACGTCAAGTAGAAGTTTTTTATGTTCCTTGTCGGAATAACCGGTAAAAGTGAGTGTGAACCTAAATGTTAAATCTATATTTACATGCAAATTTTGAGAAATGGTATCATTTTCATACTAAAAAGGTGGTTTGGTTCCTAGTTATACTATTTTATGTTATTCCAAATCTTTACAAAGTTTGTAAGGTGTTTATAGTTGATGTTAAACATTTTAACTAGTTTAGGAGGTAAGCTTCGATACTTGTTCCAATAGTTGATAGTAAATTTTGTAAGTACCTTCAGTTTAAACCCTTTGAATTTTGGTGGTAAGTTCAGGTTTTGTTTGCTTAGTCAATGTGTTAATCTTTGTGGTAAAATTTGTAATGGGTTTATCCCTGTAGGTGTATCTTTTTTCAAAGTGATGGTTGCAAAATATTTGAGTGTTTTCTATAGTCGTGAAGATTAAGACTTTGAAAGGCAATTTTCTAATGAAACCAAGTCGAAAAGGATATTTAATATATTTTGATTTTTCTTTACGATGAAGATTTTACTATAGAAAATTTTGATATTTCGCTTGTACTTACCTTGTTTCGGGGCTTGAGTGGACATTGGAACGTTCCAGTCGCCAAAATATATGCAAAAGTCTCGAAAATTCCATATACCTTAATTAGTTCCTTTAATATTTAAGTTCAAAATGAGTTGGCTAATAAATTTTGTCAAACATTCCTTAGTAAGAATAATATAAACGTCTTCAATCCAAAGTTTTTTATTGTGTTCATTAGCAAAAAGAGATCCGAAGACCATGATAACCTTCAACCTTGAGTTTTTAGTTGCCATCTTAGCGTTTTAGCTGGAAAGTAAATATGAGTTTGAGAAGAAATGTGGATTTAATGATTTGAATATGGCGTAACGTAGTTATTTTCCACAACTTTACAACTTTAGTAATTTGCTGAGAAATGTAGTTACTTTTTATATAGAATTCTCGTGTTTCATAAGACTTGGTGATATTAGTGATTTTAGCGAGTGGTTTGATGATTTTATTGTTTTGTTAAGGGATTTCCAAATCTTAGTATTATACGTTTAATTTAGAAATCATAATATATTCTCTTAGTAGTTTTAAAAATTTCAGTATTTAATATCGAAGCTTTTTGGAAAGTGGGTTTAATAAAAACATCGAGGTGGTATTTATTATAGTCCGACCTATGATGGTAAACCAAGTAGGTACCAAATGAGGTTTACTATTAAGGTACGTTGGAAGACTAGAAGAGGATACCAAAGCCCACCATGTAGGACCTATGGGAATAGCCATTTTGTAGCCCATTACATGCACTTACATGTGCCGTAAACGGATCGCGCCTGTTCCGCGCCCAAACCGAACCCGGATGTTATAACCCAAGGACTAACTGCAGACCATAGAATAGGCCATCGGCTAGAAGCTTGATGTCCAATACATCAAGCGGGGATATCTCTTATGTAAGGACACAGGGTTAGGGTTGGGACTGCAAGGACCGAAGAGCGGTCCAGTCGATACTACATAGGACCGTAGGAAGCGACTAGCGACTTCAGCGGTCCAGTACTGAAGATGGTATGAAGGCCATAGGATATAAAAACACGGCTATCACTACATAGATAGTATTTCCTTCTTATCTCTTCAGTTGTCAATCTAAGTATTCAGTCTATACACTTGAATAGCCTAACGGCTAGTGATTATTCTACAGCACGAACAAACATCTTCTTGATATTGCACCTTTGTTACCTCTGCTACCTTACTGCTAACATAAACCCCCTGACACCTACTATTTACTCACGGGTATTTAGTGTGATCATTAAACCGGACCAGGCATTGCCTATCCAGTTACGTATATAGTTATGTAACTTATAAATTTAATAAGTAATAGCCTAATTTTATATTATACCAAATTTCCTTTCGAATATTATAAGGGTTTCGGCGTTCTATTAATTAAATGTGGGGTGTGGGCTTTACCCATTTCATACGCAAGCTAGACGCAAGCGAGAAACGCGGTGTTTAACATATTATATAACGTATCGGCTAATTCGACCTTAAGCTGCCGACGTTGTATAACGCGTTTTTAATGTGTTATATAACGTATTAATCGATTTAACTTTAAGTCGCCGGTTTCGTATAACGCGCCCTTTAATTTATCGCATAATATATTCTTTTCATTGTCTGTACCGTATAACGTACCCTTTTACTCATTATATAATACATTAAAAGATTCGACCCTAGTTTACTAGCGCCGTATAACGCGTCTTTAATATACCGCCTAACGTATTGGCCGGTTCAACCCTGGGTCACCAACGTCGTATAAAACGTTTTAAAACAAACCATATAACATATTAACTGGTTTAACCCTAAGAAGTTAACGCCGTATAACTTGCCCCTTAACTTACCATATAATATATCCTCTTTATTACCGGTACCATATAACGTAGCTTTTAACGCGTCGTATAATACCTCGTTTTTACCTTCAAAACCGTATAACACATTTCGCATAATACATAACCTTTACCGAATCCGATTCGTTAATACCCATAAATATAAACGTTTCCATAACCTTTAAAACTTCCTTTTTTTCCTTTTACAACGCCGCCTTTACTTTAATATTCGTTTTCCTTTGTAATAGTTTTACTTTTATCTTTTATGTCTCAACAATTTTTGTTGGTATTTTTTGGTTTTTTCCTTTACCTTATCTTTATAATCGACGTATATTATAAACCTAGCTTAAACTACATCGTCACCGACGACCCTAGGAAAAATTATAAGTCGCCCTATAATGTATATTACCCCATTATATAAAAATACCCTACCATTAATTAGGTTATATAACTTATTCGTTTTTATTAATAATGAAAATAAAAACGAATTTTCGTTTCTATAGGTTAAGGACGCATATATATCGTATATTAACTGCCATTATAATTCCATTATTTATTCTATTTGAATTCACATTTATTGGGTGTACAGTTGTCATATACATAGAAAAGTTTATAATAAAGTAAGTTAATAAATTGACCTTATCAAAAACACGACCATTATTAAATCGTTTGTCGAAATATATTTAAAACAAAATAAGCTTATTTACGGCCTTATCAGGTTTTTATGTATTTTGACGCCAATTAGTTATTACAGCCGAGGATTAAAATTATATTTTGTTTTTTACGCGTAAACAGCAAGGAAATGTCTTAAGTTATCAGCCCGTTTTTACTTCCACCTTTTCCGAATTAATTAATTCATTCGTTTGGTTCCGTAATATTACTTGGGTATACTGGGTTTTTACTGTACCGGCCGTATAAGTCGTTACCCTTTGAAATATATATACCTGTCACCCCTTTCTCACAGGTTCGTTTTCCTTTAAAATTCTTCCGTTACTTTTTACGGTGTCGTTTATTAATTAAAATAAAATTTCTCTGGTTAACTATACGTTAACGCATAACGTTGTCGCCCTAGTTTCCTTTAATGATCATGGTATTCTTTCTCGTAATTTTAACCTAAATAACTAAAATAATATTACTACGTAAGCTATAGTTTTTATAATCAATATAGGCTACGGCTTATTAAGTATCACGAACGATATTGAAGGCCTAATTATACAAACCCCAATTTTACCTGTATTTTATTTGTTAACCTTAATTTAAAGCGAGCTAATCGGACCAACCGTAAATGGGCAGAAAATCGTACCCGGATCAACCGCATCGCCCGGAATTAAACCAATATATTATAATCCTTGGTAACCCGCCTAAAGGGTTGCTTTCCTCATCCCGCCCCTCGTTTTACTCCACGTTAACCGTTATTCTCGGCCTCCTTTAACGACCGTCCTTTATAACGTTATTCTATATCTTTGGCGTCGCGCCATGCCCGTTCCACCTTTTACTTTCCCCCTTTGTTGACGCCTATTAACGTTTGCTACACTTTTCGTCGTCCTTTTTGAACGACATTTCCTAATATCCAGAATTAATTATAATAAAGCCCCTAAAGTTAATAACGCCGTTATTCGCCAAACCTTAATAATAATAATAATAATAAGTAGCTCAATTTTTATGAGGTTATAGTAAAGCCGTTTTTCAGTCGAATAGGTATCCAAAAAATCGGGTAATATTTACCCTACTCTACGTATTATATTATATTATAATCTAGTAATAAATTCTCCCTTTTGTTCATAAATGATATGTTATTTTAAAGGTATAAAAGGATCATTCCGTATAAATTACTTAATAAAAGCTTAATGTTGACGTTGAGATACCGGGTTATTATTAATATAAGTATCCTTTTATTTCGTTTGAAATTTACTTAACGTTATAATATACTAACAACTTTACAGTAATTTCCACTTCCGTTTTTTATAACCTTTTTAATTAATTAACGTAAAACGAACCCCGTTTCGCCCAATTTTTACCGCTAATATTCTTTAAACTTTAAATTTCTCGTATATATCTTCCTTTATATATTTAACAACTAAAATTAATCCCGGGCGAGTATTAGATGAAACCCCCGCGAAAAAAGGTTTAAAACCGTTTACTTAACTAAATTTACAAAAAATATGAGGTATTTACCCAAAATATCTAAAACAATATTAAATAAATTCGAAATATCGACGACCTGGTATTAATTATAAAGTTAATTAAGCCTTTTACTTGGACGGTTAATTTCAATATTACGTAAACTTAATTAAACATAGTCCTTTATTTTATATTGTTTTTCCGAATATCATCGACAATTTACCATTCTTTTTATTTATTACTAGATATAAGCCATCGCCGCTTAACCTAATTTTGTACCTTTATATAAATATACCAAAAACGTAGCGTTTTATCTTATTGGATTAATTAAAAACTTCGTATCACCGTTTACCCTTAGTATGAGTAATATTTTATACCTATTTATCAAACAGTTTACGATAAACCCAGTAACTGTTGATTTTCGATTATTTAACGTGAACTAATAAACAGGTAAATTTGAAGCCTAATATTATTACGAAGAAGAAACGACTATACCCAAATACTTTTCAATTTTTGGATTTATACGTTTAATACTATTATCTATTTATAGGTGGGATAACGTAAAAATATTTCATTCGACTTTTATTCGAAAATATGAAGTCGTTTCAAAGAGGTTTACCTCAATCTAATTGTAATTGCTAATAATTAAAATTAAAAACCCATAAAATCTTTTTTTATATATAGAAAACGTTTCGTATACGTATCAGCCATCATGAAATATATAATTTGAAATTTTACAAACTTAGAAAGGTAATTTATAATAGATAATGAATATCGAAAGTCGCCCTTAATAATGGATGAATCGATGATAGAGTTTATAAAAATATATATGTAATACCGATTTAAAAAAAGAAAAGGTTAAAGGAAGTCTTATTGTATGATAAGACGCGATATTGCCTTGTTATATTACGAATATATTCGATATAAGCATTGAATAGTTAGTATTATCTCTTTTTAATAGTCATCATATTGGAAAAGGTAAAATAAAATATGTTTACCCAGATAAATTATAATAGGCGAATCGTACTTTCATTATAAGATCTTCGTTATTAATAGTTGTTAACTTGGTAGTTATCAACTTTTATGGTAACGTAACATACCTCGAGAATGAATTTTACAATCCGTAATTCATACCGATTTTCTGTTTTAATTAAAAAACTATCAACGTTTTCGTAAACCACTAATAAACAAACCCTATATAATAGGTCATTCGTTGTTTTTCAATCTTAGAACTCCATTAATGTACTTAGGTCGAAAATAAGGTGATTATTCGGTGTTAATAATGTTAACGAGCTTAATGCAAACCGAGTTCGAAACTATACCACTGGTTTCAACGTACTGAAAACCTCCGACGTTATTCCCGATAACGACTAGTGCGTAAGCCGGGCCCAGGGTGTTCCCGCCTTCGACAACCCGTCGCAAACCTACGGCCTACCCTTAAGATATATATCGTTTCGATCAAACACCTAAGCCTCCATTTTAATAAATTTATTTACATCATTCGCCACATTTTCAATTCCTTTAATATATAAATTCATTATTACCACGTTTAATATAAAAATAAAAATAGGTTGAAAAACTCGCGCGCGACGTTTCTTAACTTTAAGTTTGTCTTATAATTTGCGAGTGAACTTATGCCGGCAGGAGCTCTAAGTTATGGGCCTGTACCGCAGGTGGTATTGAAAAATGAAAAAGATTTCGGCCTATTTAGCTGAACGTTTCGAAATCAAACTTGATAAAGAAAATTTCAATCTTTTATAATCAGTTCAAATCTTAAACAGGGTGCAGAGACCGCGTAATTCGAAAAACCACGCTTTTAAACAAGATACCACCGCAAAAAGATTTTTATCGTAAATATTATAATTGCGTTTCATATTTGTTAATTGTACTAAAGAGTAAGCTATTAACTTTTGGATATTATCCTTATCCTATTACGATAATTACCCTTTTAACTCTATTTCCGAGTAGTCGGTTTCTATTACTGTTGGTCGATTTGGATCCTAATATGCCAAAATCGAGACCGTAATAAAGGTATCTCTTGAAGTTTAAAATACGTGTTCTTCTCCTTTCGTCTATGCCTAACGAAATCCTTACTTCGTTAGTCAGACGAAATAATCCGTTAGCTCGGAGAAATTACTAATAAAATCACGATAAAAATTGGTAAAACCCAAAAAACTTCGAACCTCCCGAATGATGCGTGATAATTTATTCGCGAATTTCTCGGACTTTTTCGAAGTTGGTTTGAATATTTACCATCACCGTAATAATAAATCCTAAGTATGTTATCTCTATAACTACGAAGTCGTACTTTTTGAAATTTAAATTTGACCCCGTATTATAAAAACGTTCTAAAACCACGCGAACCCTCGCTATGTAATTCTATTTAATACCAAAGAAAACTAAAAAACTTAAAACGTCGTTGAGGTAAATTATAACGAATTTATCCAAAATATCCGCCATTACATAATTAAGGTATCGTTAAAACGATGCCGACGTTTCCGCCAATTTAAAGTATATAACTAATTATTGAAATAATTCGAACCGCATACGAAACGTCGTTAATTTCTTCTATCCATGTATAATCTGAATACGGTAAACGGCCGCCCGAATATCTAACTTTGTAAGCTATATTGACTTAAATCACGTACGTAACGTCCCCTTAATTGAAAGTAAGTATCGGTAGGGTCTAAATACTTATTCACGTGAAAATGTATATAGAATAGTTAGATTAGTATTGTAATAAAAGATAGATGATTGTATCTCTAGAAAAAGTATTCCAGAGACAGAATGCCACAGATGGGAGGTAATATACCACCCATCCAGAGAGTGGCCCTTTTGCTATACACTTTGAAATACCCATTCCAAACCGTTCCATGCATTGTCTTTTGGTCCGGAATAAACATTCCAGGCCGCTCCATGTATGATGTACTTTTCTTATCGCAAGATTGTAGCTTGCAGTGTAATATATTATCGTACACTCTGTAAAGGGGTACCCTATAATATAATATATTGTCATTAAGCCTATATATATTATTCATTAGGGTATATAGTAATATCTATACAAATAATATTTTCTTTTTTCCATATATTCCTATAGCTTAGTAACGATAGTATATTCGTAGCGATTTTGTACACATAGCCTTGTAATAACAGCGTAGTTACAAATGTTTAAATTAGTAGTTTTCGTATTGACAGTGTTATTGTAATATTAATTGTAAAAGGTTTAAATTCACAGTTTCCATAGCAATAGTTTGATTGTAAGGGTTCGAATTAATAAGTTCGATTGGAATTAGTAAGCTTTAACCGTGGTAGTAATTGTAATTTGGTTGGAATAAATAAGGTTGGGCTACGGTAATAATTGTAATTCGACTTTAATTGGTATAGCCAAATAGGGCTAATATAGTTAGTAATAACGTTTTTGGTGGTTTTCAATGAAGATAACTACGTAGGTATTATAAGGAGTAATAATGTAAAGGTAATTATGTAGGGGTATTTACGTAATTATATATTATGTTAGTATAAAAAATTTATCATTATCGGCTCAAGTAAATCTTTCTTTTCTTTGGAAAGCGCGTATTCCAAACTAATATAAGTTTTTATCTTAATTTAACCTCTATTTATCCTAATCAAATAAGCCGTTTTAATGGGTAGGTTATTTGGTCAATACCTATATACTAACCTTTTTCTTTCGAATAAATACCGCATAAAAACAGGATAGCTAGGCGCTGACTAACGTAAAAGCGCCGTCGCACCGCCATTACCACCGCTATAACCGCTATTAATAGCCCACTTTCGTTGTGTATAATCTCGTTAATAGCGGTTATCCCGCCCGTCGCCGTTACCCTGCCTAACCTTATCGTCATCGTTTCGTTTCCTTTTGCCGCCGTCACCACCCCCTTAAGCCTTACCGCTGCCGCTGCCTCGCCCCTTTCCTCCGCCGTCGCCATGCTTCTTTCCATTGCCGTCGCCACCACTCCCTCCTTTCCCTCCTCTTTCTTCTCCTTCTCCAGTTCATAAGGGGAGGAACAGGGGGTTTTCAAAGTTATAAACCTTAATCTTTCTTTTGGGTAAAAATCTTATTACCTATAAGGCTCCCTTTACGCCATAGACGTAACCTAGTGTAATTACGCCAGGGTTTGTATATTTTAAATCCACCAATTCGTATACATTAAAAAAAATTAAATATAAAGCATGAGGCGGATTTCATTTTACCGCCTCGAGCTTTGTATCGTTAAGGTACGCCCTAAAGCTTTTTCAACGCGTAAAACGTTAAAACATCGTATTAGAGTTCGTATTTTCAGACCGTTAATAAATACGCTTTACATATCGTATGTCACGTTCGCGGCCGCGGATAAATCCATTAACGATTATTACAAAAACGGGGGTTTTTAAACTCGTTATTAACATTATAACCGGATTAGTAACTTATACGCCTTTATTTTGATAGTCTTAAGGCGGTAAGCCAAAGCTGTATTGCGCGTTCACCGGCTTTATAATAAGTTTAAATCGAACTTTGAAAATTTCCTCCAATACAAATACAATGTCCTAAGCGTTTCTAAAATTAATCGCGATCGCAAATAACTAAAACAAGCCGATAATAACTAGACTAGACGTTGAGCAGCGGTTTAAAAAGTTGGTAACCGACGTTACCACCTAAAAACGAAGCCTACGCATATATTACATAGGAAAATTCAACGACGTTATTGCACGTCGCCATAAAAAGAGTAATCTCCCCCTTATGCCTTTGCTTAAATATATATTTCGTAAGGTAGAGAATAACATTTTGGCTGGCGTTAATAGCGTTAATAACGGTAATGGTAATAAAGTTAATATAAAAGGGGAAAACAACGGAAAGGATAATAAGGATATGACGATGTCGCCCGATTTTTAGTAGTAAATAGAAATCCTTCGGACTGGGACGTCGTACCAAGCTATGGTACAGTACGATATATAGTAATGTTATAGCTTTTGACAAAATAATCGTTTATAAGCAATTTGAAATATATAAAATGAATAAGGTAATATACTATAATTGGTACGATATCGTGAATGGAAAAAAACGGCAAAAACAATAAAATATTTATTAGTATTAAAGTATATAGGGTAATGTATAATGATATAGAGGGGAGACGCAAATTAGTTAAATTAAATGAAAAAGAAACGAGCGGGAAATCCGTTAGATCGAAGTATATAAAACAAAAGGAAACAGAATATTAGGAGCGGTATAAAATGATAGGGTTAAATAGAGAAAGAAAAGAATAGGAAATTTCGTTGGGTCGAGAAGTATAAAATAAAGCGTGATAAAATGCTGGGAGAGGTACAAAATTATAGGGTTAAATGAAAGTAAAATCGGGAATCGACGTGAAAAATGTAATACGAGCCTATTTAAATTAGCAAAAAGTGATATAATAACTTAAGAGGACGGTAAAACCTTTTCAAAACCCCTAACTATTGATGTAATTATTAATATAAGTATTTATAATACTTCATTCGGTATAGCTTTAATTATCGTATTCGTTAAATTGGATTTTCCATCGATTTACCTTTTTTTTTTCAATTTTGTGACGTTTATATAACTTGCGTAAGTTTATCATATCGATTATCAAACATTTTTCGTTCGTAATACTCAATTAAACAAAAAACTTATAAAGAGAAAAAAAGTGAATGTACACTATTACAGGGATAGGGCATAAATTAAGGTTAAAATCATTATCAGGACTGATATTCTTATAATAATATCCAAATTAAAACCTTTAATTATATTATAAATTTTGAAAGTTGACACACTCCCTGTAACGTTTATATAGTTGGTAAATCTTTAATAAATTATATTTTTATAAAACGTAAAGCCGTTTCAAACCGATATTTTGTTTTCGAAAACTATAACGAAGTCTATCTGTAAATTACAGTCGCTGTTATTCACAAAAAGATCGTTAGTGAAATCAAATAGTTTTATAATAGTATATCTAACGATATAAGTCATACACCGCGCGCTAAATTATATATTTTCTATAAAAACGCTTGTTAAACCCATTATATATATCGTTTATCGAGGCAATTAAATATTATGCGGCGACTGAAAGGTTTAATACCGCTTTTATTTATATGACAAAATTAACATGAACGTCGCTTATACATTGATATCTGTATTAATTGGCCCGTTTAATGTTATCTAAAATAATAAGGGTAACTTTATCCAATTACTCCTTTTATATAAGGCTCAAAAATTTGTTTTGAAAAGTGATAGTAGCGTTATTAAAATCGATTATATGGTTTTCCGTTAGGCAAGTTTTGGGTATCGCTTTTAGGCCAGCTTCCAAAGGTTTCTTTTTTTAAAAAACGCCGAAAACTAGGCGTTATACAACGTTAAAGTGTTGTCCGTTTATATACCTATTAGTATAAAGCCTTTCGAACGGGTTATCAATATTAATAAATACGGTTTAAAGGTAAAGTTAATTATATCGAGTCGTTTTTATAATGTCTTTGATCAATAATAAACCAATAAACAATGGCTTTAACTAAGCCGTAAAGTGGTTTTATAATACGTAAAATCGTCTCCAACGAGTAGTATTACCTGAAATATTTTAGTATATCGGCGTAGATTCGTTTTTTAAACCGCTCCTCAAATTAGATATATACATGTACTATATTTTAAAACTCAATATAAATGGTGTATAATATGCTAAGAAAATCCGCGAGTATAAAAATTAAATGATAATTATCTTGTTATTACATGAACAATTAGGTTATAATATTCTTTTTAACTTTGTCATTATATACCTCAATAATCAAACGGGTCTTTTCGTAAGGTTTTCCGGTTTTATGTTTAATTTCGTAAACGAGACGGATAGTAAAAATCTTATAAATACTGTAAATCGTTATGTCGAAACGTTTAAAACGAAATATGCTTTAATCGATTAAAGCTAAAATCTTTATTTAGGTAAATCATTCGAACGGGGTATTTAAGGTGGTAATAATACCTTCGTTACGAAACTTTAAACTTATTTTATAGTTTACCATCTTCTTTTATATAATCAAGGAGTTTATAATAAAGTTTCTGGGGTATTTTTTAGTTTTCGAGTCGAAAAAGCGTCTTCAGAACCGAAGTTTTGAT
This sequence comes from Anisogramma anomala, assembly GCA_038502455.1. NCBI lineage: Eukaryota > Fungi > Ascomycota > Sordariomycetes > Diaporthales > Gnomoniaceae > Anisogramma > Anisogramma anomala. The sequence continues at coordinate 9,856,892 of JASMMZ010000001.1, read as the reverse complement.
GGAATTAGTATAAACAAGTCGCTTTTACTTATAGTAAATAAGCCGAAATCGTGTTTCAGGGGAAGTACCAAAGCTGAAATCGGTATGAATTCGTTATTTTAAGGGGTGTTTCGTTATAAGTCTTATTCGTTTCACGGTTCTGGACTGTTCATATTGACCTCTTTTTTATATTCTCGTACTATTATTCAACGAAATAAACTTATACTGTTTAATAAATTAAAGAGTATATTATAGTTTTTAAACGTTTTAATTATTGAATGGCTAGTTGATCCACCTTTCGTTTTCTAAATTAAAACTTTAAATTGTAATAATACATTTAAAACGCTCTCCTTACATGGAATATTCCTTATAACCAACGCTTCAAACACGTCTTTTTCAACCTATAAGGAACGTAATACCGTTATGGCCTTCGTTATTACATCAGTCTTTTATAGTATAAATGATAATAGTACAAAGTTTTAGTAAATCCTTAGGTAGGTATTAAAAATAAAAAGCGTAGATATAAGCCTATTTAGGCCAAAAGTGTTATTAACAGCGTTAACCGCTATTTAAAGGATAGATTACTTAGAATTAATACCTTTTAGTTCCTTTGATAGCATCGTATACACTTTTTTAAACGGTCTGTAATACCGTTTTCACTTTCTAATACCCTATAGGGCTTTTACTGGGATTTGTTTATATTCGTTATCGGCTATCCGAGCTTTTGTATACCATTCGGTATAGTTCAAAGCTGTATTAGCATCGTTTATAATCTAGTTTAAAGACCACAAATTAACGTTTAATTAATAATTAACTGAAGCGTCCTAATAATTTATAAAGAAAATGCTACTAGTAAATTTAGCGGCTTGGAATGATATTCCCGCATCGACTGTATAGAATACTAGTTAACTGTCTAAATATATAACATGAAAAATTACTTTGTAATTAAAGTTTATATTTTTTTAAAAGTAGAGTACAAACCGTTATAACACTTAAAGTATAACTGGTACTTATGGCAGATATTTTTAATGATTTTCAATATATCCTTTACTATATTTGTATAGCCTACGGCGTGAAATAGGTGTAAAAGGCGTTTTATAACCGGGTATCCGAATCGTTGGTATAAAATCTTTAATTTCAGCTAATTAAAGTAAATAGCTTTAATTAAACGTATTTCAGGAAAAAACCATAAGGAACTGAACTTAATCCGAAACTATATGGGTATGTTATTCAAAAAGCGAATGAGTTAATTAGTTGTATTCTGAACTTAAATTCCCAGTTTATTTATATTTGGTAATAAAAGTAGAAAAGGTATTTCAAAATTCATTACGTAAAATTTAACTGGTCCGAAATGCGTATTTATAACATCCTTTCCGAATAATAACCTTTTACCCTTATTAAATAAAACTTTTCGGTTTTTTCCTATTTAGTTTAACTAAAACCTTGAAAACCTTATCGCAAGCATTTCGAATTGTCGTGTTCCGGCTGTTAGGATTTCTGCTTTAGTCGTTTCGGGTAAAATACCTTGAAAGAGGTAAACGTATCTATTGAAAACGGTTAATTACAACGTTATATAGGTGTTGAACACTTTGTTTATGTAATCTAAACCTATAATATATATCAAAAAAACGTTTTATAAGCCTGGAAAAATTCGCTAGGCGATTTTATCATCTCAGGCTAATAAATAAACACTATTAACCTTAAGTTTTTTTCTCTGGATATATGTGAATATTATTATATACCTTCATAGATATTATAAATAGGCCAATTAACAGTGCACTATATTGTAGGGTGTAGTCCTACAGGGTATACGATAACGTATCACGCTGCAAGCTGCACTCTTGCAAGACGCAAAGTGCACCATATATGGGTCGGTTTGGAATAGCTATTTAAAACCGACAGCAATACGTGGATCGGTTTGGAAGGAGTATTCCAAAGTGATATACTCTAGGTAGAGGACTTATAAGCTCTCACCTGTGGCGTACACCTCTGGATGCTTCTTCTTAAATCTTCATCTTTACTATACTATAAATACTAATTATCTTGATTACTCTTTTAAGTTATCTTTTTACGTAAATAATTATTTTAAACCTTACCGATACTGATTGGTAGCCGATTCGGTCGACTATAAATAGCCTAGGAAAGAGAGACAAATATACGTTGAAAACCTATAAAGGGATGTTATAGTGGTTTCAACTTTTATACCTCAGCACTTCGTTTTTATAAGAATTATACACCGACTTATACAAAAACTGTAAAGATTAACTAACTTGAAAAAAGAAAACTTTAACATGATATTATTAATCCTTATTTAGCATTTTATTTGTTAAAGGCCCTATTACACCACTATTAACCCTTATTTAACGCTTTAACGTATTCAGACACTTCTTGGAGAGCGTACTATAATGTACCAGGCCACGTAAACCAAAAGCGATCAAATTTCGAAACCCTTCGCTAGGACATATTTTTTTTTTCTACAAACCATTCGTTTTAGTAAAGTTATGGTTGTTTACATACAAAAAAATAACCCGATCGCCCTACCAAATCGATTACGTACCTTATAACCAATCGAATCCCTTTACCAAGCCTTACTATAACACGTTAATACGGATAAAACACCATACCCCGAAACATACAATAACTCGACGTTTTCCCTTACCTTACCTAATTTCCCACATCAGTACTATTCCTTTTAAGTTTACCTACGTTCGCCCTAAATTTCTTAAATTTAGCACCTATAAAAATTTGAGATTTTTCTTACCTCTGAACTAGTATAGTACTACAAGCGCTAACAAAACTAATCTAAAACGTTGAATTAGTTCATGGTTACGCCTTATTTATATATCGTTTGAGATTTATTCTTATTATTAAGCGTTAGTGAACACTATTCCGACCGTTTCAATTACTTTATTTCGTTTTATATTGTCTAATATACCCTTAGCTTTAGATATACCTAAATATATCATAATATCACGAAATTAAAACACATCGCTTAAACGCCATAAGACAATCGTAACTATAGTCCTAAACCCAATAACACTAAAGAAGGCCAGCGATTCCTTTAATATCCTGGTTGAATATATGGAAATTAGAAACGATATAATGTAAGAAATCGATCTGAGCCTTTAGGATAACACTATCGATTTACCAATGAAAAAACTAAAACCCTATATCGTAAATATATACATCTTGGCCGCCATGTACCGTTACTAGGAAGAGCAAATCCAAGGATCTGACTTTTTAGACGAATTCCATAACAAGTTCTCGGTTTAAACTTTGGATGTATGATAAAAATGAACCCTACTATTGCCAAAGCCTTATGAATTCACCTAAGAATCAAAGGAATTAATACCATAGGGGGTAGAAAAGGGCGCCTTTAAAAGGCTCTATTCGAAACAGCACAACTTACCGATGTACCAAATTAAAAAGATAAAGATTTGTACTTTACGGATTTTGTAAAAAGATGTTACCTTACAAAACCAAAAAAAAAAAACTATTATTAAAACGAAGAGGATTACACACAAAACGGTATAACCTTATACCCCAGACCAGAAGTAGGAACCACGAGCAAAAAGAATGCACACGATTCTTATTCACCATACAAATACAATACACCCCTATACCGGCGCAAAACCGAACACTAAACCACTTCCCAAACGGAAAGAACAACCCGCTTTAAGATTCGAAAATCGGCCGGAACGCAAAAAACAACTCGACATGCTATAATGGAGTCAGCCGGAACGTAAAAAGTAACTCGACCAGCCATGACAGAGTCGGTCGAAACAAAAAATAAAACCCCGCCTCAGAAATCGATATTCGGCTGTAACACAAAAAACAACCCAATCTAGTAAATAATAAATAGCGTAAAACGCCAATAAGTACCATATAGACTAATACCTTTTAACTACGACCCCTACCACAACCTCCTACTATATTGTTTCTCTACGGATAAAAGTAACCTTACGAAGTTAACCAATTTTGCTAAGCTATAAGATAAGGACAACGATTATAGCGGCGAGCTGTACGACGTATTGAATAACAAGATACGCGTTATATTTAATATATGTAAAAAACTAGATATTAAACTATTATAATTTCTCGTTATCTTACCCGGTATACTTTTCGAATAAGCTAAAGAGTGGTATATATATCACCTTATATAAATGAATATATTTGTAAAGTGATATAATCTCCTTAAATCTCACTTTAATACCGAGATTAATTACGAAATGTACTATAAGAACTGAATTAAAATATTGTGGAAATCTGTGAAAAACTAATAAGAAACTACCGATAAAAACCCCTAGGAAATTCATACTGCCCTATGGGCAAAATTCTGGAAGTACCAAGAAGCCTTCGGGCCAAAATACAAAGGCGAAAAACTGTTTATCTAAATAATAATGAAAACCTGCCGTAGAAACTTAGATTTCAACTTTACACTTTTCAAATTTGAAAATGATTTAAAAGCCTTTTGTATAAGCCTTATAATATCGCTCGAAACCTTTATACGCCGGTAAACAAGCTTAGAATTAGAATTCGTAGTTAATGAATCGAAAAGCGACGCTTAAATCACTAAAACAAACCTTATCGAGACAATTCATCTTTTTTTGAGCCAGAAATTTAGGGTTTATCCGATGAAAAACAAGGGCCTAAAGTACATATATTAGGGAGGAAACCCTAACAGTAAAATATAGATACGTTCTATCGGAAATAAAAGAGATGTACCGAAACTGTAGTAATATTTACGGAAAGATACATGACGATTTATAAGTTTGTAAAAGCGGTGTATCGTATATGGCAAAGTCAGCTATTAATTTATAAACCACTTCACCCACGAGTAGATTCGTATTAAACGACAATTTTAAGCCGAATGTAATTTTGAGGATCGGATAAAAGCCAATTTTGCAATATACGTAGCCGAATATAAAAGCACAGATAACGAATTCGACCTATACCCTTATAAAGATACATTCGGCGAAGATAACCTTCAATAAAACGATGTTTATTTATTAGTCTAAAACTATAAAAAAGTCTAACGTATTTTTACCAGCTTACAAAATTACTCCTTTTTATATATTACAGGTCTAGATTGTGTAAATAAAGTGTTCAACGCCTTTATGGCGTCGTAATTCACATTCTTTCACAGATACAAAACCAAATTTCAAGGAATTATGCCTAACACTGGCGTAGCCGACATTTCGACGGCCGGAAAATGACAATTCGATGTACTTGTAGCGAGATTTCCAAAGTTTCCGTTAAACCAGATAGGAAAATACCGAAAAGTCTTATTTGGTAAAGATAAAACGACGTCATTTGGAATGGTCGTCATAAATACGCGTTTCGAACCGATTAAGTTTTACGTAATAAATTCTAGAATTATATTTTTAATTTGATGAGCTAATATAAATAAAGTCGAAATAAAATTTCGGAATACTAGTAGTTAACTTATCCGCGTTTCGAACGGTATATTTATATCATTTAAACTTAAATTCGGCTACTTATAGTTTTTCCCAGAAACACATATAATTGAAGCTACTTATTTAACTTAGCCAAAATTACGTGATTTACAACGAAGATTCAAACACCCCGTTGCTAAACGCCTTTTACGCTTGCTCTACACTGTAAGACATACAAATATAGGAAAAAACGTACCCGAAATTATCGAGAAATTTTACTATAAATGTCAGCTTTACTTATAGGCCTTACGGCGGTTTAAATTCCACCTTTAAAACGATGTAGACTTTAACTATGAAGTAATTATTGATATAATATACCTAAATAGCCAACCGGTCCTTTATGTTATCGATACGGCTTCGTTATTTTATGCCGTTAAGTTTATACAAAGCGCTTTTACTTTGGATCATTGGGACGCCCTAATTAACTCATAGTTAAACTTTTACCTCGGGCCTCTAAACTGGATTACAAACGACGCTGATATAACTTTTAATTTTACCGAATAACGTACAAAAGTTCGGATAACCGGTAACGAGTGTAAATAAATCTCAGTAAAAGCCATAAAAGGTATTGTAAAGTGTAAAGAATACCATAAATTATTGAAAAAAGGTTATACAATACTAGTACAAAAACCAAAGGATATTAGTTTGAAAAAAAAATCCTTTTAATAGCAGTTAATACCGTTAACAATATTTCTGACCTAAGTGGACTTATTTCTACGCTCCTTATCTTTAATACCTACCCGAGGATCCACATAAACTCTACTCTATTACTATCTACAATATAAAGAGCCAATACTGTATCTAAGGTTATAAAGGCTCTACGTTTACTACAGGTAAAGAACTATGTCTCTATGGCGTTAGTTACAAGGAAAAGCCAACGTAAGATTATCTTATGAAACCTACTATTGTAATCGGAAGTTTTAATTCAAAAAAGAAAGGATAGGTGGACTGGCTTTTAAAGGATTGACGGATTAAGTGCCTATAATATACTCGTTAACTTACCAAACGAAACGAGTTAGTTTCTCTAGATAATGATACAGGAATACAAGAAAAAGGTAAAAAGAGACGGCTTGAACGCGTAAACCGAGCAAAACCACCTACAAAATATTATACAAAATGATAAATTCAAATCGACCTCAACTTCAGCCTTAACTCTAAAACACGAATCTAACCCGACTACGCTATACGAAATCGGCCCATTTATATCAAACCCGCCAAAACCTCGACGCCGAGGACGCCCATTTGGTTACAAAACCAAAAAACGCCTTAGAAACTTTACCATAGACTCCTTTGACACGTAAAAAGAAATGGAAAACCACAAACTTAGCCTAAAGCTTCGCCACGAGGGCATTATCATCACCACAGGTGCTTTATTCGAATAATCTACCTAAACAGAAATCTCAGCCCTTATCGAATAAGGCGTGTTTCGCTTTAAACGTTTTAACCCAGCCATTTAAAATAGGCACAGGATCTTCTCAACTCGCTTTGTCTACGAAATTAAGGATAAAGCCGGAAAGCCTTATAAAAAGACCCGTCTGGTTATTAAAAGCTATAACGATGAAGGCAAAAAGGATATTATAACGTAATCACTTACATTGCAACGGGCTATCCATCTCCTAATTCTTATAATAGCGGCCTCCCTTAGCAATTTATATAACCTGTATATTAAACTTCGCGACATAACGCAAGCTTACACTCAATACGAGGAACGGCTGAAACGACAGATTTACGCCGATATGCCTATAGACCTCAGGTAACATTACCTACCTGGGACGATCTTACGTATTTTGAAACCACTTTACGGTTTAGCCAAAGCTGGTGTCTATTGATACGATACCTATTAAAGGTACTATAAAAAACAGCTCGGAATAACCAACTCCACTTTCGATCCGTGCCTTTTGGTATTAATAGCCCATTCGGAGGGCTTTACATTAACGGGTATACAAACAAATAATACCTTGATTTTATATAAATTTTTGTTTTCTGTGTATAAAAAGAGGAAAGGTTTCGAAGCCGGATTAAAAGCTAAACGTAAAGCGTTCTTAATAAGAAATAATGTGATCGACTTTAATAGTTCCACGATTACCCTTTAAAACTGTATTTTAATCCTTATATAAAAAGGATAACTGGGCAAAGTTGCTTTCGTCACTTGAAATAACGTAAAACGAGCTGACGACTATAGATGTTAATGTGTACGCGGAATTTAAATTGCATTTATAACATAAAAGAAATTAGTTTTAACCTCTTCGTCATCATATAATGCTAAACCAAACCGACGGACGATATATATAAAACGTTTAATAAACGTTTTTCGTAACAGATATATAATTTAAAACGCGATTTACAATTTATGCCGTTGAATAAACGTATTGTAAAGCTATTTACTTTTACTAACGGTTTATTTACTAATAATAACAATTAAAATTTACAAATAGGTTTCGTCCTAGTCATCGGTAACGAAATACCGGCTCGAAACGGCTTTTCGCTTGAATGAAATATTATCTATTCAAGTTTTACCAAATGTAAAAGGGTTACGCGAAACGTTTTGGCTTTCGAGATTTATGGTATAGTTAGGGATTTCGATTCGGGTATTACCATTACAATAACGGTTCGAATAATTATTTTCAGCCTTAGTCTACGCTCTATCCCTTTTATTATATATACTGACTCCTTTTTGTTTTACAAGTACATAGTTAAATTAGATATCAATAACAAAAAAAGTTTAATAATTGATATTATAGCTTTACGAAAGTCGTATGAATGCCGTGAAATCTAGGAAATAAGATGAATTAACGAGATATCCAACTTAATGAATACGATAACCAAATTAATACCGAACGAAGCCCTGAAAATACTTATATTAATAAGTATACTATTTGTTAAGGTTATTAAAAAGGTTTTGCGACCCTAATAGATTACATAACCATTCTTTCGCCTACTTATATCGATTCGCCTTACGTTATTCGTACTGATTACAAGTTTTTCCTTTATTTTAACGACGTATCTGTATAATTATGATTTCTACCTTGATTAAATACGAGTATTCGTATCGATTTTTAATTGTTTGTTTTATATTACGTTAATTACTTCAAACAATTGTTCTGTAAAAAGTTTTAAAATTACTATATAACGTATTATATTATGGCCGGGTAAGCTGACCTGGCCTGGGGGTATTTTACTACTATTAAATGGAAAGGGCTATGTTGTTGCGTCCCTACCATATTTTGTGTCGCTTTTACCCTTTGTACTAATGTTACCGCTCTTACCGCTAATGGGGTTATTAAAGTTAACGAAAATATATCTATACACCTTATTGGTTATACTTTTGGGCAAAGGTATAGGGGAAGGATTACTTTCCTTGTGACGAAGTATAATAACGCCGTTAAACTCGCTCGTGTAATATAAGCATAAGCTCCGTTTCTAGGCGGCAACGGCGGCTGCCGTCTCTTTAGTCCGCCGGTTAACATTTACTAATGATTAGTATCGGTTTATTTTAGTTATTTGCAACTACTTGTTTTCGAATTACCTTACACGTATATTTTTACTATAGGTAATTTTTGGAGGTCGATTTAAACCTATTGAAGAACCGGCGAGCGCGTAACACAGAATCGGCCTACGGCCTTAAGACTATAGGAACGGGGGCATACGAGCTGCTAATCTGTTTGTAATGATAATAGCGCGCCGAGCGACTTTCGTTTTCGTGGTAATCGCTAACGGACTTACCCGTAGCCGCGGACGCGATATACGATACGCAGGGCGTGTTTATTAACGTTCCAGGGCTATGGACCCGGGTACGCCGTTTTAACGCTTAGCGTATTAAAAATGCCTTACAGCGTACTTTGGTGATACGGAGCTCGAAACTGAGAAGAAGGTCCACTTCGTGCTTTTCATCTATAAGATGAAGTTAAAAGCTTAATAACAGAAGGCTTAAGATATATATACTTTAACGTAATTGCGCCAAGTTTTGTTTACAGCGTAAAGGGGCCTCTACAAGTAATGTGGTCTTTACCCATGGGGAAAGGGTAAAGTTTATAACGTTAGGAGCCCCTCGCTCTTCCTCCGAATTAGGAAAGGGAAAAGGAAAAAGGGGGAAGGAGGAGGGCAGCGTGGTAACGGCGGAGAGGAGCGAGGCGAAAGGGGCGGCCGAGCTAGGCGGTGTAAGGGCGGCCGGACTTAGTAGTATGGTGGCGGCGGCAGAAAAGGCGGCGGCAAAAGAGGCGTTGGCGGAATGTCTTAGCGGCATGGAGGCTGACGGCGTGGTGGCGATATACGACATTTTTCCCGAAGAGGGCGGACTTCTACTGGTGGTAGTGGTGGTGGACATAATAGCAGTTGTAGCGGCAGCGGCAGCAGCAGCGGCGCGCTACCGCTCGCGCGTCAGACGGCGCTTTATAGTACGGTTTTTATGCGGCATCTATTCGGGGAAATAGGTTACTATGTGTGTAAGTTAAGTAACCTACACATTAAGACGGTTTGGTTTATAGGGATGAACCAAAGGTTGGGTTAAAATAGGGGCTTGTATTGACTGGAGCTACGCGTTTTTAGCGAAAAAAAAGAAAGGAAATTTTGCCTGGAACGATGGCAATACACTCTTCCATACTAATTTACCGCGTAATTACGTAATTACACCTATACAATTACCCCTACATAATAATCACCGCGTAGTTACCCCTATTAGAAATAACAAAAAACGCTATCACTAACTATATCGCTTTCATTTAACTATACCAACCAAGCCCGAATTATAAATATCACCTCGGCCAGACTTTGCTAATCCTAGCCAAACTTACTAATTTTGATCTTTTACGATTAATATGATTAATAATACTTTTATTATGGAAACTACTAATTTAGAACTTTTATGATTAATACGGTAATAATACTATCATTACAGAAACTGTTAATTCGTACTTATTATAATTAATACTATAAATAATACTATTGTTACTAGGATATAAATACGAAATATATAGGGGAAAAAAGATTATCTATATGGATATTACTATATACCTTTATAAATAGTATACCTAAACCAAGTAGCAGTGTACTATATTACAAGGTATACTCCTGCAGCGGGTACGGTAACGTGTTACGCTATAGGCTGCACTTTTACAAGACGTAAAGTGTACCATGTATAGGTCGGTCAGGAATAGCTATTTCAAACCGACGGCAATACGTGAATCAGTCTGAAATGGATATTCCAGGTCGATGACAATACGTAGATCGGTCTGGAAGGAGTATTCCAAAGTAATACGCTCTGGGTAGAGGACTTATAAGCCCTCACCTGTGGCGTACACCGTTGGATTCTTGTTCTTGGATCTTCATCTTTACTATAATACAAATAACAATCATCTTGATTACTCTTCTAAGTTACCCTTTCACGTGAATGAGTCTTTTAGACCCTACTGACAATATATATTCATATAGGTAAACTTTGAATTGATTATTCATTTACCCGCATTTTATTACGTATACTATAAAATTAGTCTTCATCCGGTTCTTCAATAAATAATCGGTTTACAATTAGTGTTTAGTTCTAATATATTCGTAAAAGAGGTAGTAAATTAAGTAATAGCAGATTTTGCCGTACATAATATACCGTTTTTACAAACCTATAGAATTTTGTATACTTTTTCGTAAATATTATTATAACCGTGGTATATTTCGCCTATTTCCCAACGAACATCCCTATCTTTTATTACTAAGGTTCGTTATTTAATGAAAAGTTAAGGATTTTCCATAAGTTTTTAACAGCGTTTTCCTATTAATGTTTTACGAATTTTTAAGTCGTATTTATTGAATTTTTATCGTAAAATTCGTAATTGATCTCCATATCTGAATATAATTTAAACCGGTAATTAAACTTTACAAGTATATCCACATACATAATGTAATACATATACTATTTTTAACTTACTCGAATAATATAACGGGCAAAAAATAATGAAACTGGCATGGTTCAATATCTATTTTTTCTATATATTAAGCATAATATATATCTTATTATTAAATATATCGTATGGTTTACCGCTATAGTTTTTTTTTTCAAAGTCTAACAAAGTTTAAAAGCTTAATAAAATTATATTCATTAATGGAAAACGGTACGGTAAAAGGTTACGGTAAGGGTCTTGGTTAGCAGGTATTAATCCATAAAGTACTTATTATCGTTTTACGCTGTTTGTCAATTTCTAAAGCGGGCTATTCTTTGTATTTTGACCGCACTTGTTATAGCCAAGAGGGTTGTTTTCGGTGTTTCGACCGCTTCCGCTATAGCCGAACGGGCTGTTAACGGTAATCGGGGTGTAGTTTTGTCTTTGTTTCGGTTTAAAATTGTATTTTAGGGAGGGCTCGCGTTTTACTCTCGTTGTGGATAATCGTTACGGTGCCTCCTTCTCTCCTGTCAATTCCTCTAGTTCGGTTTTCACTCCGCGGCGGGAGTTCAGCCTTGTTAAGCGCCTTATCTCAGTTTGCGGTGGCTTTTCATGTCCTCGGCCCATCATCTCAATTAGGCGTTCTTGGCGTTTTTCTTAGCCAGTGCCCTTTTACAAACTTCACTTCTATTACTTTATCGTCTATCGACTTTGGAATTTATGTAAGCTGGGTCGTTTCTAACAGGGCTTTTGCGATGTGGTAGTTGTTTTCACTGGTTGTGTTCATACCTTTACTTCGTAGTTGTTTTCATAGTATTCTTAAAATCGTACTATTGACCGTTCGCCACATGTCCGGAGTCCAGTTCGCAAAGACCTCTCTAAAATCGTCGAATAAATCTCGCCTTTTAATTTCGCAGCTACATTAGTTAAAGATTATATTAACAATATACGTATTTGCCGTTTAAGGGTCCAAATCCTCTATCAGTGCCTCGATTTTGTTATCCTATAGGTTGAGGTACAAGTGCTTTAGGATATTATTACGAAACAACGTGTATGTAAAAAGGTAATCAATACATTCGTTGGTCTTTTCCAGATCCGTTACTAGTAAAGCTATCGTGTTCTTGGGGGGGGGGGGGGGGCTAGTTTATGTATATTTGTAATGTTTGGAGCGGTGCGAATTGGTGATATTGTACTGTGGTGGGCTTCGGGTACGTTTAGATTTCAAAGTTTAAAGCGGTTTAATGTTTAAGGTAATTTTAAGTTAAGAGTAACTTAACAAACCCAAAGCAAATGAAATAATGAAAGCGATTCAAATAGAGCTTATTAGCATTTACTAGTATAGATAAATTTCAAACGATGCGTAAATAAGACGTGATCACAGGCTAGTTCAGCGTCTTAAATTAGTTTTATTAGCGCTTGGTAGCGTTAAGTAAGCCAAACGGCTATGAAAATTCAAACGTCGTAAAAATTAAATTCAAAACACACAAGACGAATATGGGAAGGCGAATAAGGCAAAGGAAGTGTAAAACGAACAGGGCAAAAGAAGTATGACTGTGGGAAAGTGTATTGTGTGGTCCGTTGTTTGGAGATCGGTCCTTATTAATGTGTCGTAGCCGCTTTTAGTAGAGTGAGCGGTTTGGTTACTTTGTTAGTAAACGCTTTTGCTAGAGCAATCGGTTTAGTTGTCGTATTCGTAACCGCTTTTAGATCAAACGAACGGTTTGGATACTCTGCTCGTAACCACTTCTGTGCTTTGCGAACGATATAGATTATCTAAAATCGGACGGTTTCCAACTAAGGGTTTCGAAAGTTGGTAATTTTAGCTTTCGTGGCCTGATACGTGATAAAACTCTATTTAAAAAGTGCACAAGTACGTTTAGAGCGCTAATATAAGTTGACAGTTGACGTAACAGAGTTTTTCAGTAGATAGGGCACCAATTGGTCAATGGCAATGTACTAAAAGTTGTTCTTTTTAAAGTTACCCTGGATCTTATAATCTTATTACGCTTCGGGTTTTTCGGCACTCTCGCGTAATTACACACTCCCTTATAGTTTTGATAAGACTTTGTATTAAAGCACAATCAGTTGGAACCTCTATTATATCCCGCTATAGGTATTTAACTTCAGTTTATCTTTTTTCCCCTAAGCTGTCCGTAATCGACCGGATTCGCTACTGATTAGTGTTAGTAGGGTCTAAATATTTATTTATGTAAAAAGGTAAGTAGAAGAGTTAAATTGATATTGTAGTAAAAGATAGATAATTGTATCTCTAGAAGAATTATTCTAGAGAGGATACGCTACAGATGGGAGGTAATATAACTTCCATCTAAGCAGTGGCCCTTTTACCATACGCTTTGGAATACATATTTTAAACCGTTCCATAAATTGTCGTTCGGTCTAAAGAAAATATTTTAGACCTCTCCATGTATAATATACTTTACGTATTGCAAGAGTTCATTCTATAGTGTAATACGTTATCGTACACTTTAAAAAATACACCTTATAATATAGTATATGTTTACTAAGCCTATGTATATTATTTATAGGGGTATTTAGTAATATTTACATCAGTAATCTTTTTTCTATATATACCTATAGCTCAGTAACGATAGTATAAGTATAGCGATTTCGTATACGTAATCTTATAATAATAATGTAATTATAAAGATGTAAATGAACAGTTTTAGTAATGATAATATTATTATAGTATTAATTGTAAAATGTCTAAATTAGTTGTTTTCGTAATGATAATACGGTTGTCAGGGCTCTAATTATAAAATTTTGTTAAAATTGATAAGGTTTCAACGCTGTAATAATTGTAACTCGGTTAAAATTAATTAGAATTGACCTTAATAGTAATTATAGTTCGGCTTTGGTTAATATAATTAAATAAAGGCTACATAGTTGGTAATTAACTTCTTTTATAGTATTTAACAGTGGTAATTATATAAGTGTTATAAGAGGTGATTCCGTAAAGTTAATTACGTAATTATGTATTAAGTGAGTATTAAAAGATATATCGTAATCGATTTGTGCGAAACTTTTTTTTTCTTTTAAAAGCGCGTAATTTAAATTAATATAAGTCCATATTCTAATTTAATCTTTATTCTTTTTAATCAATTAAACCGTTCCAATGGGTAGGTTGGTTAGCCAATACCTAAATACTAACCTTTTTTTTCGAATAAATATCGCGTAAAAATAGGACAGTCAGGCGCCGGCTAACACGAAAGCGCCGCCATGCTGCCACCGCCGTTATCGTAATTGCTCTCAGTAACCCACTTTCGTTAGGTATAATCTCGTTAATAACGGTGAACTCGCCCGTCGCCGTTACCCCGCCTACCCTTATCGCCGTCACTTCATTTCCTTTTACCATCGTCGTCACCCTTTTAAACCTTATTGTCGCAGCTGCCTCGCCCCTCTTCGTCGTCGTCGTTACTTGTTTTCCCGCCGCCGTCGTTATTACCCCCCCTCCCTTTTTACTCCTTTTCCTTTATATTCCCTAATTTCTAAGGAGAAAAGCGGGGGTTTTCTAAGGTTATAAATCATATCCTCTTTTTACGGGTAAAACTTTTATTACCCCTAAAGCCCCTTTTACGCCATAAAATGAATTTAATAAAGTTATATCAGGGTTTGTATATCTTAAATCGGCTTGTTTATATACCTTTAATTTACTTTTTTCATATAAGAATTACGAGGCGGATTTACTTTGACGTCTCGATCTCTGTATTATTAAGGTACGTCGTAAAGCCTTTTTATTGCATAAAGCGTTAAAACGACGTACCCGAGTTCATAGTTTCAGGTCGTCAATGAATACACTTTTTGTATCGTATATTGAATTTACGGCCATAAATAAGTCCATTAACGATTACTACGAAAACAGGGGGTGTCCAGCTTGTTATTAAGGTTATAAGCGAATTGACAATTCATACGCCCCTATTTCGGTGGTAATAGGGTTGTAAGCCAAGGCCGTATTACACATCCGCTGGCTTTATAATAAGTTTTATTCGAATTTTTACATTTTCCTTCAGCAAAAATACAACGTCTAGAGCGCTTCAAAAAACTATCGCGGTCGCAAATAACCAAAACAAGCTAATATTAAGTAAAATAAAAGCTAACTGATGGATTAAGGAGTCGGCAGCCACCGTTCCTACCTGGAAACAGAGCCTAGATATATACGATGTAGGCGAGTTCGACGACATTATTGCATGTAGTCGTAAGGAAGATAATCGCCCCCAACGCCTTTATTTAAAGACATATCTAGTAAGCCGTAGGGCTATATCCTCGCCGGCATTAATAAGGTCGATAACGGTAATAGTGGTAGCGTTAACATAAAGGGTGAAAGTGATGGAGAAGATAATAGGAACGTAACGGCGTCGCTCTTTCACTCTAATAGTAAATAAATACCTTTTGAGTTGGATAGGCGTACCCGGCTATAATATAATACGTTAGATAACAATATTATGGCTTTTTACGAAATTATCGTTTATGAAGAACTTCAAATACATAAAATTTAAAAGGTAATATATTAAAATCGGTACGATATCGTAAATAAAGATAAAGGGTGAAAAAAAGTAAAATGTCTATTAGAGTTAAAGTATATAAGGCACAATGCAACAGTATATAGGGGAGATTTGAAGTAATAAATCTTTTTTTTAAAAAAACGAACGGGAAACCCGTTGGGTCGAAATGTATAAAATAAAGAGTGACAAAATATTAAAAGCGATACGAAATAATATGGTTAAATAAAGAAGAAACGAATATGAAATTCTGTCGTGTCGAGGCGTATAAAATAAAACTTAATAAAATGCTGGAAGTAGTACGAAATAATAGGATTAAATAAAGGCGAAATCGGAGATTGAGGCGAATAATATAATACGAGCCAATCCAAATTATTAGAAAGAGGTATATTAGCCTATTAAAGCCATACAACCTTTTTAACAACCCTAATAAATAATAGACTTATTAATATAAGTATTTTTAATATTTTATTCAGTCTAGATTTCATTATCGTATCCACTGGGTTGGAGTATTTGGCGATTTTCCTAGTTTTTTCGATTTCACAGCGGTTATGTAATTCGCATGAAATTATAATATCAATTATTTAACGTTTTTCGTTTGGGATACCTGATTTGATTAGGCAATTATAAAGGGACAAAAGCTAATATATATATTAATAAAAGGATAAGACGTAAATTAATGTTGAAAATAATTATCAGGACCATTATCGTTATAGTAATACCCGAATCGAATATTTTAACAATTTTATAGATTTCGGAAACCAGGACATTTTTCGTCAACCTTTTACATTTGGTAAAGTTTTATTAAATAATATTTCCACGAAGAGTAAAGTCGTTTCGGGCCGGTGTTTCGTTACCAATAATTAAAACGAAGCTTATTTGTAAATTGTAGTCGTTTTTATTAGTAAAAAGGTTGCTAGTAAACACAAACAGTTTTGTAATACGTATATTTAGTGATATGAATTCTAAATAGTGTTTTAAATTATATATTTATTATAAAAGACATTTTTAAACGCCTTATATTTATCGTTTTTAGGGGCGGTTTAGTACTAAAGAAAGACTGCAAGGCTATATACCGCCTTTAGTTATATTATAAAAGTAACTTCAACGTCGCGTACGCGTTAAAATTTATATTCGTCGTCTCGTTTTGCGTGATCCAAAACGATGAGAGCGGCATTTCTTAATTTTTCTTTTTACATAAGGCTTAAAACGTCGTTCCGAAAAGTGATGGTGGCGTTATCAAAATCGATTATATAGTTTTTCGTTTGGTATATTTTTGGTTTCGCTTTTAAACCTGCTTTTAAAAGTTTCCTCTCTTCAAACGCGGAACACGAGGCGTTACATAACATTATTGTATCGTTCGTCTATATGCCTCTTAGTATAAAACTCGTTAAACGGTTTATCTATATTAATAGGAACTGGTCAAAGGTAAATTTAGTGATATCGAGTCGTTTCTTATAAAGCTATCATTAGGTGTTATATTGCTAAATTCCGGCTTTTACTAAGTCGTAAAATAATTTTATAATACGTAAGATCATCTTAAACGAATGGTGTTACATAAGATTTTTTTGTACATCGGCATAAACTTGTCGTTTCAACCGCTTCTCAAATTGGGCGTATATTTATGTTATATCCCGAAGATCGATATATAAGTTATATTCTTCGCTAAAGAAAGCCGCGAATATAAAAATCAGTCGATAGTTAGCTCATTATAATGTAGGTGATTGTGTTATAATGTCTTTTTTATCTTCTTTATTATATTCTTCAACAATTAAGCGAGTCTTTTCATAAAGTTTTCCGGTTTTATCCTTAATTTCGTAAACGAAACTTGTTAAAAAAATCCTGTAAGTACCGGAAATAACCGGGTCGAAACATTTAAAATGAAATACGCCTTAATTCATTGAGGTGAAAATCATTATTTAATTAAATTATTCGAACGGGGTACCCAAGGTAGTAATAATACCTTCGTAACAAAGCTTAAAGTTTAGTTCGAGGTTTGCCATCTCCTTTTAAGTCATAAAGTAGTTTGTGTCAAAGTTTTTGAGGTGTTTTTTGGTTTTCGAGCCAAAGAGGCGTCTTTGATATCGAGGTTTCAATGGGGTTGGTACAAATGGGCCGCTTTTATTTAACTTAAGCGGGTCGAAATCTTGTTTCGGGGGGACAACCCAAATTGAAATCGGGTTGTATTTGTTATTTTAGGGGGTATCTCATTATAGGTTTTATTTGTTTCACGATTTTTGGCTATTCCTTTCCAACTGTTTGTCATATTCACGTACTATTATTTAACGAAAGAAATTTATACCATTTGGAAAATTAACGAACATATTATAACCTTTAAACCTATTAATTCTTCAGCGAATAGTCCATTTATCCATCATTTTTTCAACCAAAATTTTGAATTATAATAGTAAATACAAGACTTTAGCTTTACGTGGATTATTCTTCATAACTAAAGTTTTAGAAACGTCGTTATTAGCTCGTAAGAAACGTAATGCTGCCATAAATTTCGCTATATCATTGTCGCTTTATATTACAAATAGTAATAGTATAAAGTTTTTATGGATCTTGAGATAGGTACCATAAAGAAAAAGCGTAATTATAAGCGTACTTAGGTTAAAAATATTGTTAGCGGCGTTAACCGTTATCTAAAAAATAGATTTTTATAAAATGAATACCTTTTAATTTCTTTGATAACACCGTGTATACACTTTTAACCAGTCTGTAGTACTCTTTACACTTTTTAATACCATATAAAACTTTTACTGAGATTTTCCTATACTTTTTACCGGTTATCCAAGCATTCTTACGCCATTTGGTAAAATTAAAAGCTGTATTAGAGTTGTACGTAATCTAGTTTAAAGGGCCGAAGTAAACATTTAACCAGTGATTGATTAAAACATCACAAAAGTTTGTAACTAAAGCGCTTCCTATAAATTTATCAGCCACGAATAATATTGCTGCGTCAACGGCGTAAAGAACTGGTTGGCTGTCTAGATATATAATATTAATAATTACTTCGTAATTGAAATCTATATCGTTTTAAAAGTGGAATTAAACTGTAGTAAGGCTTTGAAGTATATTTAAGACTTATATCACAACTTTTCGATAACTTTAAGTACGTTCTTTTCTACATATATGTAGCTTACGGTATTAAGCAGGTGTGAAAAGCATTTTATAACTGGGTATCCGAATCGTCGATATAGAATCCGTAATTCTGGTTAAGTTCAGTAAATAACCTTAATTATACGTACTTTAGGGGAAAACAACAAGTAGTTAAATTTAAGCAGAAAGGATACAAATACGTTATTCGAAACACGGATGGATTAATTAGTCGTATTTGGAAGCTTAATTTCGAATTCATTTACATTAAACAATAAAAGTGAAAAAAATATATTAAAGTTTTTTGTGTAAAACTTAACCTGTTCGAAACGTGAATTTACAACAATCGTTACAAACGTTTTGAATTGTCGTTTTCCGGCCGTTAAAATTTCGGTTGTGACGATATCGGGTATAACACCCTGAAAGCGGTTGCCGTATTTATTAAGAAACGTAAATTACGATGCTATATAGGTGTCTAACACTTTGTTCACGTAATATTAACCTATAATATATATGAAAGAGGTGTTTCATAAGCTGGTGAAAATTCTTTAGGCGATTTTATCATTTTAGGCTAATATGTAAGTATTATTACCCTTAAATTCTCCTTTTCCAGATATATATTCGTATAAATAGGCGTTAAATTCATTATCTATTCTTTCGCACTTAGTTACATATTTTATAAAATTAGCTTTTATCTGGTCCTCAAATATATAATCGGGTTAAAATTGTTATTGAATCTGTATTGATTCGTAAGCGGGGTAATTGATAAACTAATAACTGATTTTACTATATACGATATACCTCTTTTAAAAACCTGCGGGGTTTCGTATACTTTTTCGTAAATATTGCTATCACCGCGGCCTATTTCGCCTATTTTTGAACGAACGTCCCTATCCCTTATTACTAGGGTTCTCTTATTAACACCTGTACTTTAAACGTTCGCTTTACTTTATTTAAATATTTAATTTTCGATTCAAAACGTAATAAATAGTTTTAACGAGGTTTGTTTTAGTAATTCAATACTCGCTTTCAAATTTGTCAATCATGTTAATCCGAGGCTTGTTTATCGGCGTATAAAGGTTTTGAACAACGTTTTAAAGCTTATATTGACGGCCTTTAAGTTTTTTTTTCGGTTTCAAAAGTATAAAGTCGAAATTGAGATTGTCCTAATAAGCTTTCTTTACTATTTTAATAAATAATCTATTATCTTTACATTCCAATTTAAGGGATACCAAGTACTTTTGGAACTTAGATAATAACAAGGTAAGGATTCTCTATAGGTTTTTATCGGCATTTTTCTATTGGTTTTTTAAGGATTTCCAAATCGTATTAGTCTAATCCTCATCATAAAATTTGTAATGAATGTTCATATCGAAGTTGGATTAAAACCGGTTATAACACTTTATAAATATATTTACCTACGTAAGGTAATATTTTTCAACTTATCCGAATATTATGTCGGGTAAAATTATATAAAATTGGGACGGCTTAATATTCAGTGTCTTATATATATTAAGTGAAATATATATATTATTATGGATTATATTGTATATTCTATCTTCATAGTTTTTTTTTCCCATACTAAAGCCTAGCCAAGTTTATAAGCTTTATAAGAATACTTTTATTCATGGGAAAACGATGCGGTAAAATGTTACGGTAAAGGTCGTATTTAGCAGGCAGTGGCCCTTTTACCATACGCTCTGGAAGACCCATTCCAGACCGTTCCATACATTGTCGTTCGGTCCGGAATAAATATTCTAGACCACTCCATGCATGATGTACTTTACGTATTACAAGAGTACATACTAAAGTGTGATACATTATCATACACTCTGTAGTAGTGCACCCTCCAATATTGTACACTGATACTAGGCCTATGTATATTATCTATAAGGGTATATAGTAATATTTACAGTAAGGGAAAATGATCTTATTTAGTAATTTAATTTAGTATTTGGTAATCGATATAAAACCGTTATCTCCACTCCCGTTTCAAAATAAGTAACATCGGCGTCATAACTAATGAAAAACTTACCTAAACCTAACCTTTATCTATTAATTTCGTAATCTATCAGCGAAGTTAAAAAGATTAATTTCGTAATATGAAATATAAAAAACCTTAAGGTTATTTTGGTAAAGATTTATTTTTGTTCGGTTTAATATAAATATAGTAGTCGAATTTCCTCTTTCATAGGGGTAAAGCTATAATCTTATCCTTATTTAATAAGTCGCGGAATTTCATTGATTTATGTAAGAAACGTAACTAATCCTTTTCCTCTTTAATTATAATTGTTATAGTGGCTTACAAATTTCGCGTTATTTCATAAAGGCTTGTAATAAAAGTTAACCAAAACTAATGCCCATACGTTATACCTTTCGGCACAAACGTTTGGTTAAACCGATAAAAACCGACACTATTACGTCCTGTATATCCCCCGACTTAAAACTTACCATTACTGTATCGATAACTAAACCATGTTAATTATAAACTACTCAATGACTACTGCCAACGTTTACAGTCACTTATTAATATCGTATCTAAGTTATTACAAAACCTATATCCAATGTTATTCCGGAAATAATATATACTAATATCGGGTTCGACTATTTATTGATATTGATACGAAATTTCGTTATTTGGATGATATGCGTATTTTTCCATAACTTTAATATTATATAGAAATTTCGAAAATATAATAACCGAATTTACATTATCTTTAACCGTTATATTAAAAGCTTCGTTCATAATATAATATCATTTATAGCCAAAATGTATTTGAATATTTGAGAAGTTAATATTATTTAGAAAAACAAAAAAAAGGAATAAATCTTCGTTTATGTGTATTTAAATTAAACTAAACTTATTTTTACTCCATTTTGCAATTACGCTATTAAAGTTATGTAACCTCTAAATAAAACTGTATTTAAAAATTATGTTTCCCCCGTCATCTTTAATAAAAAACCTTTATCTATCTTTTCGACTTAAATTACATATACCTGCGTAAAAGGTAATACCAGGCATAATTTACAACTGCGTTAGTAATGGTCCGATAAGTTATAACGTATATAACTCTTTATGGAGAGCTTGGTTTAACGTTTTTTTACCATCGCCTATGTCGCTCTACGTCTTTAGTTTCAAACGCGTACCGAATAGGTTTGTTAGGATAATAGATCGCGGTATTGAAATGACTAACCACGATTACTACGACCTTTTAAATAAAATATTTAAAAAGCGTAAACCCCCATCATAACTGTATTATTATCCGGGTGTTACGCCTATACGTGTCCCGCTAATTAACGATTAAAACGTCGCTTTAAGTCCAAAAATTCCCACTCGTCAACGAATTCACAGTACTTTTCTAAGGCTACTACATAATCCACTCAGCTAACGCCTGTGGTAATAAATTTATCGCGAGTACATAGCGATACGCGAAAGCGTAAGTAGTTGCACTTTACGGTCGAAAGCTAATTCAAGCCGCTCACTTAAGTTAAAAGTGTCACAAACCTAATAAAAAATAGTGCCTACAAGTCTTTATCATTTATAACCAATCCTTCCTATTTAACTAATACATTATCCGCGCGATAAAGGTTATTAAAAGAAGCTTCGATAAAATCGAGAAACCTACTTATATTATATATACCTTATTATTCACTAGCTTTGTAATATATTATAATTGTTTGCTTTACCGTCATCATGTAACAATCCTATATGTAAAGAAACGTATACCGACATTTTTTAATTTACATTCTATCGTCTTTTAGTATAAATTTAATCGGTTGACGCGTCGCCACCCATGTAACAACTGATCTGTCGAATTACGGTTGGTTATATCGTTTTCGCCCACCTTAAGCCGGTGAAAAGCTAATATGAGTCGCAGCTAATTCGACTTCGAGTTATTAAATCTTAATGACAATATAAACGAAATAGAGCATAAAATCAATATTTAAAGTTGATTAACCCAGATATTATAATGAATTTATAGCCGACGCGATATAACCTAAGGTATTTTACAAACGAAAAATATCGACTTAGGTTGACCTCAAAAGGGTAATAAATATATTAATAAAACAGGAAGACTAGTTATTTGTGAATGGTCAATTCTTGTCGGTAAAGTAAAATTGTAACGTAAAATAATTTATATTTATTATCGATTAGTTTATTATAAGTAATATTTTTTGAACAAATAAAAAAAGACCTTAATTGTATATTATAATACGACTTATAATGGTATACCAAATATGTACTAAATGGAGTTTACTATTAAGGAACAGTAAAAGATTAAAAGAGATTACCGTGACCTACCGTGCAGGAACTATGGGTATAGCCAGTACCCTTCTCGTCACGTGCCCTTATATGTGCCGTGTACGGACCATGCCTGGTCCGCGCCCAAACCGGTTCCGAACTGGGTATTGCCTATCTCATTACGTGTATAGTTACATAACCTATAGACTCAATGGCTAATAGCTTGAGTCCATAACAGTATTAGTGGTGATTCTGTTTCTACCTCACAATTTCCGTGAAACCCACCGCAATTTAGAGATTTTCCTTAAATATTTCCGTAATAAACGCCGTAGTTTGTAACGGTCTTTCGAAAAAACTTCCATTTAATTTACTTTTAAAAAATTCGTTGAGAATTTTATTCTTTTCTATTTAGTTTTTTAGTACTCACCTTGCCGTCAAACACTAATTAGTATTAATAGATCTTTAGAAGTCACAACGTTCTATCTATTCGAATTGTGGTTAAAGTAACAAGTAGTATTGAAAATTTTAGGTTGTAGATTATTGTTAATTCTATATTTGGCTGAATACTAGCCGGTCTGCACACTACTTTGTATGGAAAACTTGTTGGCTCGTACCCCAAATTGAATTGGGCAGTCTATTGAAATTAACTTGCAGTTAATACAGTCTACTCATAGTCAAAACAATTAATTTTCAGTCAATACAATCAAATGAACTATTCTGTAATTGAATGATATCTCAACACCTACCACTTTAAAATGAAATTAAGTTGAACCCATCATCAATTTTAAGGTTATCAATATGAACAGTAAAAATGAAACAGTACATAAATATTTTAATAAGTATCAAAATATCATTATTTTATTAACAACGTTATACTTATTAGTTAATTACTCATTTCTTTATATCCAACTCATAAACCTATACTATGTTCTTAACGACTATAAACCTAATTGTTTACTTACATTCTGCGGTTGTTATACAGAGTAAGTTTTTCAAAAATTATACCGAATACTAGTGCAATAACATGATAAATAAACGTCATTTGTAGTATATTATAATAAGACGACATAGTAATATAACGACAGAAATTAAATAAAAAAATGCCATTGTAGTCCAATTAGATTTGACCCAAGAAAAAAACTATTTTCATGTCCTTGAAACTACTTTGTTTACAGTTGTCAAACGTATTAATTTTAATATATTACAATCTACTACCGCCGTTTTCTTCGTTTCAAAATATGAAGAAATTGATGTTCTTGTTAATTCTAAGTTTGCGAAATTTATTGAAGACAGTTACAAGTCAATATTTTCCTCGGAAACAAGATACCTGTAATTTTACTTTGAAGGTTTATATGAAATGATGATGTATTTGACAGGGTTGAGATTACACTCGTTACGCAAGATATTTCATTATCCTGCTGTTAACCGATTACATGATTCAATTTATCCCCTCAATCAACTAAGAGTTCAATTTCGAGTTTCAAGTTAATTATAGTAATTAAATTGTTAGTTTATGCTTTATATTATCAACTTGAAAGTATTGTACTACGAAAGAACTTTGGAAAAAGCTACGTACTTTGTGTATTGATACGTATTTGTAACCGTTAATAATATTATTTTACTATATTAATATTGATTTCATTATGGTCAATCTTTTGATTGATATTAAATCCATAGGAATTTAATCAAATTTGGTATATTTGAATGTTTACTAGGGTATCCGATTGGTTCAAAAGACATGCGCGGTTCTTCATAAATGTTGTAGTGGTTTATTTCGAAAATCGGTCGTTTTATAAATGTGATGGTTAAACTTTAAATAGTTTTAAAAGGTTTTAGCCATATTATTGTCTTCAACGATTCAAAGTCAATATAGTTGGTTATTAAATACAAACCCACGTATAAAAATTCAATTCTCTTTCCTTCATCATAAAATACCTAAAATAAGGTTATAGTATATAGTGAAACACTAAAGATTCTAAGGAGGGAATTCTCATAAATTTTATTTAATAATTCTCTTAATGTTTCATTGAACTCGGCAATGGTAGGGGTATTTTTATCGTTATGAAGTATAGTGTTTTTCTGGAGGCAGCTGGGTAGATGAGATAGAACCTTTAAAATCTTGAGTAATATAAACCTAGACTTTGTAATTGAGACTGCTTACGGCTTTATGACTATCCGCATCATGTATATTAAGTAGTATCAGGGATATCATAAAGGTAAAGACGTCGATGTCGAGAAAATAAGTTAATATAATTGATTTAAACCCATTGTTTATATGTTAATATAGTGAAAAAATTGCGGTGATTACTTAAAGAAAGAATACACTATGATGATGAGGATAATGAACCTGTGAAATTGTGTAATAAAATTTTGGTCACGTAAAAGAAAAAGTTAAATCGCAAATTAGCTGTTAAATTTTATATTCAAGGTATTATTATTACTCTTGATCAATCGTCTGATGTAATTGATTGAATTGAAATAGACGGGTTCATTATTTGTAGATTGGTTGAATTTAC
Source organism: Anisogramma anomala (assembly GCA_038502455.1). NCBI lineage: Eukaryota > Fungi > Ascomycota > Sordariomycetes > Diaporthales > Gnomoniaceae > Anisogramma > Anisogramma anomala. The sequence goes on along the minus strand of JASMMZ010000001.1, from coordinate 9,831,212 downwards.
GCCTTTGCTAAACTTCAACACATTAAAAGTTATCATTTTTATGTTTACGATAGTTTATAAGTTTGAACGTAAAATTATGGACAATCTGCTCAAAGATTTGGGATTGATTGAATCAATATACTGTAGTGAATAAAAAATTGCATCATTACTCTATAAATTATGATTTCAAAGATTCATTATTGACCTAGTTTGAATAATTGTTATCAATTTTATTTTTGGCGTAAATGGTGCTATGAACTGTAATGGCCGCGTAATTATTAGAGTATATACCTAGTTCGTTGCCAATTTATAACGGACTATGTGGATATTATTATTTATCATTATAGTTAGCATACGTAGGGACCATTTTACAGGGTACATGATAGTGTATAACGCTGCAAGGTACACTCCTGCAGAGTGAATGATATAACGTGTCACGCTGAAGAGTACACTCTTGTAGAGTGTATAATAACGTGCCACTGCCTAAAAGGGAGATTGGCAGAGTGCATGGTAAAGTGACACTGCCCGGATGAAAGCTTATAAGATATTATCTAAATCATGTACTCCCTGGATACCTTTTCTTCCTTCATACTAAACTGTTCATCTTCAATATACACTCTTTAATATTCCACTTATCTTTACGATAACCTTACAAGGCAATAAACTTTACCGATACTGATTGGTAGCTGACTAGGTCGATTACAAAAAGCTTAGTGAAAAAAAGACTAACCAAGTTAAATATTTATAGTAAGATGCTGTAACGGTTCCAACTATTCGTGCTCTAATATTGCGCTTTATAAAAAAACCGGGAATATGGAAGAACTGTAAAGTAAAGTTACTATAAAAAGGACAACTTTAGTACAATATTATCAACTCAGTTGGTATCCTGTCTATCAAAATCCCTATTACATTACTATCAACTCGGTTGGTGTTTTAGACGTATCTGGGCACTTTTTAAAAAGCGTCCTATTGCGTATCAGCTAAGTAAACTACTAAAGTTTCAGAACCCTTTTTTAGGACCTATCCAACCTAAAAGCAGGATCCGAACCGTTTACAAACTTTGGAAGCGGTTAAAACACCATTTTTAGAGCGCCTCCACTACTACTCCACGCCCTAAAAACGACATCTGAACTACTTACCAAGAACCTATTATGCGCCTAAAGTATATTTCGAAACGCTTCAACGCATTTCGCGAACGCTAAACACACCATCTCAACTTACCTTTATACTCCATTTTTACCTTTAAATACATACCTTCCCATTTTTTTCTTCTCCCTGATTACCCTACCCCATATAAAATTTCATTATTCGCCTTCTATTACACCCCTTGTTTAAATTGGTATGTTCGACTTTTAAGTTTACTAGCTACTTGACTTGTGTAGCGGTAACAGAGCACTTAACAGCTAATTTAAAGAGCCCAATTAATCTATGGTTATACTTCATTTGAATTCATTTCAACTATTAAACGTTAAAATATTTATTTGTACCATCTTAACATAATATATTCATATTTTATTTACGTATTGTACGTTTTTATTTCCTGGTTCATTCCAAAAAAAAAACCCTTTTAATACACAATCCCAAACATAGAATTAGCCCAATCACTTCGTTTCTTTTATAATAGCCCTTAAAACACGATAACCACCTTCTCATAGAATAATTCGCAACGAATCTAGCGAAGTTCAGCGAATTCATAGACCTCTTATAGTAGTATAAAACGCTCTGGGGAATTGTTTGGCAAGTTATTAACCTGAATATATGGGATAGTACTATCAAAGCGCCGGAGAAGAATTTAAACTTATGGGCGGAAAATACGTATATCATAAACTTAATTGGTTTTCTTAGGAAGACAAGTATAAAGGTCGCGGCGTGTTCGATGACTTCCGAAAAGAATTTTTCAAGTGGACGTTGAAAATGTAATATACGGTGTACAACTCAATTTTCAAAATATTACGGGTATAGCTATAAAATGGAGTAATCAATATACTAGGTGGTAAAAACGGCCGCATTACAAAAGCCTTGTTTTTTACGGCCTAACTCAGTGAAATGCTGGACTGGAAGAATAGAGAGGTGTTACAGATGGTCGTTATAAAATTAAGTTGACTGGCGAATAGTAAGAAACAGATTATTAAAGAAATGTGGAAAAAAAGCCTTAAAACACTTCATGTACGCAAAGTTTAAAACGCCCCCAAAGACTAACCGCGCTCTGCATTAGGCAGACAGAGCTTAAGGAATGGAAAAAGAAGGAGTAAAGGCTACAAAATTCATGTTCTACTCGGGCTTAAGAGAGGAAAGAGCTGAAGGAGTAATCTTCAACTTATTAAAAAGTACTACAAGGTTTAACCAGCACTCGTATTTCAAAGTCGTCCCTACTCACTTAGCTTTAAAAAAAGTACGGGCCGTATAACATATCGGGCACTCGAGTTAAAAAGAAAAAAAGTAAGGCCTTAGCCATTAGCACCTCGACGTTAAAATAAGAAAAGACCAAATACATATTCCTCCCCTTGGGATTAAGAACGGAAAGGGCACCAAAAACATTTTTCCTTTAAAATCAGGAAAACCAGCCGCGAAGGTTATCCGTAACTCAGCTTTAATAAAAGGAAGCGCCTTAAAGGCTAACTGACACTTAGCTATAAAAAAAGGGAAACACCATATAAGTTATTTAACTCTCGACTTCAGGAGCAAAAAAAAAAAACCAAATATATTATTTCTCACTTGACCTTAGGAGACGCATAGGCTAAATGCATCATTCTCCATTCTAGTTTGAATGAAAGATGAGCGTTAAAGGTTAACCTTCGCTTAATTTAATGAAAAATTATCGGTAAAATTATACGCCATACGGGTTGAAGAAATGAAAGGGCTAAATATATTATTCTCCACTTAGCTTTAGGAAAAGAAAAGACCATAAAAGCTATCCAACACTTAATTCAAAAAGAGGAAAGAACTACGTATGTCATCCTCTACCAATAGCACGTCGACCCTTAGCAAAGATATTACAAAAGCGGTGGAAAATGCTCCTGAAAGAAACGCCAAAATAAGACGTTTCGAATGTCGTATTAAAAACCCCCCTATAAAAACAGTACACTCCGTTTTACGTATTGAAAGCGCCCCTACCAAATCAAAGCGTTCCGGAAAACATATTGGAAGCGCTGCTGCCAAAGTAAAACGCTCCGGATGCCGTATTCAAGGCGCTCCTACCAAATTAGGGCGCTTTGAATAACGTATTAAAAGCGCTTCTGCTAACACAAGGTGCTCTGAACTACGCATTCAAAATGAAACTAAGGTACAGCGCTTCGACTAGCTTATTGGTAACAATTATTTTTACCAATATTGCTTTTAACAACACCACTAGAGAGTTTATTTTACCTAAGCCTATAGGCAACATCTCATTTTATTCGCGGAAAGAAAGAAAGAAGTTTTACCTAAACCAATTACAATATACTACTGTTACTACTAAACGACTAATTAAAAGCTCAGGTAAATACTACTGTCATTATTGGATTATGAATACGAAACTCACTAAAGAAGAAAATATTTCCTATATTAATATTGTTATATATTACTATAGTTTGTATACGTAGAGACCAACATATATGGCACATGAACGTATATCACACTATAAGGAGCACTCCTAAAAATTTCATAATAACGTATCACGCTGCAGGTTGCACTTTTGAAAAGTGCATAATAGCGTTCTACTACTCAAAAGAGAGATTAACAAAGTATATAGTAGAGTATCACTGCCCGGGTGAGAGCTTATGGGCTCTTATCTGAGGCGTACACTCTTAGAATACCTCTTCTCCCTTCAAACTAAGCTATCTATCTTCAATATACACTATTTAATCTTCAACTTAGCTTTAATTTAACTTTACAAGGCAATTTTCCTTATCAATAGATTATACTATTGAAATTTACAATGGAATTTCGTGATGAATTCTGTTATACAGATTAATATGATACATCAAATCCTTAAACTGGTTAGTTAAAGTCGATATTCATTGGTTTGTTGACATATTAAGCATGTTCCAACTAGAACCTGAACATGAAGCTATCAATTTTTATCAAGTTTTTACCGATATGTTAAAATTATAAAAAATTTATCGTAGTTTAAATATCATTAAACTATCCTTTTTTTGTGTAGATACTTATTTTTCCAGTATTAAAGTAACGTGTTGTGAAGATATTGAGATTCTGAACATACAAGTTAATTGAAACGTTAATTCAGGCTACGTAATTGACTTTTAATAGATCGTTACACCATACTTATAGTGAGAACAATAACTGTAACACGTACCGTAACTTTGATCATAAGTGATAGCATATAATTTTGGTTGAAATTAATGAGATCGATAATGCCAATTTTTAACGGGATTTTTAGTAACGTGTTTGAAGTGTATATATTGTAATGTTTTGCTAACTGATTATAATTTTTTTTCGATATATTAGATTTAGTCGAATTTGTTAATGTTGAAGAAGAATATGTTGCTACGTTTAATATTCGTATTCAATATTATATCAATAATGTGAATAAAGATATTAATACGGTATTAGTAAATTTGGGTAAAGTGAATTTTTTTTTTTTTTTGCAAACAACTATTTTTTTCATATCGTCAATTAAACTTTTTAATTCGTATATTAATAACTTTTATCAACGGGACCAATTTTTATGGGCCGGTTGATATGACTTGTAATTTAGTTTATAGATTATTGGTTAAATATAACTTAGTTAATAACATTGAATTAAAGTTTAAAATTTATGATATGATGGGTGGCATCGATATTAGTATAATTATTAAAGATACCTTTAAAATTCTTGTCAAGTAATTCGAATCTTCTTTGATTTCAATAGTTGTTTATATCAATCTTCGTAACCTGTATGAGTGTGTTTTTAATCTCGAAACGATTATAAAACAGTGTTTAATAATCAATATGATAGTGTTTTGAAATTTGTATCAAGTACGAGAAGTCAATTAATTTGAATATATCAACGGAAAAGATAATCTCATCAATACTATAAAGAATGCTATATCAAACTAAACAATAAAAAGGTTTATCGATAATAATTGGTTTACTATCCGGATCAAAGGGCATGTGAAAAAGCCTGTACATAATGATACTGAATAAGAATTTCTTAGTAAACTCGACGATATCTAAGATAATATTGATATCTAAATGAAACACTATATTTATTGGAATATCATGAATGATTAGTTACATATAAGTATTTGATGATTTAAATGAATCATTCATATGAGGTATTAGATAGTATGAAGACTTGGAGTTAAGTGCCAGAAATTTGTTACTAGATGATGATTTAGGTGTAAAATAGATAAATAAGAATAGAAGAAAACCCGTTAAAGATATCTCGAATTATTGTCTTTTCAGAAAAGCTGAACAATAATATATACTATTACGACAGAAAATAAAAAATCGTTATTATTAGAATAATTATTGATTGCATTTGTTTTCATGTTGATTAAGGTATAACTCTTTTATATAGGACACGGGCTAATATTTTTCTTACATAGATGAGGGTGTAGGTTGGTTAGCGACCCATTGAATCTAGAACTCGCATTCAACTTTTATTACCGCAAAACCACCAGTTACTTCGTCCACAGTGATTCGAACGGACTAGCATGGCAACGATTGAAGCTTTACGAACAAAATAAATATAATATTCACCTTTGTTTCAAAATAGGTTATAAAGTACAGTGTTTTATCCATACAAGAAATCTATTCTTCCTTTTTATATCGGGTGGTATATTTCCATTTGCATACAATAAACTTCGTTTTGAATATGATAAACTTTGTTCTATGTGTGTTAAGTGTTGTTTTCGGTGTGGTAATCAAGGTGGTGACGGGATCATTTGGTATTTTGTATTAAAATAGGCGTTCATTTCATTATTCTTTAAAGTTTTTTTCAATCCTTGTTTTTTGATATTTTTTTACTGCTTTCTTAATATAAATATAGTTCTCAACTAGTAGAGTCGAAATTTTTGACACTTTTTCATTTTTTTACATGGTTTTCACTTGATAAAATATCCCAGGGTCTTTAGATTCAAATCTTTGGTTTGAAGTATCTTGAATAATTAGGTAAGTTGAATTTTCTAAATTTTGATTTTTCGCAAAAAATTTGGTTGGTTCAATTTTGTAGACAATTGTGCGATATTAACTAACATATCCCTATATTACTTTCTGGTTTCTTTATATTTAATTTTAAATCAGGTGCAAAGAAGTTATTTTTTATCTTAAAGTTAACAAAATTTTCGTTTTTTTCAATCATTTATTTATAGATTTCGAAACGTGTTTTCTTCGTTAACGTTTTTAATTCTGAGTGTTTGAGTTATTATAATAAAGTTTGAAATACAGTGGTTAATTCGATAGATTTTGAGCAGAGTTTGGGGTGGTAAAAAAGACATATAACTTTAGATTAACGTTATTTTTAACTTCATTACTTTATTAATTAGGTTTTTATTCATAATACTTTCGGTAAAATTTATATTACGTTAACGTTGTAGAAGAGTAATATGAATAATTGATATTATAGTAGTAAACATAAATTAAGATGTCAAAAGGGAGAAGAGGCATTCGGAGAGTACACACTATAGGTGAGAGGTTATAAACCTCTTACCTAGGCAGTGGCACTCTACCATACACTCTGCTAATTCCCCTTTCAGGACGTGCTACATATATACTCTGTAAGAGTGCAATCTGTAGCGTGATACGTTATCATGCACTTTACAAGAGTGTAGCCTATAGCGTGACACGTTATCATATACTTTGCAAGAATGTAGCTTATAGAGTGACACCTTATCGTGCACTTTGCAGAAGTGCACCTTACAGCGTAATGCACTACCACTTGACCTATATATACTAATAATAGTGATATCTAATAATATCCACATAAGCAATCTTTTCTTTTTTCTTTGTACGTTCCGTATCCATAATCCAGTATCAAGAGTTAAATTTGTGATGAGGTTTGTACCATAATATAATATTAACAGTATAATTCATGATGCGGTTTTCGTTCGTCGTTTAGTAGCGATAGTAATGTAGGTTGGTTTTCAGTTGTTAATAACAGTGGTATATACCATATTTCCAGTCACAACTTCTTTTTTTTGTTTTTCTTTGTTAGTAAAATAGGGGCGTTACGGCTTAGGTCACGTGAACCTTCTCCTTGCGTTGTTAATAGTTGTAGCCATTTAAGGCACGACCTACGTTTCGAATTCATAATCCAAAGCGCTTTACGATGACGGAAGCACTCCCAAGTTATTTATTGTTCCTGTAAGGGGCGTTTCTAATGCGATGTTTAGAGCGCCCGTTGTTTTCTGGAGATCAAAGCCTAAGACGCCATTATAGGCCGTCTTGTTTCATAGGTCACGTTACGAAGTACCATTACGGCCTATTATTTCCTCGAAGTTAAAGGCCCAATTACCAATACAGCTCGTCCCCTTATTAAATTCTATTTACGTACGAAACATCTAGTCATTCTTCCTCTTAAAATTACGGCCTGCATTCCATCTCCGGCCCTTCCCTCTACAATTGCATTCGTTAAAGACGAGCTGTTAATACTGCCTTTAAGAATTCCTCCTTTTAAGGGCGCAGTACGGACTATTCATCTAGGCTTCCCATTTCTTCATTACACGCTTCTAACAATATTTTTTACCCTTTTGTTTCCCTTATAGTGCGGCTCGAGCATCGTAACCGGCCCTCCCTTTCTTTGGATATAAGTGGCGTATTCCACGTCTTACACTTTCTCCATCCCTTAAAAGGGATCTTCCTTCTCATTTTATTAAAGATAAGTATTAGATATTATATGCAGACCTTCATTCTCCTCTTCCTAAAGGTATGCGGTAGATAGTGTTTCTGGTCCTTCCTTTTACTAAAGACGCGCATCGGAATACGCGTCTGGTAATTCATTCTTATAAAGGTGTAGCTCAGGCTGTGTATCCAGGCCTTCCGTTTTTTAGAGTTTTTTCTTTTCTCGATAGGGACCTTCTTTTTCTTGGGGTTACGGCCTAAATAGTAATCTGGCTTTTCCTCCTTTTAAAAGCACAGCCTAGACTGTTTATCCTGATCTTTCTTCGTAAAGAAGTGCGTTCCGGAATACCGTTTAGCCATTTCCTCTTCAAAGGGTGCGGCTCGGATTGTCTATCTAAGCCTTTCGTCTTTTGAAGTTAAGTGGCGTATTTTATATCCTAACCTTTCTTCCTCCTTTAAAGGGGACCTCCATTTTTTTATCGAATCCAAATACCGGTTAGGCCCTACAACACTTTTTGAAAAGTGTATAAAGATTTTTTCGGCTCTCTTGTCTTCGAGATGTAAAGGCCAGAAACCCGTCTCTTTTTACCCTCACAAAACGGTACTTGAAAAAGTTAGCTCGTTACAAATAGTACTTCCACAACATAACTATATAAACCATTAGGTGTATTAAGCCCTCTGTCTCATAACTGTATGCATGATAGCCTTAAAATTAAATTATTTACCGTTCGCCATATTTCTAAAGTCTACTGTTGGTAAGGTCTCTATTATGTTTACTTAGCAGAAGAGAAATCATCAAGATTAGTGTAGATTGAAGTAAGTTAAGATATCAATGGGAGAAGAAGTATTCAGAGAGTGTACGCTATAAGAGAGAGGTTATAAAACTTTTATTTAGGTAGTGGTATACTTTGATAAACTCTATTAATATATCTTTTAGGTAGTGACACTCTATCGTATATTTTGTAAATTCTACCTTTAGCTAGTGGCTTGCTATTTTACACCTTATAAGAATACATTTTATGAAGTGGCAAGTTACTATACACTTTTATAAAGGTATACTCCGCAATATGACCGCTTACTAACTATAGAGATATATGGTAATATCCATACAAGTAATCTTTTCTTTTCCTTTTACAGTCCGTATTCACTATTGAATCATAACAGTGGAGTTTGTAACATAGTCTGTATCCTTGGTTTAGTAATAACAGTATAGTTATAGTAAAAATTTTAAAGGTTTAAATTAGTAGTTCTTGGCCGCGGCAATAATTACAATAAAGGTTTGGTTAGTTTATTTAATCGGTATAGATGTAATTATTGATAGTATTGATTATTATTCCTAATAGGAATGTAATTGGGTAAGTGTTATAGGGGTATTATTACGTAGGAGTGGTTACGCCGTTATGTATTATAGAGTTAGTATAAAAAAATACAACGTTATCGGTTTAGGTAAAACCCCTTTTCTTTTTTCTTTTAACGGCGTATACCTATAGCTAACGTAAGTTCTAATTAATTAATTGGCGTATATAAATCCAACCAACTATTTTCATTACTCATTTTCAACCGTTGCAATAGGTAGGTTATTCAACTAATTCCAATATACCAATTTCATCTGTAAACAGATACAGCGTAAAAATAAAAGCCTTAAACGCCGTTTGACGCGTAAACGTAAACGGGCCGAGGTCGCCGCCGCCGCCGCCAACTGCGCTGCTACCACCACCACCACCATCACCTTTAGCTCCACCTCATTTGACACCATATCTTTAATTCCCACCGCCCTTTTCGCCTCGACATCCGCCGTCGCCCTTGAAGCTACTATCCCTTTTTTCATTTTCTTCCCCTCCCCCCCTTCGCTTAACCCTTAAGGGGAAGAATGTTGGACTTTTAAGATTATAAACTTTAACCTTTCCCCGCAGGAGAAGACCTTATTACTCGTGGAGAACCCCCTCCGCCGCCGTAAACGTAACTTGGCGAAGCTGTAAAGTGGTTCGCATTATTAATTTTCTCCGCATATTTTCATTTTACTAATATCACTATAAACGAGGCGGCCAAGACTAAAATTTTCTGCCATCTTGAGCTATATATCGATAGGATACGTCGCGAAGCCTCTCTAACGCGTAAGGCGTTGAAGCGATGAATCAGAGTTTAAAGTCACAGACCATTTAATGAATATGCCTTACGTATCGTGTATCGCGTCCGCAGCCGCAGGCAAATCTATTAGCGATTATTACCAAAACAAAGGTCAGTCGGCCCGCTACCACCGCTATAAACGAACTAATAACGGATACGCCCCTATTTTAGTAATCTTAGGGTCGTAGGCTGAGGCTGTATTACACTTCCACAGGCTTTATAGTAAGTTTACCCCAAAACCATACTTTCAACCGCGAACTTAATTCCTTTACTCCTATAAATATATCGCCCTAAACTTTTCAAAAAGAAACCACTTTCGAAAATAACCAAAATAAGCCGATACTAATTAGTAATAAGCGCTAACCAGCGGATTAAGGAATCGGTAACCGTTATTACTGCTTAAAAGCGGGGCATACGTAAATAATACGTAGGTGAGTTCAACAACATTATTTTATGTTGTTATAAGGAGGGAAAAAAACCCCCCACGCCTTTACCTAAAGGTATACGGCCCAAAGTACGGGGCCACTCCTTCGGTAACGCCGATAATAGCGTCGATAACGGTCATAACATTAGCTCCAACACAAAGGAGAAGGGCGGCGAGGAGAATAGTAAAGACGCGACAGCGTCGCCCTCTCCCTTTCTCTTTAGCAACAAATAGTTTCCTCTTTATACCAGTCCAGAATACGAGGCTATAGTATAATGCGTTATACAGTAATACAATTGCTTTTCAAAAGAATTGTAGCGTATTTAATAACTGTAAAGGGTAAAGAGTACAAGTAAATTTTTAATATATAAAGTGTATAAAACAAAAATTAACGATGTATTGAAAGCGGTACAAATAACAAATTGAAATGAAAGAAAATTCCATAAAAACGGTTTCAATGATTGATTTAGATGAGGAAAAGTCCTATAGGAACGCTATAAATAAAATATATTTACCGTGGTAAAATGCGAAGAGCGGCGTGAATGGCGGATTTTGGGATACTTTAAAACATTAAAAGTGTTATAATCGTATAAAATAACAGGGGTATAATTAAGGCATAAAATGTTAACATAAATAAGGTCGTAAACTCTTTTTAGTAATACTAACGAAAAGAGTTCTTGTTAATATAAGATTTTTTAAAGCCCTATTCGGAGCACCCTTAGTTATTGTATTTGTTAGGTTCGACTTTCTATCAATTAATCTTATTTTCTTAATTTTGCAGTGTTTATACGATTCGCATAAGTATATAATATCAATTATGAAACTTTTCTTAGTCTTAATGCCAAATTTAACCAGGTATTCGTAAAACGAAAAAGAATTAGTATAAAAGACTAAAAGGAAGTGTTTTAGATTAAGGTTGAAATTTTTTATCTGAAATATTATCTTTATAGTAATTTATAAATCGAAACCTTTGACTTTATTATTAATTTCCGCAGTTACTACGCTTCGTATAACCCGTTTATACTTGGTCGATTTATAAAACATAATATTACCACGAAGCGTAATCTAGTTCTTTACCGGTGTTTCCTTACCGAAAATAAAAACGAACCTTATTTACAAATTATAGTCGATATTATTAATGAAAGAACCATTAATAAAGATAAATAGATTCAAAACACATTTAAAAAGGTACGAATTGTATACCGCGCTCTTAATTGTGTATTTGCTACGTAAAAAGTTTATTAAACACCTTATATATATTGTTCGAATAGGTAGTTTAGCATTACATAGCGATCGAAAGGTTGAACACCGCTTTCGATTATATTACCAAGGCAATTCAAGCACTACGTAGGCGCTAGCATTGATGTTCATCGACCCATTTGTTTTATTTAAAGCGACAAGGCCAACTTTATCTAGTTGCCTTTTTTATGTAAAGTCTAGAAAGTCATTTCGAAAAGTAACTATTATGTTATTGAAGTCGATTATATAATCCTCCTTCAAGTACGTCTTGGGTTTTGCTTTTAGGCCAGCCTATAAAAATGTCATTTTTTTAAATATAGAAAAAGACGCGTTATACAACGTCGACGTATTATCCATCTATATACACATTAATATAAAGCCTTTGAAACGAGCGATTAAAACTAATAGGTATAGTTTAAAATTTTACTTGGCTATTGCGAGCCGTTCCTTATAATACCTTTAATAAGGGTAATATCAGTATACACCAGTCTTGATAAGGCCGTAAAGCGGTTTCATAATACATTAAATAGTTTCAGGTAAATGTTACTTACTAAAGTCCGTGGGTATATCGGTATAAATACGCCGTTTAAACCGTTCCTCGAATTATATATATGCTTATGTAATGTTGCAAAATTTGACATATAATTTATAAAGGGTATTAAGGGATACGATAAATGTGAGGATTAAGCGATGGTTTTCCCGTTAAAAGGTAAGCTACTGGGTTATAATATCTTTTTTACCGTGATTGTTATACCCTTTTACAATAAAACCTGTCTTTTTGTATAACCTTTCGATTTTATTCTTAACTTCGTATACAAGGCGTATAGAAAACATCCCATAAACTCCGTCAATCACTGGTTGAAATCCTTTAAAGCGAAAAACGTTTGATTTGATCAAGATAAATAATTCCGTTTATATAAATTATTCAAACAAAGCGTTCGAAATGGCAATGATGCTTTCGCAGCGAATCTTTAAGCTAAACTTACGGTTTAATATGTGCTTCTATGTAATAAAAAAGTCTGTAACCAAGGTTCTAAGGCATTTTCTGTTTTTCAAGCCAAGTAGGCGTCCTCGGAGGCGAGGTACTAGTATTGTTAAATTAGGCGGGTCGCTCTCGTGTGGTGGTAACGACTTGAAAGTTCGATTTGAAGGGTATACTAAATTTAGGGGCGGCTTGGATCTGTTATCGTAAAAGTAATTCCTCCGGTACCGCTAATTGGATTACAGTTTTAGACCGCTTTTCTCCATCTTTTCCCCTTTATACTCTCGTACCATTATCTAATGAAACAAACTTATATCATTTGGCAAACTCACAAGAATTTTATAACCTTTAAATCCGTTAATCTTTTAAGGGCTAGTCTATCCACCTTTAGTTTTTTAAACAAAAACTTTAAATTATAATAATAAGTTTAAAACACCCGTCTTATATAGGACGTTACTTGTAGCTAATCCTTTCAAAACATTATTTTTAGCCCGTAAAAACGTAATGCTACCATAGCTTTCGACGTAACATTCGCTTTTTGCTATGTAGTTGGTAACGGTATAAAGTTTGTATAGATTTTTCGGATAAGCACTAATAATAAGGAGCATAGAAATTAGATTACGGGGGAAGAAAGTGTTATCAATCGTGTTCACCACCGTTTAAAAAATAAATCCATAAAACCTGGTACCCTTTAGCTTTTTAAATAATTACGTATTTACTTTTTAAACGGTCTATAGTACAGTTTATACATTTTAATACCTTATAATACTTCTACCGGTATTTGCTACACTTACTACCAGCGATCATAAATTTGGTACGTTATTTAGTAAAGTCGAAGGCCGTACCGACATTGTAGGTAATTTGGTTTGGAGGCCCTAAGAAGATATTGAACGAGTAGTAAACTAAAGTGTACTAAAAATTTATATTAGAAGCGCTTCGCGTAAACTTCGCCGCTTGAAATAATACTATTACATTGACGATGTATAGTATTAGTTGGCCATCGAAGTATATCATATCTATAAATACCTCATAATTAAAGTCTATATCATCTTAAAGGCGGAATTTAAACAGCCCTAAAGCCTACGAGTATAACTAACATTTATAGCAAAATCTTTTCATACTTTAAGCGTTTTTTCCCTATATCTATGTAACATGTAACGTAAAGTAGTTGTAAAAGGCGTTTCAAAATTGAGTATTCGAATTAGCAGTATATTATTCGCAATTCCAGTTATTTAAGGTAAATAATTTAAATTATGCGTGCTTTGGGTAAAAACCACAAGTTGCCGAACTTAAGCCAAAGTAGTATAGATATATTATGCGAAACGCAAATTAGTTAATTAGTCATGTTTTGGACCTCGATTTCAAACTTATTTATATTAGTTAACAATAGTAGAAACGGCGTTTTAAATTTTATTATGTAAAACTTAACCGGTTCGAATCATATATTTATAACGACCATCTTAAGTAACCTTGGTTTGCTCTCACCGAATGGGACCTTTCGATATTCTCTCATTTAATCGAGTTAAATGTCGGAATTTTTGCCGCGAAGGCATTGAATTATCGCTTTCCGGCGGTCAAAAATTCGGTAATACCGGTATTAGGTATAATTCCCTAAAATTGGTTTCCGTATCTATTCCAAAACGTAAAATTAGACGTTATATAGGCGTTTAACACGTCTTTTTCAAAATCTAGGCTTATATAATATAGGAATAAGGTATCCTACAGGCATATAAAAATCCGCGGTGTGTTTTCTTTATCCCAAACTATCAGGAAAGTATTTTCGTTTTGAAATTCTCTTTTCCCGGAAATATATTCGTAAGGGTAAGCGTTAAACTTTTCATTCCATCCTTCGCATTCGGTTACGTATATTACAAAATTAGCTTTCGTCTGGTTTCAAAGCTGGTAATCAGCTTAAAATTGTGGTTTGATAGGAATTCATTTATTTACTAGATGTTTGATAAACCTATAGCTGATCTCACGGTATATAATATAACGTTTTTAAAAACTTATAAAGCTTTGTATTCTTTTTCTTAGGTATTATTATTAGCGTGGTAAGTTTCGCCTTTAACTATAAATTCGCCCCTAATAGTAGGTGTTTTACCCTCGATTTCCGTGGCTCCCTTTTCAATGACTTTTCTTTTGGTATCCATATTTTAGCCGCTTATTTTTCCTTATGTACACTTTGCATTATCAGTTTAAAACGTGGTGGATCATTTTGGCGAGGTTTGTTCTAGAAATTTTGCCGTCGTTTTTTATTTTATTTGTTATAAATATTAATTCGAGGCTCTATCATCGATTTATGAAGGTCTTGAATTATTTTTCATAAATAGTATTAAAATCCTTTAAGTTCTTTTCAAATTTAAATAATATAAGGTTGAAATTTGGGTTTTCGTAATATGTTTTTGTTACTATTGAGATAAATAATTTGTTGTCCTTATATTCCAGTTCAAGAACCGTTTATCATTTCCTAAAGTTCGTCAATAAGGCGGTCAACACCTATTATAAGTTTTTATTGACGTTTTTACGTTAATTCCTTGCGAATTTCCAAGTGGTATTCATTCAATTTTTATCGTAAAGTTTGTAGTGATTTTCTGTATCGAAATGTGATTTGAGACGGTTATAACACTTCGAGAATGTATTTATTTGAATAAGTTGATATATATACTACTTTTCAACTTTCCACGAGAGTATGTCGAGTAAGATAAAGTAAAACTATAACAGCTTAATATCCAGTTTTTTGTATATACTTAATATTATACGTATTTCATTGTCAAATACGTTGTATAGTTCGCTGCTGTAGTTTTCTTCCTTATCCTATAATTTGGTGAGGTTTATAAGTTTTGTTGAATTTTTCCTATTAATTGGATAGCGGTGTAGTGTGAGGTTATGGTAATGGTTGTTGTTAACGGGTATCGATTCGTAAGGTATATATTAGCGCTTTACGCCGCTTATATTATTTTAAGGTGGACCGTTTTTTTTTGCTTGGTTCTTTTTTGTTATAGTCGAGTTGATCAATAACGGCATCTGGAACGTGGTTTTGTCTTGATTTTTATTTAAAATTACGTTTCAGAAAGGGTTAATATTAAACCCGTTTTTTAAATAACCTTTGTAGTACGTTCTCCTCTTTTGTCGATTCCTCTTAATCTATTTCAACTTAGCGACGTTCGTTTAGCCTTATAAATCGCCTCGTTCTTTATATTTACAAAGTCCCTTCTTGTTCCCTATGTATTATTTTTAAAGAGCGGTCCCAACGCTCTTTAAACTATTGTCCCTTTACAAACTTTACTTTTATTATTTTATTGTCGGTTTACTTTGGTATTTATATAAGTTGGGCTATCACTAATATTGCCTTTATAATACAGTTATCATTATCACCAATCGTATCAATACTTTTACTTCGTATTTTGGTTTAAATATTTCAGAGATTATATTATTGACTATACGTTATATATCAGGTATTTCATTTACAAAATACTTATTAAAATCGTCGAATAAATCGCGCTCTTCAATATCGCCGTTACAATAGTTAAATAACATGCTAATAACGTACGTATTTGACTTAAAAACATTTAAATCCTCCAGTAATGCCTAGATTATACTATTTTATAAGTTGAGGTTGAATTACTTTAAAATGTTGTTACCAAACGATGTGTTTGTAAATAGGTAATTTAGGTAATCTTTAGCTTTTGTTAGGTTTATTACCGGTAGAGATATAGTTTGGGGGGTGTAAAGTATACTAAAGCGGTTGGGATGGTAGATTTTACGCGTAATTAAAATAATAAAGCGGTTGGGAGGGCGGTTTTTACGTATACTTAAAATGATAAAGCGTGTAAATGTCGGTTTCGCATCATAAACTGGATTAGGGTACGTTCGGGTCATAGTATTTCAATAACCAAAATAAAAAGCGTATAAATAAGTAAATATAAAGTAAATGAAGTGAAATAAAGCGGTTAAAGAAAAAGGTTTATCGTTTTCCAGTACAAATAAAATCGAAATAATGTATAAATAAAGCGTAACCACAGATAAATCTGGCTATTGAAATTAGTTTTTTTTTGAAACTCTTTATCAACGTTACATTAGATAGGTAAGTAGTAAATTGAATCGTCGTAAATAACCAATTGAAAGAAAGATGATGTAAGGCGGGTAAGCGAAAGCGAATAGGGTAATGAAAAAGAAAATAAAGAATATAGGAAGATATATGTGTATAATCTGGTATGTAAGGCTCGGATCGTATTTGGTAGGCGGTTCGGATGTCGTATTTTAGCCGTTTTTATTGTTTGAGAGCGGTGTAAATATTGTGTTTTAACCGCTTTTGGATTTCATAAACGATTTAGATATTATTTTTAGATCGGATAGGTTTTAATAAAAGGTTTCCAAACTTAGTGATTTTGGCTCGCATAGCTCAATACGTATTAAGACTCTCTTTTAAAGGTTCCCGGATGAGTTTAAAGCATTTAAACGAGTTAATGGATAACGTAACGAGGCTTTGAATAGGTATAAAACCAACTAGTTAATAATATTCTACTAAAGTGGTCCGTTTCAAAGCTATTTCGAATTTTACACTCTTACTACGCTTCGGGGTTTAAAGGTGTTCCCGCGTAATTTTACATTCCCGTATCATTATTATGAGTCGTAGTGTTAAAGTATAAATAGTTGAAACTGTTACAGTATTCTTTTATAGATATTTAACTTTGTGTTATTTTTTTTCATAGGTTGTTCATTGTGAATCTAATCAGCTACTAATTAGTATAGGTAAAGTTTCTATTACATTAATGTAGTAAAACAGAAATTATAAATATTGTTGCGAATTAAAATAAGATAAAATAACAAAAGAAAAAGAAGTATTCGGAGAATACACACCATGGGTAAGAGATTATAAACCTTTTACTCAAGCAGTAGCACCCTAGCATATACTCTACTAATCTCACTTTTTGGTAGTAGCACTTTATCGTATACTTTGCAAATGCTACTTCTAGCTAGTAGCACACTATTATAAACTCTACAAAAATGCACCTTGCAAAGGGGTACGTTTCCGTGTACTCTTGCAAAGGTACATTCCGCAATGTAATCGCTTACTAGCTATAGGGATATATGGTAATATTCACTTCTGTCCTTAAAAATCATTTAGAAAATCATTAAATAAATCAGAACTAGAAAAAGAAACACCCCGAGTATGTATATCCTAATATTAATAAATAATGTAAATAACATACGTATTTATATATAAAGGGATAAGGTTTTCCACTAGCGCTTTTATCTCGTTACTTTATAAGTTGAAATTAATAATCCTTAAAACGTGCTTTCGTAAAATATTACACCGAAAAAGAGAGTCCATATACCCGTTAACTTTAGCCATATTTACTTCTTATAAAGCCATAGCAAAAAGCGGTGCGAACGGTAAATCCAAATTCAATAAAGGACCAGGATCGATGTAAAAAGAGAGATTTTTTTTTTTTGAAATAGTAACAAAATACGAGGATCGGTATGAAATTTATATTTAGTGTTGGAATAGCAGTCAAATGCAGTACATTCAAGTCAACTTTACTTGCAGTAAAGTTGATTGTACTGACTGTATTGACTGCAGTTTGTGGGACTGCACTGCAAGTGCAGTGCAGTAGGTGCTCACTTTAAAGTGGGGCACAGGCCAAATCGTTTGGCTATACAAATTAGTGTGCAGATCGGCTAGCAGTCAGCCAAACTCCGAACTTATACACTCCAATCAAAAATATCAATGCAGCACCAATTACTTCGATCACAGTGATTCGAATCGACTACGTTGCAACGATAAAGGCCCACCAACATTTAGATAATGAGGAAATATCAAAAGCGGTTTAGTTACTTTGTCGTAGCCGTTCTTGGAGTTCGTAAGCGGTTTAACTGTTAAGTTTTGGCCGCTCCTGAAGTGCGCGAGCGGTTTGGTTCCTTCATTTTAGACGCTCCTAAAGAGTATAAACGGTCTGAATTCGTCGTTTTAGCCGTTTAAAAAGTATAGGAGCGGTTAGAATGTTTTTTTTAGGTGAGTTCAAGTAAAGGGTTCCAAATTTTAATTACTTATGTAACAAATACGTGATAGGACGCTCTCTCAAAAGTATTAGGGTACGTTTAAAACGTCAAAACGAGTTGGTTGGTAACGTAACAGGGCTTTTAGTCAATATAGCACCAACTAATTAATAATATCGTACTAAAGCTCTTCTTTTTAAAGTTACCTTAGATCTTACAGTCTTATTACACTTCGGGTTTCAGAGGCGCTCCCGCGTAATTCCATAATCCCGTATAGTTTTTATAATTCATAGTATTAAAGGACAAACAGTTGGAACCGCTTCAGCATCCCAATATAAGTATTTAAATTAGGTTTATTTATTTTTTCCCAGGGTATTTGTAGTCGACCTTGTTGGCTACTAATCAGTATTGGTAAAGTTTCAATGACGTTAACGTAACAGAAAAGTAATCAGAAATATTTATATTGTAGTAGTAAAGATAAGTTAAGATATTAAAAGTGAGAAGAGGTATTCAGAGAGTGCACACCACAGGTAAGAGGTTATAAACCTCTTACCCAGGAAGTGGCACAATACCATGCACTCTGCTAATCTCCCTTTTAAGCCGTGCCGCGCATGCACTCTGAAAGAGTGCAATCTGCAGCGTGACACGTTGTCATGTACTCTGCAAAAGTGCAGCCTACAGTGTAACACGTTATCTTGCACTTTGCAGGAGTGCAACTTGCAGCATAATGCACTGCCACTTGACTTACGTATACTAATTATAGTGATATCTAATAATATCCACAAATACCTGTATCTTTTACCAACTCAAATGGTTTATCATTTCTGATTTCATTTGTTTAAGAATGTATTTTATACAGTTGTGACGTTAATGTAATGATGAACAATTATATTCTGAACACTAAGAAAATTATATTTCTATGGAGAATATTATATTGGAATATTTTCCACAAATATATAAACGTAAATGAACTTTCTTCTCGTTGCTGTCCCATCATATATAATTTTTTTCGTGGCTTCTAATTTCGTATGAAATACTTCATGTATTAGCTTCGTGTATTCAAATTTATTATGTTAATATCATGTTTCTTTTGACGTAAGAAGTTATTAATCGAGTTTCTGTGGAATTTCATTATTATTTTTTCCTTTGTAAAAATGGTTTCTTTCGTTTTTATATTTCTTCATTCGCATGTTTTCTTGTGAAACCCTTAAGTTTCTTTTCCTTTCGTTAAGAGTTACAAATGTTATTACTTAGTTGTTTCCTTAAATTTAATTTTCAAAGTAGCGAGCTTTGTGCAGATACAATCTTATCATAGTTCGTTTCTATTAGGTTGTTAAACAAATTAATATTTTCAGTGTATTTTCACTATTGTCACTTCGGGTAATACGATTGAGGTAAATTGAATGAATTTGCAAAATATATTTCCGTATTAGAATTTTTATTTCGGGGGGGGGNTTAGATATTTGGCATTTACATTGTAATGATAGGGGCGATATACCCGATGGGAAAAGAATTCTTGATATGACATCAGCTGTTGGTAGGAATTTCGACGTTGCAACGTTATCGATTCGAATCGGTCGAAGTAACAGTATTATTGCGTAGTCAAGTGGTAAATGTATTGTTGTAGGTTTGGCAGACCGCTAGCTGGTCTACACACTAATTTGTATGGTTGATTGCTTGGCCTGTACCCTAATTTGAAGTGGGCATATACTAAACTTGACTTTACAGTAGACCTACAAAATAACACATTTAACTTGTCGTCAGTATAGTCAACTTTAATGTA
Organism: Anisogramma anomala; assembly: GCA_038502455.1. Lineage (NCBI taxonomy): Eukaryota > Fungi > Ascomycota > Sordariomycetes > Diaporthales > Gnomoniaceae > Anisogramma > Anisogramma anomala. Next base: position 9,810,917 of record JASMMZ010000001.1, on the reverse strand, counting down.
AGTAAATTGACTTACTATACTGCAATTACTACTTTTCTAACATTTTAGGCTTTTTCTTTTCTACTCTTAAGCCAGTATAGTCAACCAATTATTTCCGGTTACCATTGAATTACCTCCTCGTTCACTGGTTTGACCCCTACCAATTCTTGAGATAAATTGACCCTAATTCGTCCACGGTTTTAAGTTGCGATTTTATTAATAGCTCGAAACAAATTTTTCGTCATGAACTAATATAAATATCCAATTTAACCGTGTTAATCAATTAAGTTCAAGTTTTCGGTCTTAATTTCATAATATTCTTTCAGTTTATCAAGATACCTCTGTTTATCCAAACGTGATTTGACCTTGTTAGCTAGTTTTTCCACGTAGCCTTCAATTCTTATGGTAAGCCTATTACTATTTTCAAATTTTTCCAGGGCTTTATTTGGTATTGACTTTGTCATAGTATCTGTTGGATTTTTTTTACTATGAATTGATCTAAATTCTTTAATCTCTTTATATTCGTAGGATATATGTAATGTTATTACATCGATTATTAGGCGTTGTTTGTTGGTAATTCCGAGCTTCGAAAGGAATTCGAATAGGATTTTCGAGTCGGTAAAAATTATTAACGGGATAGGAAGAATTTTGAGTTATTTGGTAATGATATTAAAGGTGTTTTTATCTTTATTTTTACATCGAAGCCGGCTATTATGCTGTAGATCTTTGAATCTATCACGTTTTAAGGAATTCTATTATAATTAACTAGAATTCAATGGATTAAGTTTCCGATCATGTTAAACTGACTCTTTTGTAACCTGTCTTCATTGACGATCGTTATAGGGAATCCGATTTGTAAAACAAAATCAGTATTATTTGTAAAAAAAGATTTCTGTGAAGATAAATAACTTAGGCCTTAACACATTAATTGGAACTATATTAATCCCCCAGTCCAAATTCTTATCTACTAATCCAGCTTTTCATTTCGTCTCCTTAAGTATTGATTCGTTGGAATTGGCGTTTATATTATAATTAATAGATCTTAAAAAACTTCCAGCTAGTATATAGTGACTATATAGCTGTTACAATCGCGTTTCTCCAGATACTTTTGAGCTTTGGCTACGTTAGTCTTATTGATTGTGGATAAATTAACGGTTTAACTCTTTTAACAGAAGTTAAGATGGATGTTAGTATCGTAAATATTATGTTTACGGATTGACGATCTGATGAAGTTTAGGTGTTTACCCTTCGCTAAAGCTTTGAACAGCTTATGATTCGGGAACTTTAAATCCTTGATCGCCCGTTATTCCGATATTGTGAACTTGATAATTCCAACGAAGAAAATCTTATTAATTTATATACCTACCAGATTGGAAACTTTACTTTACGTTATTAGTCAGCAAGAATCATAGGTTCAATATTTTGTATTTAGTTTCGATTTGAAATACGACTGGTAAATGAGGAATTAATAAACGTTCGTTTCGAGTAATCTGTATAGAAACTTAATATATTGTATAACCATTTCCAGAGGTGATTTTCCTTGGGCTTTTTTGGTAGTCTAAGCGTAATTGTTCTCTATATTTGAACTATTAAATATATGTACATTTGAATAATATCATGGCTATCAAAAGTGAATTTCACGTTAGTTTTAGCTAATAAACTTATTACCAAAGCGACTACCAAACGTTATCTGATTATTTGAATCGTTTGCGGTTACATAAAAATCCAGTTTTTGCCTTTATTATCGTATTTAAGCCATTAAATGCGAATTTTCATACGGTTATTATATAGTTTTACCTTTAACTTCATGTATAATTTTCGATTTCAAAATCGTCACATTTACTTTTTAACGGTTGATGTCGCATTTAGGCATAAATTTTACAACTTCTCGAGTAAGAAGTCTATTCATTTTAACCTTCTATCATTCTTAAAAAGGTTCGCCGAAGGTTTTGCTATTCTCTTATAGTTAAGTTCTAATTCTATTTTCTTTTTCTGTTAAGATAAATAGTATTATATGTCCAGATTTTTGTGAATTCCTTATTTTCAACGTTTTTTTTTCCCTTTTCGTAATCTTTCGCGTTGTCGGCGTTTTATTGGCTTATCAATTACGGGGGGAGGGGGTATGTATTAATTATTTCGCTTGGCTGAAGGATTTTGATTATTATTGTTATAGTTAGTCGCGCTAATATAGGGTTTAAGTTTAGTTGTACAGAAATTTGTAGTATTGTTATCAGTTTTAATAATTACTTTAGGGTTAGCGATATTTGAGATTTTGAATAGGCTATCTCATTTACCTGGTTCTCGTTATATAGTTACTTTACTTTTTGACGGCACAAAAAGCAAGTCAATTGTAATAGGATTGTTTACGGTGTTAAAATTATTATCACATTAACGCTGTGTAAATCTCTTCCTCAGTTCCTTTAAAGCTTTACCGTATACTATAACTCTCTTTTAGGTACTTACTAATTGTAAAAATTCATTCGTCAGACGAGGATATTCTTTGAAAACTAGAAATGTTGGTATTAAACCATTAAGACCTATAATTTCATTCAGGATTTTTACCTTTATTTAAAAGCGTACCCTTTGGTTTTTAAAGTTTATAATTTTCAAATCAAAGACAACATACGTTTTGTGAAGTAATTTGTATTCCTTTTCGACCTTTTTATTGTTTTAGTAATCCTCAATTGAAACCTGTTTGTATTGGATCCCTATTATTTTAGCATTCATTTAAAACTACGTTATCGTAAATTTAATATTGATATAGTAAAAGAAGAAGTTTAGTAGGCTTAATTATGTATTAATTTATAATATCTTTCATATTTCCCACGTGTTTTTCGCAAATGAGAACTCAAGGAATTTGTTTTCTTAAAAAATGGTTATAGAGTTAATAACTTAAAGAATATCCTTATTGTCCAAATAGAATACATTAACGAAATCTCATAATTGAAATCTTTGTCGTTTTTCAATACAAATTTGAATTTTAGGGGGATTTGGACATACGTTTGGCAATGGTGATAGAGATTTTAAATAGCTTTCAAAGTACAGTATTATATATCCTCATGCTTTACAGAAGTCAGAGATTCATATAGTTTTTCCTCGGTAGGTTAATTAATATGTTGGTGTAATTAAAGTGTTTTTCACTTAATTAATTTTAATACGGTTGTTCTTAGACTTTGGGAATATAATTCAAGATATTTTTTATTAAAGGTAAAAGATAACTTTTTTTCATTTTTATTTAGTTCGTTAGCATTAACGTTGACGTTGATACCGAAGATCTTTATTTATTTTTAGTAAAGAAAGAATAGGTAAAGTCTTTCACGATATAAAATGTAATAAGCTTCATAACAGTTGAAATAGTCGTTTTTAATAGTAACGAAAGTTATTCGCTAGAGCCGAAGTAAACTTTGATCTTACCAGTATTTCAAAGATTGATTTTCATAGCGGTAGTACCTTCCTTCTGTAATATAACATATTACGAATAGCCTTTTGATAAATAACTTACTGCTCCTGTATTCCGAATAATACTATGCAATGTGTGGTCCTCGTAACAATCTCAATGGTTAAATATATGGAAGGAGGGGAATATTTAGTTCTTAGGGTAAGTGTAAGGGTTTTCGCCACTTGAATGGTACAAAAAAGCGTGGTCGGCTAGTCATTAGGCTGCGTTAGGAGTAGTATTTTTATTCCACGTAACTTTCATAGGCATACCGTTATCTTTAATACCCTTTTTACCCTCTCAGTCCATAATATGGTCCAAATAATTTCGCTCGGAAGTAATTGTATATTAGGTGTAATATTTCATTTATTATTTATAACAATTACTCCAAGGGTAATGAGTTCACCAGTAACCGGGTTTTCTATAAATCTAATACTTTTTATTATTATTAATATGGTAGTTCTTATCGTTAACTAATCTTCTTGAGTTTTACTATTGTTTTTAATGTTATTGTGGTTATAGCTTTTAATCCGAAGACTTTAAACTAGATTTTGAGCGTTGAGACCGCTCGTACTTACAATTAATATAATATGCTATTACGAGTTATTCTTTATTATAATAGTGGAAATCATCAGCTTAAAGATATATATCGATCTAATTTGATATGCGGGTTTCTATAGTCGTAAATAATACCCGTAATTAGTTAAAAGAAGTTTTTTTATGTGGTATTTATGCGTTATAAGGCGTATTAAAATTCTTTTACACCCATAAAAACTACTCGTACCCGTTCGTGAAGTGTAACTTTACCAACTTAGGTATTCCCAATTACTTATTGGCATAATATTTACTTGTTAAACATTTATTTCAAAACATTTATCGGGGTTTCTTTCTTTTCTTCTTGGCTATCATCGTCGTTTACATTATTTCAACCCTATTCATATAATATTGCCCAAAATAGATGTCTTGTTCGAAATGTCTTTTCATACTATTATAGATTTCTTGGAAAGTCTTTGCTTTCATTAAAAAAGTTAGGTGGTAATCCTTAGCTTTCTCTGTAAATATTTCAGGAAACAATAGTGAAAACCTAAGGGAGGAACCTTCATCCACTTGAAAATATTTAAAAAAGGCATTATTTTCGTGTCAAATAGTGTTATAACCTAGACAACGGTTGGGTTAGGAAATAGGCCAGCATGCAGCTGAGCTACGGAGAGCCTGTAGTCCAACACATCAGGCGGGGGAACATCTATTATATAAGCAAGGTAACTAAGAAAGTCACGTGATGAATTAGTATGAATCAGTTACTGATCCAAGGTGAGGCTATATGGGATCAGTAAGGATCAACCACCGATCCAAGGTGAGGCAGCACTAGATCAGTGGGATTAGTGCGGTGATCCAAACGATCCAGTACTGAAGATAGTATGAAGGCAATGGGATATAGAGACACTGTCAGCACCATAGATAGCATTTCCTTCATAGCTCTTCAGTTGTCAATCTAAGTATTCAGTCTTCACACCTGAATAGCCTAACGGCTAGTAATCATTCTACAGCACGAACAAACATCTTCTTGATATTGCACCTTTGTTACCTCTGCTACCTTACTACTAACATAAACCCCCTGACACCTTCTATTTACTTACGGGTATTTAAGTGTGATAATTACAAATAGCTTGTAGAACTTCCCGTTATACTTTTCTATTTAGTTTCAAATTTTCGCAAAGTCCGTTAATAAATCGTAATTAATATTAAATTTTTTAACGGGTCTATGAGAAAATTTACGATAGTAGTTTCAATCGTCGATGATGTTTCCTGCCGTTAATTCAAGTCTTAAAACCTCCGAATTTCGGTAATAAAGGTCTTTGTCTATTGCTTAAACCGAGGGATCAAGTCTTATGATAGAATCTATAGTACGCTCGCGCGTGTAGGCATACTTATCATGGGAAGCTTTATCTTAAGGGATTTAACGTCTTTACTTAATTAAATGATGGAAGGAATTGACTTCAAATTCTCTTACCGTATTAACGGTTGCTACTTCGCGTGCTCTACTACCGCTAAAAACGTAATTCGCATTATTATGTAAAGGTGTTAAGTTACCAAATAGATTAATAGGCTTCTTATTGTCCACATATAAATAATTGGTGTTAGTGAGAAAGTTAATAATTGAACTTAATTGTGGATTACGAGATGGCCCCTTGAAATGTATGTAAGGGCGCTGGAGGTATTTGAAACCTTTGCTTTTTTTTTGTGGATTTTAGTGATAAGGATTTTAAGGGTATTCTTGAATTTTTACTCGTTCGAAAAGAGTTAATATCAATTTGGTTGAGTTTTCATCTGGTACATAGATTTTTTGGCGAACGATCTTTACCTTTAACTTGTTTTCACCCCCTTTTTGAATTTTCTTTCATAGGTTAAAAGTCTCATTATCAAAGAATTCAAGAAAAGTATGAAAGGTATGAACGTTATGGTAAAACTTTTTGCTGCTATTTTGGTCGAGGATAAAGTAGCCGACAAGTCATTTAAATACCCATGAGTAAGCTTCTATTAATATCTATTCCCTAACATTTTTCATTGAAGTATTTGAAAAAAAAAATAGGTTTAAAGGATTTGATTGCCTCCTTTTTAATAGGGTCGACGATGGCTTCAAAGTAGGCATTTGCGGGAGCCATTTTAAGGTTTTAGTTGGCGTAGGACATGGGGTTTAGTTGTTTAGGCGAAGGAATTTAAAGATTTGGCATAAAGTCGCGTAACTTAATTTTTTTGGCGTGACTTGGCGATCTTGAATATTTTTGCTTGAAGCAGTGATATTAACTATTGACGATTTCATAATCTAGGGGAAGGAGTAAAAAAGTGATGTAAAACGAAAACTTGGTGTTAAAGACAAAGTTTGTATAAAGGGTAAAGTTAAAGGATATTTTTTATTGTTTATTGTAATTGAAAGTTATAGGTTGTGAGACGTAATTTTTTTTTTTTTTTTTTGCATTAGTAACACCCGTAGTAGTACTGATTTGGCTGTTTACCAACTTAACGATCTTTGGGACTTTTGATGATTAATTTAAACGTCTTTCAAAAGGATTCGGTAATGATTTATTGGTATTTATAATAAAGACACCGTCGCTCACTTCCAAATGCCATTGTAGATTGATGTAATTAAAAAGTCTTTCCTATTAGCTGCTTTTGTGGACTGACACAGTATTAGGGGCCTTTCATAAGAGTCTTTTATCTACCTTAGTCTTTTCCAAAGCGTAACAACCAAAAATTAACCTTGTCTTTTATCTTGCCAATCTGTATCTAACCTAATAATTATTGATTAGTATTGGTAATAATTTAGACGTTACAATGTTGTCGATTCGAATCGGTTGAAATAATAGTAGTATTACGTGGTTAAGTGGTGGATGTACATCCTCCCCCACATATTCATGGTCAGCACCCACAATTATTAGTGCTTCCAAAAAATAAACATACGATACCTTAATATCGTCAAAGGATTTTTTTCAACGTCCCCCTCCATAGCCAACGCCAAAAAGGGCTACACCAACCACGCGCACCCTTAACATACTTACAAGGGCTTTCTAACCTTTATAAAATACGTAAAGACCCTAACAAGAACGTTAGGTAACTAGACTACTCCTGGTAAAAAATGTCGTTATTGTATACCACATTTAACGCTTTAATGTCAAGTTTCTTTATGAAGCTTTCGACGGGTAAAAGTGCGACCTAAAAGTTCACGCGTTTGTATATAAGGTATAAGAACAAGCTATTAACGTTTTTGTTATACTTTTTCATAAACTCGGCTTTATAAAGTACCATATATTAACATTACGTATCGAAGAACACGTTACCGACCATCTCGCTGACTAAAGCCAGGGGATGTAAATAAACGGGTCTGTACCGGGGTATAAGCCTTCGTCTACTTCATATTCCCCTCCTACGTAAACCAAACAAACACGAGGTTCACAACAAAAAACACTTTGTACGCCTTTCCCTGTCGTCTCTACGTCAGATTCGACATTACCGGCTACCCCCATAAAAAAGGGGATAAAACCATCCATACTGCCAAACTATATTATATGGGTTACAGTAGCAAGTCGCGATAGAACGTTTGTCTTTCTAACTTTATAAAAGACCTTAACGTATATCAAAGGCCGGCAGGACCTTACACGCAACTACTCAAGACAATACCTCGCACAAAACATTATATTACAAAAATCAAAAAAAGAAAAGAACCTAAGTGTTTTCATAAAAGTCTCCAAAAGGTTAAAATATAACGTTAGAAGGTTTTTACTTCGAGACGTATTCGTTAAAAGGGTATAATTGGATTCGTTTTCTATTAAGTCGGTATATCAGACCCTTACGAGGTACATTATCCGTTACGTCGACATTAAATTTAGGAATAAAATTCTTTTTAAGAATAATAACGGTTCTACTCTAGTTATTGAAAGGGTTTTCCGCCACACTTTACCAATCTTAATACATATATGTAGTAAAAGAGATTTTTCATATTATTGAATTCCCATATTGAAAAATTTCAATTGAAACCGCGGAAATTAAAAAGAGAAAATTACAACTTAGGCCGGAATTAAAACAATTAATACTTAAATATCAGTATACAGTTAAAATATTAACACGGGCTTAACAATCTAAATTGTTTCGTTCTTATAAACCTTCAAGTTTTTCCATTTATTTAATATTAATAAACGGTCAAAGGCTATAAGTAAACGTTTACAGTTGCAATTTTATAAAATTGTGTGTTTATAATAGTATATTGATATACGTTACGTTCGATTGAACCAGTATTTTTACTATATGGTCCTGGTCAAGAATTACGCCCCCGGGTCGTATATAGCTTTTCCCCAATAGAATTATTATGATAAATCACTCCCTTCAATTTACGGAGTATACCCAGCAGCTTTTAAACAAAAGGGTAGGAAATACATTCGTATTTCTAGGTAACGGTTAAAGAAGACTAGACTTTTCAGTATGATTCTTTATAATACGAAAGTGGTAACGAATGTATTAGTAAAATAAACGGAAGCTACTAAAACTAGTTAGCCGAGTATTCGCCCAGCGAAAAGGGGCCGAAAAGCATAGCCTTTTTACGCTAGTATTGGACAGTATTTCACTGGAATGAATACGGCTTAACACGCGTTACCTATACCCATTACCGATTTCCAAAGTTACGTAAACTCATAAAATAATACAACCTCGTTACATACGCCCTTTCTCCCGAACCCCGTTTCACACAAAATCAACGAGATTGTTATCGCCTAAAATGGGGCGGTCGCCCTTTTCATTACAAGGCTCGAGTCTCCCGAAATACGTTTGGTTTTTGCTAACCTAAAAATTCCGGCCCTTAGCTGGTAGATAAGCTAGCCGTTAAAGCTAAATCGAGTACATTTGAGCCAAAATACTCTAAAATTATTAGAGCTAGTTTTCAATTTTCAAAATCTTTAATAATAAACACCTAATTTGTTTTAACAGTCGTAAATAAAAAAAAACCTTTAATAAAGGTCTTGCAACGATAAACTTGGTTACGTTTATATTAAAAACAGAGTTTTCCCTTCATGTTAATGCTCTTTCCAACTAAAAGGCTACCACTAATTTTACGAATTAGAATGACGAAATAACTGAAAAAAACCTACCCTATTTACGGATTTAATTAAAGTTAACGTTAAAAATCCTAAATACGTATACAACCACTTCTCATAAAGCAATTAAACGTTACCGAAAGTCTAAAATTGACACAGAGCTTACAATTATATAAATAAATATAATTAAAACATAATTATTCACCAAACCTTTTCTATATATTATATGAACGAGGGCGTTGATATTATTAACGTATAAGAATCTTGGTGTGAAAGAGAAGATAACGGCTAAGGTTCTACATAAAGTTATTCAGCTTATAATCTTTTTTAACTAATTCTTAACTAGGGTAAATCCGCTTTATATAAGAAAGTCAATGAGAACTACTTTTTATACCCTGGATTTAGGTTTTTTCTAATATGTAAAAGGGGGCTTCCCTTACCGCTATTCCAATACGTCAGAATTTAGGAAAGGATTTTTTATAAATATGATTTAATGGTATTGATATAACTGATTTATACCGTAATTTATTTACGAACAAAAAATAAGGAAATATTTATACTTAATTACCGGGGTTTTAAAGTATTTTTAATATAAAATTTAACTTTATAAATAGTTGAGTAAAAACGATACTCAGTAATTCCTGGGGGGTTACATCTTAGATAACTAAGCCTTTACTATAAGTATATCATTTGACAGTAAGGTAGTAATCTATACGTATCGGCTTAGTTACGTTTTAAATCTTACTTTTACTAGTATTTACGAGTTTATAATAGCAATCCAACCTAGCTTTAATAGCAATTTAAATTATAAGGTGTTGTTTATAACCTTTTCGATATGTAGGTCCCAAATACTATTTGTATTTCATTTTATTATACTAGAAACCAGTTTACTTGATTTTGGTAACCTTATTATTATTGGTATAGTTTTTTTACCACGCGAAAAGATATCGAAAACTAAACAGCGAAATAAGAGTTAGTAAATGCCTTCATTTAATTGTACATATAAACTATATAAGTGGTCGGAAGGTTTATTAAATAATACGTATAATCTGCGAAATACTAAATCTCTATATTGGATTGGCTTCACCAATATATTAAGAAGGAGATTATGGCACGGTTATACGATACGAAGTTAATCGAACGTCTGAACTTTTTTACCGATATGTAACGGGTATAAGCCAGTTTTTGAAAAGTTAAACCAGATTAGGCTGTTGACCTAGCGGAAGTATATAGGATTATTAACCGGTATAAGTTCTCTTTATCACTTAGAACTCATTTACTTCAAATCAATAGTCAATTTATTCTCGACAGTTCCCAATAGACCTAATATATACGAAATAATATCCTCAATAAGTTTTTATTTATTAACAATACTTAGAACGATCTTTTGATTAATTAGAATAATATCGACTATATCCTCCCCTGGGGATTTGGTATTTTTAATAAAAGGGTTCGCCGAAATATTGTTAGCTTTCGTAATATATTAGTTGAGTCTGGCGATATCATCATACAACTGTTTAAAACGTATTAGAACTTTATAACAAAACATCTTTATATAGTTTAAAATAATTATCTATATTTGTTTTTTTTCGTATAAGCACGAGAATAATAGAAGGTATTTATGATAATAAAGCTGAACGATTAGGACTTATTTAATTTACGGCCGTATAAACATATCATACTAATATCGATTTGTTTTAAGGAGTAAAAACATGTTTGAGTTTAAAGGATATCCTTATGGTTTATTACTAGGAGCCTTATTAGCCTTTAATATAAGGAAAGGACGTTAAAGCGGTTTTTCACTAAGTTGGTTACGTTTTTGATATATGATATTTAGTTTTCCTTTGTCAAAGGAAATGTTATATCGATTTTATTATCCGACATATAAGTCTTATTTAACGTTTGGCTCTACAACCACCTAATGTTAAAAATAAGGCGTTTATGGTTTTATCGAAGTTTATTTATCTTAGTTTAGTACTTTTAAATTGATAGGGTAGTAAGGGTTCTATATTAAATAACGATTATAGGATGTCTATATCATAATTACGAAACCTTATAAGGTTCCCTATTTTCTAGTTTTTTTACATAATCTATATGGAAAACTTTTCCAAACTTTGCTTCGTTCGTATTTTCGTATATGCCAATAATGTGTTTTTTAAAGACCTTAGATTTTGTGGAGAAAAACGTTAAAATATTCGATTTTTATTCCAGGAAAGCTAATTAATAGGCAGCTAAAAATAGACTCGTATTTTAACTAGAGAAATCTGAGTTGTAATATATTACTAGACGTTAAGGTTTCTTTAACGTTAAGGATAGGGTTAATTTAAACATTACTATTGATTCGGAATCGATTAACCCAGTTTCGAATTTATCCCTAAATATTAAATTCCCTAGTATACGATAGCTTGGGTTTTGATTTAATACAACTCTGTTTGAAAGGTTTTACGTCGGAGAACGCTTAGCGAGGGCATTAAAGGTCGTTCAACATTACAAAGGACTTTTACGTACAAGGTACAGTTTTTCGTTACACTTTTTACATACCTTTGCTATTATTACAGCCGTACCTAAGCTTGCTTATTGTATCGAAAATTGGTATAATAAGTATAGACAAAAGGGTTTCTAAAACTAAATTACGATTTCGTTTATCGTTGCAGCGAGAGAGGTTGGCCCATTATATAGGATCTCGCCTAACGTTGTCGCGCTTAAAAACTTTAATTTTCTCTTTAACAAAATCACCCTTAAATAATAACGTCTTCGTTTCATCTATCGCTTGAAAACCCTCGATATTCGGCACCTTTTTATACAGAATATTACAAAGGCGGATACCGTCTCACGGTTTTCGGCCTCGTTTTAAAACCCGACCAATTTATCAAATTACAATCAGGTAACCCTTTATACTATAAAGATTCCTCAACGCTCGGTTCATCTCCAAATAATATTGACGGTTTATAACGTTCCTATCTATTTTAATAAACCCCCTTCTTTTACAACGACAACATTTAATAAATAAAACCTAATTATGGTTATTAACAATTAACGATAAATTTCTCTATTTTCCACAACTAATTTTACTAGCCCTTCGATACTTCATTAAGTTTTTCGACTTCTCCATAAACTGGTTTACAAAATGAATACTGTTGGGATGTGTAAAATATAGTATTTTGACTTCGACAGAAATTATACTATAGTATTTACCAACGGTTTCGAATAATTATTTCACGTATACAAACACATTAGGTACGGATACGTAATTTATCGTAGCGGCTATGTAATAATAAAGGAGTTTAACGGGTTTAACTTTATCATATACATTTTCAAAATAAAAGCTATCGATACGCTTCGCGACCTTAAATAATTACCTGTATTACAATAAGTAAAATTATAGTATATGTCGATAATATCTTTATAATATGGAATCTAGAAAGTAATTCAATTACCTTGATTTAATCAACATTTAGAGAATTCTACAATATAGTAAAATCCTATTCAAACCACGTTATAATAAAATAGTATTTAAGTTAAATAGGTATTAATGAAAACGAGGTCACGAATAATCTGGTAAGCATTAATATTAAATCTTTTACACGTTTTAATAATAATAACCGACTTTTCGTAAATAAGGTAAAATTTCTGCTACGAACTCGTTTAAAAGCGGTAAATTTAAAATAGTACAATTGAAACGATTTTTTCCTCTTTTAGTATAAAAGTCAAAACCTTAAGTATTTTGCCAAACACGAATTAAAATATCGTAAAGTACGGTATTGAAATTCCTTCCTACTTTTACCATTACTCTTACCACCTTTACTATATCTCTTTTTAATTATAAAATATTGATACAAGGGTTTAATGTTTTATTACTAACGCTTTCGATTTTAGGACGTAAACGTAATTTATCTTCGGTACAACGAGGAATAAGACGTTACATACCTTATTTACTATCCAGTTTTTTTAAAGGTTTGGAAACCTTGGCAACAATCTTTTGAAAAAACCTTTAAATAAACAAACCCACGAGGTTTATATGTAAAAGATCCTAGCGAACTTTAAAAATTTCCGGGCATTTATATATGTTACGAACTGTTTTTCGAAAGTCAAAATAAATTAAGATTTTCACTTATATAAGTTGTATTTTTCATTCGCTGGTAAGGAATACGTTTTATGCCCGCCGATAAAATTTATGTTTTAAACTCGCCTGCTTACCTTATGCGCTATTCGACCGCTAGCCTTATCCATTTAATAGTTTTACTATCGCTATTATTAATGCTTTTACTACCATCATTCGCTGACCGTATATTTACTCGCAAAAAGGGATAAAGTCTAAGAATGAATCGAAAACGGGAATAAATCCGGCTGTAAAAAGGGAGGGGGGGTAGGGATGGGGGCGGTAACGGCGGGCTTATTAACAATAAAGCTCATTTTACCGCCTTTCTTAAGGCTGTCGTCCTTATCCCTATTATTGAACCACCCCCTCCCCCCCCACGATAATAAAGCCCCGCCAACCTATTAACGCTACAGCTGCAGCCTATGTCGCGCCACTTTCGACCACTTTAACGGTGGCGCGAAATAGCTACCATAAAGCGATTAAATATTCAGAAGGCGTTTTTATAACAACTGCGATGCAATAGTTAGCTAAGAGCCTCGCGACGCCGATATCAATGGGGATATACCTGCTTTTACATTGAATTACGACTATCGATTAACATTTTACCCTTTAATTACACTTTTTTATAAAGTTAAGACTTTTATAAACGTAATGGGTATATTGGATATTTTATCCCCCCTCCTCAATATAAATGCCGTCGGAGGCCTCCGCTAAAAAAACTTAATGTAACCCATACAGAGTTATACCCCGCGCGTCTGAAGGGAATAAGTAGGAGTGGCAGGGAGTAGGAGTAGGAAAAAAAAGAGGGGGGCAGAAAGAAGGTGCGCGCGAGAGCGTATAAAGCCCGTAAAAGGGTTGTAAATTACTTTGAAGGGGCCTAAAAACGCGTATGATGACGCACAATGCGTTAGGGACGGTTTTTTCATATAGAGGTAATTATTTATGTTAATATAAAGATTCATATTAAGGGAGTGCGCGCCATAAAATTTTAAGGTATCGAATACAGTATATAGGGGTATTTACTAATATATACACGATTTGTTATTATAAAGAAAGGTTCATAAGTAGGAGCGAATTAAATAAGGGGCCCTCCATTTATATTAAGACCTAACGTACCAGCTGCTATATATATAACAGTTTTTCTATCATGTATTATTACAATAACAGGCTACAACCCTTATATACTTACATCTACTTATATATACGCACAAGCTCTAACACGTAATTACGCGTTTCAACATTATCAATACCATATTATATAAGCTTTTCTTCTTACTACTATAACTTTATAATGCTCCTTTTGAAAGTCTGTGTCATTATATCTCTAGCGTAATTAGGCGTTGAGCGAAGACTAAAACGGTAACCTTATATTGCCAAACTAGGGCTGCAGTTTACACGCCTACGGGTCCCTGAACTACAGAGCACCCTAAGGTTTTGATTGGGGGAATAGTGTAGAGTCTTGTGAATACATAGGAGCCTTAATAAAGCTCGCGTTACGATCCCCTTCACCGGTATCTATAGGACTATTTTGTAGCTGCTAGTGCGTCTCTGCTAGTTGGTACTGCCCGATAATAGTAAAAAAAAAAGTTGTGGAGGTATTGTTTTAGGTTTATAGACTGCTAGCTGGTGTAATGATCACACTAAATACCCGTGAGTATGTAGAAGGTGTTCAGAGGGTTTATGTTAGCAGTAAGGTAGCAGAGGTAACAAAAGGTGCAATATCAAGACTGTATTCGTGCGAGTGATGATCACAAGCCGTGAGGCTATTCAGGGTAGACTGAATACTTAGATTGACAACTGAAGAGCTATGAAGGAAATACTATCTATCTTGGTAATGAAAGTGTCCTTATATATCCGCGCCTTCATACGTCTTCAGTGTAGGCTCGACTGGCTCGACGTCGAGTCCATCGAGTCCCGGTGTGCAGCTCGACTGGCTCGATACCGAGTCCATCGAGTCTCACACCATGCTGACCCTAACCCTTGTGTATGGTGTGTCTGTTGTGGATCCCTGGTGCCTGCCGAGAGGCTGTGTCCAACCGATTTCCTTCGTTATCTGCTGCGGGGCCGCCGCTGGTGCGCCCTGCAGATGTTGGGTCATAACAGCTGGTTTGTATACCAATTTGTATAGCTAATTACTTAGACCATACCCTAGTGTGAAGTAAGCATATACTGTACTTGATTTTACAGTAGACCCACCAAATATAACACTCAGCTTGCAGTCAGTATAGTCAACTTTACTATAATTAAAGTTAATTTACTGCACTATAATTACTACTGTATCAACATTAGCTTTAATAATTTAGGTATCAAAAGTACTTTGATTATTTGTTTTTTTCTTTACTTGTTATATGTTCATTCGTGGTTTGTCGCATTTGTTCGGGATTGACTATGATTCTACGTTTTAAATATTATAATTAATTCAGTTTTAATGTAATTTCAGATTGTTCATGTTTCTCTTATGATATAAAAACATATTTAAATATTAATATATGCAAATTTTTACGACATAGTTCAATGAATATAATCTGCGATTGTAGTAATTTATTATGTATTATTTGGTATTCAAGTTGTTAGTTTATTTGAGTAATTGGATTTTATTTTGCTTAAAAGATATATGAAAGACGGTTTCAAGTGGAATTTAGTAATGTGTTTTTTTTAGAACACTATATAAAGATACGTTTACAACGGTTTGAAAAAAGGAGACAAAGAAAGTAATTGGGATTCATTGCTAAAATTGGCAAAAAAGTTAATGTTCATTATTTGTGGATATTATTATATATCCCTATATTTAGTATACGTAGGTCAAGTGGCAGTGCACTACACTGCAAGGTGCACTCCTGCAGAGTGCACGATAACGTGTCACGCTGCAGATTGCACTTTCAGAGTGCATCATGCGTGGCGCGGTCTAGAAGGGGTGTTCCAGAGTGTATGGCAAAGTGCCACTGCCCGGATGAGAGGTTTATAACCTCTCACCCGTGGCGTGTACTCTCTGAGTGCTTCTTCCCAAACTTATCTATCTTTACTACTACAATACCAATCTTTCTGACTACTCTTCTGCTACGTTAACGTAATAGAGACCTTACCGACATTATTTGAAGTTCGGATAATCTAAGTAGCATGGTATAATAACACAAATCCGGGTAAATACCGGGTGCCACCTGCTGGTACAATAGTATGCATCATACGGGACACACGGGTTAGTCCCGATTAGGCAATCCCTCCAGGGATGTGGCTGCAGCTAAGTTAACTGTAAGCCAAGATGGCCTACACACTCGATTGCCAGGCAGACCTATCTATCGCTATTCCCACAGGTGCCTTTATCCTCTTTGAATAAAGTAAGGAGCATGCGAGCGTTGGCGAGGAAGAGACATGGACGGATCTGCCGAATGTGGACTACATATGTGCGGGAGGGCGCTGAGCTTCCGCAGGGGCGCATTGCTGGATAGTTCGGCGGGCGTGTCCTGTGCGGGCTACGAGTAGACTGCTCGTGCTGATGGGGGGCATGAGTTAAGGGATTTGAAGGGCTGGAGACGAGGGCCAGGTATGATAATCCTATGTTGTATTTCGTAATTGCTGATAATCACCCTCCCGTTCTTGGATTTCAAGGCTGCGTGAAGGAGGCCTGAGTGTGACACCGCTTATAGTGCCCAGGAAGCTCGTCCTCCCACACCCACACCGTCAAGATCGGAAGCGTCCGTGCAGTAGAAATGAGCTTGAATACCGGCAAATCATGGGGGATCCAGTCATATGAAAGCATGTGATGAATTTGGAATTTCGAGATCAATTCAAGGCCTCCATCATTGATGAGTCGCGATGCTAGCACATACAGTCAATAACCTGCCATTGCCGATCGCCTTTCCCCAGCTCACCGTATTATGTGCCCCTTTTCGGTCCATATTTGCTCCTTTGGAGAAGACCAGCATTGTACAGGTGGATATATAATCACACGGATACAATCCCGTCTGGCCAATCATGCCCCCATCACACCCTTTGCGAGCATAGCTTGCTTTCCAGAGAATGAGTCGCATTCGGCCTCGGTGATATCTCTCGAGTGCATCGCGTTTTCGGCGGTCTCAGCTATCTGCTCGGCAGCCCTCCGTTGGGTCTATCTCTTGGTGGCCTTGTCAAAGTCCGCCACAATGCTGTCTACTGGCGAGGTCGGCTCGGACGACTGGAAGGGCTCCATGACACTGTCATCGTTGCTGCTCTTGCCCGCCGCCAGGGCGTTCTGGGCCGCCGCCTTGGCCTGTGTTTCGCCGACTTTGCCATACACACTCATCGCGGTGGCGATCATGCCACCAATATCTCCGACGTTACCTGGCACCACGACCGCAGTGCCCTCCTTCGCAAGCTTGCCGAAGGCGTCCACGTACTTCTCAGCAATCGCCAAACTTATCGCATTCTGGGCCGCGCCTTCGCCCTGTGCAATGCTCTTTGACACAGCCTCGATTCCGGCGGCCGTTGCCTTCGCCCTCAGCAAGATGCCCTCGCTCTCGCCATTCGCGCGGTTGATCTGCTCAGCCCTCAGCGCCTCCGATGCCAGGATCACACTCTGCTTCTTGCCCTCGGCGATGTTGATGGCACTTTGGCGTTGGCCCTCGGACTCAAGGATCTCGGCACGCTTGCTACGTTCGGCCGTGACCTGGCGGTGCATGGCGTCCACAACCGGCTGGGGGGCGTGGATGTCGCGGATCTCGTACCGCAGACAGGTAAGGCCCCAGGCTTGAGCGGCTTCGTTGATCGCGGCGGTTATGTTAATGTTGAGAGCGGCGCGCTCCTTGAGGACATGGTCGAGAGTCAACTGGCCGATTTCGCTGCGCATCGTGGTCTGGGCAAGCTGAGAGATGGCATATTCGGCGTCTTCAACTCCGTAACTAGGAAGAGAGGTGAGGTCAGTGTTGCGCTACAGTTGGGGGCTAGACTGAGGAAAGCGGTCACCTGGCCTTGTAGGCGTCGAATACCCTCGTATACAGAACACCGTCCAGCTCCAATGTCACGTTGTCGGCCGTGATGGCGCTTTGGCTGGGGATTTCGATAGCATTCTCTTTGAGTGACTTCACATATGCGATCCGGTCGATAAAGGGAACGAGAATGGCCAAGCCTGGTTCAAGGATCCTGCTGAATTTGCCCATGCGCTCAACGAGCCAGGCTGTCTGTTGCGGAACGAAGCGGATGATAGTGTTTGCGGGTGTGGATGGCTTCTGAAAGTACGACGTAGCCGTGCCAGGGCCACCGGGCCCGGAAAGGCCAAGTATGGAGGCATTGGGCGCGCTGTTTCCGGAGGAGTGGTTGAAGCTGCGTGCGTGTGTCGTGGACATGGAGACGAGGTTGCGCGCGGAGGTGGCACAGAGCATGCGAGCCGAGCGGGAGGAGTGGTTGAAGCTGCGTGCGTGTGTCGTGGACATGGAGACGAGGTTGCGCGCGGAGGTGGCACAGAGCATGCGAGCCGAGCGCGTCGTCGCATGCGTCGCGGCCTGGAGGGCGAGAAAATTCCGTGTGGCCGGCAAAAGGCCCGTTTGCATGGATGCCAACGACATCGTCACGGTTGCTGCATCCGTAGAGATGTTGTTTCGTCCAGGAAGCGGGCAAGGGGGAAGATGGACGACAGACGCTGTGATATGATGTAAGAGCCTTCGAAGCTCCTTCCCTGCCCACCCTGGTCGTGGCCCGGCGCCTTCCGCAGTGGCCAATTGGGCGCGGTGGGGCAGTGCCAGAGTGACCTCTAAATTCAACAGCACTATTTTCCATGTACAGGACCGGTATAAGAAGCAGCGGAGGGACTGGTGGGCAGGGCTGACTATTGGCTTTGTACAGAGGCAGAGGCCGTGTGCAGCCCACGCGTCATGCGTCAAAGGTACACGAGATGACGTTATCATGGCCCACCAGATGGTCACGGTGTACAACGAGCTACCAACCAACAAGCTACTTGACAACACAGGTCAGCGAAGTAATCAGTCCAGTAGGGGCCGAGAGGGAATGCACACACGTCAGTTGTAACGCCCGTGGACACGGCGGTGGCATTGATCGTCATGGGCTCAATGAATTTGTGTATGCCAAGTGGCTTGTTTGCGTAACAGCACACAAAGGTTGAGGAGAGACTTGGACATCGTCATCTCTTTAGCAACATAACAAAATGATGGTGATTGGGACCAGCCCAATATTGATGTTGACAGAAAGGTCTGCAGCTGTCAGAATGGGCCAAAATTGATTCAATACCTGGCAGCTTCCGGCCGTTCCTTCCCACTACCTACAGCTCAGTAGTTCTGATGCCGGTAGGAGCAAATATGGCGGCCATCGTGACGTAATCACACTAAGACAAGGGGCTTGGAGTTAAGGCGTCACAGCACTGCAGGCACATGAAATCTGAAGGAAAATTCTACGTGCATACAGCTCGACACCACTGCAATTTTTACGGGCAGAAGGCAGGTCAGGACTTGAAGAAACATTGTTGTCTTTGCGTCTAGCATGCTCTGATGCAGGCACACACACACCCTACCAATTTATACAACATTGATCCGGCCACAAATTACGAGTCGTCAAGCGAGCCCACCCACTGAAAATAGATATCCACAATTCAGAATGACTGCCAATGGCCCTGAATCTCATCAACACCAAGCCGGAACGACAACACTCCGCGACTGTGATGAGTGGAAGCACCGAGCCCCCTACAAGATCCATGACCGAAAGGAGGAGTTCCACGTCAAATGGGAAGGTGGATGTCACTGTGGCCGAGTGAAGTACGAGCTGAGTCGCGATCGGCCTCTGGCGTCGAAATACTGCCACTGCACCACTTGCCAACGACTCCACGGCTCGCCCTTCCAGTGGGCAGCGATCTTCCAGAAGGATGACATCAACTTCACTCAGGGTTTTCATGATCTCGGCTGGTACAGTCCCACTGAAAAGTCACAAGTCCACCAGTTGCCTTGCAAGGTACAGTGCTCCTTCTGCCGGACACCAATCATGGATGAGGGGCGAAACATGATACTGCTGTTCCCTACACTCATCGATGCAATCAACACAGAGAGGGGTAAGAAGGCTTTTGAGGCCAAGTGTCACATGTTCTATCCTCAGAGAGTCGTTGACTTCAAAGATGACGGAATGCCTAAGTTCGCTGGGCTAGAGGAAAAGAGTGATCTCCTGGACGATGAGGGTAACGTGGTGAAAAACAGGAAGACAGTGGAGTCTGAAAAGGAGAAAAGAAAGAAAGAGGAAGAGGATTAATGATCATGGGAAAATTGCTACCTGAGGTATGACGTATGAGGTAAGTCTCTGGGTCTTGATCATTTCTTACTTCATCATTGACTACGCCAAGTCCCTGTGGCAAAGGGGGTTGTGTTTTGCACTTCATTAACATCACAATTCGCATATAGGTAAAGCAAAAGAAACGGACTAATGGAAATACTTTTGCTTATGTCTTCTCAAACATATACCTCCACCTTTTCATGCAGGTGTGTATGTCCCATAGAACATACTTGATGCAAGCGAGGAACCTTGATCACATTCGACCTGTTAGGTGGAGAATGCTGCTGGGGTCGGTCAATGGCTTCTAGAGGCCCAGAAACCAATTTGAAGATGTGAGCCGAGCCCGTTTCATTAATCAATGCAGAGAACTGGGCATCTACATAGTAATGGCCAACACTACGGAATGCTTAACATGCCAGCCACCACTTGGTAGAGTGTCAAGTGCTCTTCTCCCTCGTCGCCCTGCTCAGCCACAGTATGAATGAGGTCGCTGCACAGTCACACCCACTCGGGCACAACATTGGCATCGATGAACACCTCCAGGAAGCGGATCTCGATGGTTCGTGGCACCGGTTTGGACTCACCGTTGGCGTCCTCCTCAGGGGTGTGGAAGTTGAAGCCTAGGCGCCACATCGAGTTCGGGTCCTCGTAGCAATTGGCCAGCTCAGTGTGGTCTGCAGCGCGCCAGATGGCTCTTAGGGCCTGGCGTTGCTACTGGAGAACATAGCTCCCATCATACCACTCAGTTCTTGTGTCCATCAGTTTTGTGAGGCAAGTGTTGAAGTTGCGAGGTTACCCCGTGTCAAGATCGCCGACTGTCTTACCATTAGCCAGCTAACGACCGGTAGACATGCCGACTGTGCTGTATTCCTGCGATGCGTAGCTCCAGATGTAAAGGTGGCTGTAACTGGGAGATTTTGTATCCTTCAGAGTTTGAAGAAGCAGTTTGCACCGTGACACGTCAGAAACAAGGAGAAAAACCATGCCATGTCATGCCACGCCATGACATTATTTTTTGGGGGGCATTGTTGTTATAGCCCCTAAAAACACATAGTATAGTAAGGTTTAAAAATTATAAATACAAATACTTTTAATACGCTATTCCGAGCGCCCTTAGATATTATATTTACTAAGTTTAATTTTCCGTCGATCTATTTTATCTCCCTTATCTCGCGGCGTTTGTACAATTTACATAAAGCTATACTATTGATTGAAAGACGTTTTTCATTTAAAATACCGAATTGGAGAACTTATTCGTAGAGGGAAACCGAGTTAATATAAACCATTAAAGGTAGAGATTTTAGATCAAGGTTCGTAATAATTATTCTAGCCGTTGTCACTATAATAATACCAAAGTCGAATTTTTTGACTATATTACAAATCTCTAAAACGAAAACGCTTCTTATAACTCGTTTACATTTAGTCGAGCTTTATTAAATAACGTTATTACATAGAGTAAACATGTTCCGGTTCGGTATTTTATTACCGATAATAAGTATAAACTCTATTTACGAACTATCATCGCTATTATTGACGAAGGACTTATTAATAAAAATAAATAACTTCGTTATATGTATATCGAGTAACACAAAACAGATGCCGTGCTTCGAATTCCAGATCTGTCAATTAAAACGCTTACTTAACGCTATATATATATTATCTGACGGGTTTGTCTAACATTACGTAATGATAAAAAGGTTAAATACCGCTTTCGATTTTATAACCGACATAATCTAAACTTTTTGTATACATTAATATTTATAATCATTCACACACTTTACTCTAATTACCTCTATAAGGTTAACTTTATTCAACTATTACTTTTATATAAACTCTAAAATATCCTCTTCAAATTTCATTGTTATACTATTAAAGATAATTAGACTGTTTCCCGCTAAACATACTTTTTACTTTGCTTTTAAATTTGTCCTTTGAAGTTTTATTTTTTCCAACGCGATAACCAACCTATTATTTAATATTAATATATTGTATATTTATATTCCAACACTTATAAACCCTTTTAAACACGATATTAAAACCGGTAAATAGGGGTCAAAGGTTAAGTTAGTCATTTAGAAACGTTTCTTATAATAACTTTAATAAGTATTTACTTAATATACACTAACATTCAAAAACCGTAAAGTAACCTTAAAATACGTAGTATTATTTCTAGTAAATTATAATTCTAATTTTTTACAAGTATATAGGCATAAATACAACGTTTAACATACTTTTCTCATTATATATGAATTTACGTATTGTTCCAAACCTTGAAATATGTGTTTTAAAAAGTACGTGAGAAGGTAGTAAATACCAAAATCAAGCGGTGGTTTGCTTGTTATAAAGTAAGCGATTAAGTTATAATATTTTTCCTTCCTATGTCATCGTACCCCTTAACCACAAAGCGGTTCTTTTTATAAAGTTTTTTGATCGTATTATTTGCCTTGTGGACTACTTTGGTAAAGCAAATTTCATAGTCATCATAAATTACTAGATCAAACTTTTTAAAATGAAGATCGCTTTACTCGATTAATACGGAGATCTTTTTATAATTTAACTCTTTCAAAAGAATATCCGTCGTTATAATAATACTTTGACGACAAAGTCTTACATTTTAGTTACAGTCCACCATCTCCGTTTATTTAATGAAAAAAACTTAAAAAAGGCTTTAAAGTACCATACATTTTTCGAACCAAGATAACGTTCGCATCGATATCGTGCCGGATTCGTTAATATAAGGTATTCGTTTGAACAAGGTAATGGAAATTATAAAGATGTATTTGAAAGATATGTAAATTTTAAGGAAATGTTGTTTAAGTTATTGAAAAAAGTAACCCAGTTAGCATCACTCGGCAAATTATTTATATTGAATCTTTATCATCTATCTTTTCGTATCTATACTTTCGTACTATATTCCAACGAAACAAACTCGTACCGTTTGATAAAGTTATAGATATATCGCGTTCTTTAATATCTTAGATTTTCTAAAAGCCAGTCTACACTTTTTTTGTTTTTCAAACCAGGAATTATAATTTTAAAGATAACGTTAAAACTTCTATTTCCGATAGGTTGTTTATCGTCAACAATACTTTAACATTATTTTTAACCCTTAAAGAACGCAAAGTTACTATAATATTTGCTGTAACATTTACTTTTGAAATCGTAACTTATGAAGATATGGAATATGTATAAAATTTAGGATAAACGTTGAAGACGAAAAATATAAGAATTGATCCTCTCGTATCGAAATTATTATTAATAATACTTACTGTTGGTAGGGCCTTAGATCGTTGCAACGTTGCCGATTCGAATCGTGATCGAAGTAACAGTAGTATTGCATTGATCAAGTGGTGGATGTATTGTTCTAGGTTTGGAAAACCGCTAGCCGGTCTGCACAGTAATTTGTATGGTCAATTGCTTGACCCATACCCAAGAGTGAAGTGTAGCGTACTGCATTTAACTTACACTTAATGCGGTAAGTCTCCAAACAATATACTCAGCTTATAGTACAGTATAGTTAGCTTTACTGTAAGTAAAGTTTACTTATTATACTGCATATAGTACTAGTTCAACACTGGCAGCTTTTTAGTTTGTACGTGTACGCTAGTATAGCTGACCAATCTTTTTCAGTTGCTATTGAATTGCCTCCTCGTCAATTGGCCAGACCGCTGTTAATTCCAGTTGACTTCTATATTGAATTATTTCCAATTGCATATAAATTAACCCCATTCAACCTTAATTGCTCCATCGTTTCGAGGTCCGAGTTTATCGACTTTTATAAAAAATTCTTCTACCATAAGCCATTACAAACCTCCACTTCAGCCGTGTCAATAAAATAAGTCCACATCAATAATTCCCTGGCAGTCTTTTAGTCTGTCGGTACAACCCTAGTTGTCGAAACTTGATTTGGGTTTACCAGATGGCCTATTAACGTAGCCCTCGATATATATATAGTTAGTCTATCACTATCCACAAACCTTTTAGGGCTTTGTTAGGCGTTGCTTTTGTTATAGTATTGGTAAGATTGTTTTTACCATTAATTTATTGGTACTCCTTAATTTCTATTTTTTTCGTAGGTTTTACGGAGTGTTATTACATCAATTATTGGGCGTTTTTCTTTAATGATTCCGAGCTTCGAAAAGTATTCGAAAAGGATTTTCAAATCGATATAAATTATTACCGTGATAAAAGGAATCTTTATCCATTTGATAATAAGATTAAAAGTTTTCCATAGTGCAATTCTTATGTTAAAACCTGTTGTTATACCGTAAGTCTGCGATAGTAATACGTTTCATGTAATCCATTCATTCTTAATATATGTTTAATAGATTACGATGCTCATAATATTAAATTAATTTTCCCGTTCATCTTCGTTAATGAAAACTATTAGTAAACCAATTTATAAAGATGACTCGTTGTTATTTATGAAGAATTTATTCGTAAAAATTATTAATTTGGCCTTTATCAGGTTGATTGGAACTATATTAATCATTCGGTTTAAATTTTATGTTTGATTTTAAAGCCTTTTATTTAGCCGGTCAAAGTCTTTATCTGCCGGGTTTCATGTTTATGATGTAGTCAAAAGGACGTAAGTTGCTTTTGGTTAATATAAAGTAACAATATAACTTTTTCGAACACGTTATTTCAAGTACCATTAAGCCTTGGTTATATTAGTTTTTTCGATTGTAATTAAAATAGTATCCTGGCTCTTTTAGCGAAAGTTTTGTCCGGTATAAATACTTAATACACGGATTAAATATTTATTAAAGTTAAGTTGGCTACCCTTTATTAACATCGTTACTAGTTTGTAATTTTAGAACTTGGAGTCCTTAATCGCCTATTATTTTAATGTTATAAAGTTAGCTGTTTCGACGAAAATATTATCATCATTCTATATATTTATTACAACGAAGTCTCCTTTTTACGTTACCAGTAAATATTGATCGCACGTTAAAACTTTATCGTTAACCGTGATTTAAGGTGCAATTAGTAGGTTAGGATCTAATAAACGTCCTTCTTAACTTATTCGTAGTGGTTAAATATATCTCATTACCGTTTCTAAAAGATAAACGGCACCTAGGTTATGTGGTAGTTTTAGTAATTCTATTCGTTGTAAGTCTATTGTTAATTATATGTAGGTTTATTTTATATTTTGTCCATTAAGCATAAACTTGTTTATATTTTTAGCTAGTAAATTCACTGTGAAAGCGATTACTAAGCGTTGACTGATATTTTAAATCGTTAGCGGCTACGTAAGGATTTATTCTTTACTTTTATGGATATATCCTCAAATGATTAAATGTGACTATTTATATGGCCGCCTTGTAATTTTGCCTTTAACCTCGTAAATAATCCTCGACTTGAAGATCGTAATGTTTAGGTTTGAAAGGTTAAAATTAGTTTTCGATACGAATTATATAACCTTTTAAATTAACAGGCCATTAATTTCAACCTTATTGCTTTCCTTGGAAGGTTTGTCTAAAGTTTTTAAATACTAAGTTTTCGTTGTCTTTTTTTTCTATTTACCTAGATAGTATTATAGATGCGACTTGGTATATATTTCTTTTTTAACGTTCCTTTTATTCGGGGGTCGTTTATATTGGCAGCGTTTTATCAACTTGTCGATAACGGAAAGAGGAGGTTCGTGTTGGCTCGATTATTTAGCTTAAGAGTCTTTATCGTTTATAGCTTTAATATAAGTCTTAACTTAAGTTATTTAAAAAGATATAGTATTGTTAACAGTTTTAATAATTATTTCTCAGTTAGCGATACTTAATATCTCATACGAGCCCTTTCATTTGCCTGGCTTTTGCTATATGAGGAATTTACTTTATAAAGGCAAAGTAAGTATATCGATTATAAAAGGGCTATTTTTTTGTATTAAGGGCATTATTAACCTAGCTGCGTGCCGATTTTCTTCGCAGTTCTCTTAAAGCTTTACTATAGGCCATAACACGTTTCTAAATACTTACTAAGAGCAGAGATTAACTTATTAGGCGAGGGTATACTTTAAAAACTAGCAGTGTTAAATTAAGCTGTCAGGGCTTACAATATCATCCAAGCCTTTTACCGCTATTTATTGGCGTGCCTCCGGATCCGTAAAGTGTCCAATTTTAAACGTAAATATATTATACGTTGGGCGAAATAGGGCGTATACCTTTTTCACTTTTTCAATACTTTAATAAGATTTTATAGGTATTTATTTGTATTAAATACTTATTATCTTGGTATTCTTTTGAAGTTCCACCGCTGTAAAATTGGTACCGATATCGTGGATAACGGCGTTAGGTGGACTCAGGTACATGTTAATCTATAATATCTTCATCGTTTCTTACGTATCTTTTGACTAAAAGGATTTTATAAACTTAACTCCGTAAAAAGAGGTTGCGGAGTAAACGATGTGTAAAACAGGCTTGTTATCCAAGTAAAGCATATTCATAAAGATTTTGCAATTGAAATAATTATCTTTTTTCAGTGTAAACTTAAATTTCCGGGGGGGTTAGGTATACAATTGCCAATAGTAACAAAGTTTTTTAATAGCTTTTAAGATAAAGTATTCCACATTTTTATAATTTACAGACTTTAGGACTTTATACAGCCTATTAACAGTTAATTAATTTAAGATCCAGCGTGATTCACGTATTTCAGGCTTTGTTAGGTTTAATACTACTGCTTTCGGTCCTTAAAAATAAAACCATAGATACCCTTATTTAAAGGCAAATGAAAACCTTTAACCGTTTTTAACTAGTTTATTTACTTTAACGTCGATGTTGACACTAAGGGACTATATATCCTTTAGGTAAAAAATGAAAGGGGTAAGTGACTTAAAGATATGAAACGTAATTGTTTGTATAATAGTTTAAATTACTATTTTCCCTAGTAACGATCGTTGTTCGCCTAGTTCAAAGTTAACTTTGGCTTTTCTGGTATTGTAACAATTAATCTTAGTAGCTATATATATTTTTCTCTATAGTGTTACATATTGTGAATAGCCCTTTATTAAGTTCCTTATTGCCCTTATATTTGATATAATACCTTCAAACGTGTGATTTGCATTACTATTACAAAGATTAAAGGTATATAAAGAGTCGAGGACTTAGTTAAAGTAAAGGTAAGGGTCTTTATTACCTAAACAGTATAAAAAGGCGTAATCGGCTAGTTATTAGGCCGCATTAAAAGTAGTATTTTTATATTAATTGATTTGCTTAGGGATATTATCGCCGTTAATTGGCTCGGCATCGTCGAATTTTGCACTTTAATCTACGTAATCTTACTTAAAAGTAATAGGGTATTAAATTGAGTATATTACCTTTCTATTATTTCTCTCAGTAGAGAGGGGGTGGATGGCGAGTTTACTATTCACTAGACTTGTTATAGATTTAATATTTTTTACTACTATTACAACAATAATACTTAAAGTTAGCGAGTCCGCCTAAGTCTTAGACTTATTGATATCAGCGTGGTTATCGCCTTTAATTTGTAGCAGGTGGGTCAAATCTTAAGCGTTAAGGGCGCCCATAGCCGTGCTTGCAGTTAATATAATTAACTACTATAAGATATTTTTTATTTACGTTAGGAAATTTGTCGGCTTAAGGGTACATATTAAATGAATTTGGTATACGCGTTATTACAGTGGTAAGCGAGAAACTTAACTGGCTAAAAAAGCCTTTGTAGGTGATATTTAGGCGTTGTAAGGCGTATTAAAACTCACTAACGCCCGTAACTTCTAACTGCTGTTTGTACCTACTTGTAAAGTGTAGCTTCGCCAGCGTAGGCTTTTCCTATTGCTTTTCGATATAAGATTAATATTGTAATAGTACTATATGCAGTGTAGTAGACCAACTTTACTTACAGTAAAGTTGGCTGTACTGCAAGTTGAGTGTATTGCTCTGTGCGGACTTACCGCATTGGGTGTAAGTCGGGTGCAGTACGCTGCACTTCACTCCAGGGCACGAGCCAAGAAATTGGCCATACAAATTACTGTGTAGACCAGCTAGCTATCTGCCAAACCTAGAATAATACATCTACCATCTTACCACGCAATACTACTATTACTTCGAAAATCAATCGAATCGACAACGTTGTAACATCTAAGACCTATCAACACTGATCAGTATTTGCCTGCTAGGTTAATCACAGATAATCTAAGTAAAAGAAAAGGCTACTTTTCAGTTACGTTCTAAGTCAAACGACTGTTGGGGTAAAGGAAAGGTTTTCGCGAAAGGCCTCTATTATTACTGAGACAGTCTTTCAACGGTAGGAAAACAGAGAAGAATTTTTGGTTGCGTTAGTCTTCTAATAGTAACCTAGAAGTTAGCGATGGTATCGCTACTCTAAAACACTAAGAAATATTCATTAATATTTTTTAACGACGTTGAAAATAACTATTACAAGTTTTAAAGTTCGGCAACTTAGTAAACGGCTAAGTTATTATTATTATGGGTGTTACTATTATAAGAAAAACGACCAAGTCCTTACGCTAAATAAACATAATAAATAACCTCCGCCCTTTACCACTGATAACGACCTTCGACCTTACCCTTTACACCAAACTTTTGCCCCTACTTGACTCTTTTAACTCCTTACGACATCTTAATCATCAAGTTTGTTATTTTAAACTAAAATATTAAGTTACGCTAAAAAAGCCACGTTATACGACTTTACGCTAAAACGCCAAGTTCACATGGGACTTTACGTCAAAACACCAAGTCTTTACACTTAACATTACCAAGTTACTCGTCTTACACGCCTATTAAGATATTTTCCGCCAACGCTTACTTTAAAACTATTATCAACCCTATAAAAAAGAGGTAATTAAAGCGTTCGAAACTGTTTTTTTCCAAGTTTTACAGCGAATGACTTTAAACCACAGACTTTAATAACACCTTGATGAAGGCTTACCTAACTAACTCAGTTAGCTAATATATTCTCGAATTTAACACTGGTAAAGAGCTCAATCGCAACGCTCGCGCTTTTTAAATATTTCGCGAGTTTTTTAAACTACTTGACTCCTGATATGTGAAAAAAGATCTAGCGTGCGGTTAAAGCTAAGCTAAAAAAGGAGGTTACACGTTGTAATATTTATATCCTTAAGAAGATTTTATTAAGATTAGAGAAAACCTTTTTTAAACTGGCTTAGCAAAAAGAATACCCTTAAGGCCTAGACCCTTAAAACCTTTAGGCAAAATAAAAGGGCGTTAAGGGATATTAACGCCTACACACATATCTTGGGGGATCTTCACCTCAACCTTAATAGCTCATTTAGGCTTTTTTATATATTGGCAATAAGTAACCAATTAACCTATTCCACAGCTTTGTACCCTAATATAATAACGTGAAGTACGCCATTAAAAACAGCAAGGCATGTAAAACAACGGCCGCCAACGCGACTAAAGGTATTAATGCTAAAACTTTTCAATAGTTAATTAAATAAAATTGTTAGCCTTGCCAAAACCTTTAAGTATTTATTACCGTTTAATAATTTACTCGTTGAGCCCATTGAATAAAATTCCCCTTTCTATTTACATACATGCGGGAGACCACTATAGGTTTTACCATAGGGCTTTACCTCTCGGGTTAAGTAACTGGTAATCACCCTTAATATCGTACCTCAAAGACTTTAAATCTTAAACCACCAGGAAATAGCAATTACGGCTAGAACGATTACCACGACTTTTTTCTAAAACATGTTAAAATGGTTAATATTAACTATAAACTTATTATAGACTTCGTTAAAATTTGAGATAATACAAAGAAGTATGACGAAAAGCCTTATAACCTTTTCGACATTAAGATAATGCTTTTTTAAACATTTGCAAGTGGATAAAAGTTCCTCTTTCTAGTTTTTACTTACTGTTTTCCGGAATCTTTACAAAGTACGTAAATGACTATTACCTAACCTTCTTAACGTAAATAACTACATTTCGCGAAATTTATAATAGTATAATGAACTACTTCGATCACGAAGTTTACTTGACGTAATATTATACAAATTGGACCACTACGAGGTAAATTATAATAATGGAAAAAAAGAAAAAAGAGAAAACACCAATAAATATACTTAACCAGATGTTTGATAAGCTGATATTATGTTAGAGGTAATGTGAAAAGCCTACGCTGGTAAAGTTATACTTTGTAAACAGGTACGGGTAACAACTATGAGTGTTAATGAGTTCGAATACGCCTTATAACGTTTAAATGTTACCTACGAATTTTTTTCCAGCTAGTTACGTTCCTCGTTTCTTATAGTGATAGCTCGTATACCAAATTAGTGTGGTATATACTCCTAATCTGGCAATTTCCTTAACGTAGATAAAAAAGACTTTACGGTAGTTAACTATGTAAACTGTAAATACGGGCGCCTACAACGCTTAAGGTTTAGTTTATCAACCTTAACCTTAAACTAGAGGTAGCAGATACGTTAATGCCAATAAGAACAAGCCTTAAGCGGAACTCATAACCGTTAATACTATCTTCATAATAGTGATAAAATATATTAGATTTATAGTAAGTTTAATTATTAGTTAATTCGTTACCCGGTTACCGAACGTAATAACCGGAAATTAATATACCACGTTTAATACCTTATTACCTCGGAATAGAATTACTTGGATTAAATTATAAACATTGAAAACGATAAGCTAATTAACGTCATTAACGTTTCTAAAAAAATTAAATGATACGAAAACACTATTCCTGGAACGTCGGCCTAATAACTAGCTAACTATATATTTTTGTACCATTTAGATAGTTAAGACCCTTACCTTCGTATTAACCAAGCCCCTAACTCATTACATACTTGTAATTTTCGTAATCGTTACGTGGATTATACGTTTTAGGATATTATGTCAGATATAGTGGTAGCAAAGTACTTAATAAGAGGTTATTCGTAATATATGGCAATATGGAGGGAAAGTACTATAGCTATTAAAATTAATACTTATGATACGGATGAGGCTAAAGTTAGCTTTAGCCTAGGCAAATAAATATCGTTACTAAGAACAACCGTAATTGAAATTATTATAAAAGTTATTACTTTTTACATTTTCAAATCCCTTACATCTTTTTTGCTTTATTTAAATGATATGAATACCCTTTGCGTTAACGTTAACGTTAATGTAAATAAACTGGTAAAAAATGGCTGAAGGTTTTTATTCTCTTTTGAATAGGGGTACTTATAGTTTTATTTTTAAAGTTCGAAAATAGTAGTATTCAACTTGATAAAGCCGAAAATACGTTAATTACACTAGCGTTCTAACTATTTAGCTGTTAATAGGTTATACAAAGTCCTAAAGTCCGTAGGGTATAACGATATGGAATACTTTATGCTAAAAGCTATTAAAAGGCTATACCATTACTATTAAACGTATAACTAAGCCCCTCGGGAATTTAAATTAACATTAAAAGATAATAAGGATTTTAACTGCGAAATTTTTATTAATATGTTTTACTTGAAAAATAAACCTGTCCTTTATATCGTTAATTTCGTAACTTTTTTTTATGGGGTTAAGTTTCTAAAGTTCTTTTCGGCAAAGTATATATAGGAAACGTTAAAAATGCTGTAGATTAACATGTATTTGGGACTACTTAACATCGTCGTTTACGATATTGGTACCAACTTTGCGGAGATAGAATTTTAAAAAGATGCTATGATAATAGGTATTTAGTGTAAACAAGTATCTGTAAAAGCCTACTAGAGTATTAGGAAGGTTAAAAAGTTATACGCCTTACTTCGCCAAGTGTATAATATCGTTACGTTGGAGATTGAAAGCTTTACGGATCCGAAAATACGCCTACAAATGGTAGTAAAGGGCCTTAATAACACCGTAGGCCTTAACGGCTTAATGCTAACGATTTTAGTTTTTAAAACGTATCTAAGCCTAAAGAGGAAATTTCCATCTTTAACAAGTACTTAAAAATATGTTACGGCCTATAAGAAAGCTTTAAGGGAACTGCGAAAGGAATTGGTACGTCGCCAAATTAATAACGTCCTTAATACTAAAAACGGCTCTATAACAATCGATGTGTTTGCTTTATCGTTGCAAAGTAAAGTCATCGTATAACGGGAGCCGGGCAAATAAAAGGGCCTATATAAGATATTAAGTATCGTAAACTTTAAATTATTATTAAAAGTACTAACGGTCTTGTATGTTTCCGAATTACTCAGGTTAAACTTTAGATTAGGGGTATTAAAAATAAAAACCTTTAAACCCCTCAAGTAAAACAACCGAGCTAATACGAACCTTTTTTCCCCGTTATTAATAAACCAATGAAACGCCCCCAGTGCGAGTGACCCTAAAAAAAGAAGAAAGACGTTAAAGAATAGGAATATATACCGGGTCGCATTTACAATATTATTTGGGAAAGTAGGGAAAAAAAGGACAATAAAAACTTAATAGTAAATCTTAGAGTATAAGGGATTATCAAAACCTTCGACAAATCTTTTAAGGAAAACGATAGGATTAATATTAACGGCATGTTACCTCGAAGAGTTATATAATTCGTATCGAAAACCAACTTTAATTTTGAAAATCCGAACGTTACGATGTTCAAGTCGAGGATTTTCCACGAGGTTAAGAGGATAATTACGTGGCGGCCGTCCAAAAAAACCACAATTAATCGCTTAAGGATATAGCGATAAAAATAAGGATTAGATCCTTACGTAATCTCTAACAATTTAAAAGATTAGTTAACGCCTAATAGTTACTTTAATAATAAGTTTGTTAACTAAGCCTAAATGTAAGTTTATATTTAAAAGCTATAATATTACGTAAACCTATATGTAATTAGTAACGGATTTATCAAGGATTGTATTACTAGAATTTCCGTAGGAGTTACTTGTTTTTTACCCTTTATGTACGGTAATACAGTGAATTGAACTATTATACGGACTATCTAGGGTAGGTATTTACTGGTTTTTAACCTATTAGTCGTATTTTAAATCCCGATTGACGATAAAATCTTTAACTTACTATCTATATCTACTTATAAAGTAAGAAAAAGACTTCGGAATGGTAGATATATAAATTAACAATACCCTCTTCATTGAAAAAGCTGACTTTATGGCACTAAAATAATAAGCGATTAAAGACTTTAAGTTTTAAAATTATAAATCAGTAACGATACTAACGGAAAAGATATAATTAAACTTTAATGGATCGTCAATCCGTATATTTAATATTAATGCCGGTCTTAGCTTTTGCTAAAAGTATTAGGGCGTTATTTTGATTACAATTAATAATATTAATAAGGCTAGAGCTTAATGGTACGTAGAACAGCGTATTCGAAGTAATTATGTTATTACTTAATGTTAACCAAAATTCTTTTACAATATATCCATTACGGTATAAGTATAAATACCAACGGATAAGTATTTTAACCGGCTGAATAAAAAGCTTAAGTGGTAGATACGAAACTTGTATTATAACCCAACGACTAACTGCAGACTATGGAATAGGTTAGCGGCCAGCTGCACCATCAGAAGCTTGATTTCCAACACATCAAGCGGGGATATCTCTTATGTAAGGACCCAGGGTTAGGGTTGGGACCGCAAGGACTGAAGAGCGGTCCAGTCGATACTATATAGGACCGTAGGAAGCGACCAGCGACTTCAGCGGTCCAGTACTGAAGATAGTATAAAGGCCATAGTATATAAGAACACGGCCATCACCACATGGATAGTATTTCCTTTATAGCTCTTCAGTTGTCAATCTAAGTATTAAGTCTATACACCTGAATAGCCTAACGGCTAGTGATTATTCTACAGCACGAACAAACATCTTCTTGATATTGCACCTTTGTTACCACCGCTACCTTACTGCTAACATAAACCCCATGACACTTTCTATTTACTCACGGGTATTTATTGTGATCATTAAAACTTGGACCGTAGGATTAATAAAGTCCCAATCGAACTTTTAAGGACTAAGTTAATAATTTTTACAAATAAGTCCTTTATAAATAATACTAACCTATCTTTATAAATTAGCTTTTTAATAACAATTGTAAATGAAAATATGTAGGAAAAACAATTTAAAATTATCGGTAACTTGATTTACTAGACGTTTATTAAGTATAAAAGAATTATACGAAGCGTGTTAGCTTTAGTTTAAAATAGGGTATAATAGCAGGCTTCGGTATAGGTATAGTAATATAAAGAAACCCTTAATATTATTATTAGACAGCTAAAAATTTCTTCTATCCAGGTAATAATCTGTATGTACTTGAGAAGCTTATTTAAATGCCTTTTAAAACTCGGAACCATTAGTAAAAAACACCTGATAATCGACGTAATAGCATTACGCGAAGCCTATAAAGGGAGGGAAATTGGGAAATTCCATTGAATCGATGGAAAAGATAATCCCGTTAACGCTATAACGAAAATATCACCGAATAAAGCATTAAAAAGGTTTGTAAATAGTAATAGGTTAACTATATAAATCGAAGGCTACGTTGATAAGCCGCCTAAATAACCTGGATCATGTGATGGCAGGCAGGGATATACCGGTAAACTAGAAGATTACCAGGGGATTGATAACGGTTTGCTTAAGTGCTATGGTTAAAGTGGAGGTTTGTAAAGGTTTGTGGCGTAAGAACTTTTTGTAGGAGTTGATAAACTCGGACCTTGGGGTAACGGAGCAATTAAGGTTAAATGGTTTTAATTTGCGTGTAATTGAATGCAATTTAGTATGTGAGTCAACTGAAATTGATAGGGGTTTGGCCAGTTGATGAGGGCGTAATTTAATAGTAACCAGAAAAGATTAGTTAGCCACACTGGCATGCGCATACAAACTAAAAAGCTGCTAGTATTGGAATAATACTACATACGGTGCAGTAGGCTAAATTTAATTATAGTAAAGTTGACTGTACTACAAGTTGAGTGTATTGCTTTATATGGACTTACCGTATTAAGTGTAAGTCGAATGCAGTATTCTGCACTTTACTCCAGGGGACGGGTTAAGCAATTGGCCATACAAATTACTGTGCAGACCAGCTAGCGGTCTGCCAAATCTAGAACAATACATCCACCATCTGACTAAGCAATACTACTGTTACTTGGAAGACCAATCGAATTGATAACGTTGCAACGTCTAAGGCCTACCAACAATTAACTTGTCGATTATCTAGTTAAACCTATCTATTGGTGTTTCCTCTTTTTTTTTTTTTTTTTTTGGCTATTATCGTTGTTTATCTTATGATAGCTTGATCCGTGTAGTATCATGTAATGTAAACGTTGTATTTAAAGTATCATTTTATATTATTATAGATTTTATGAAATTTGATAGCTCGAGTAAAGAAATCCAGATAGTAATCCCTAATATTCCTTATATAGATTTCGGTGAATAGTAAATGAAAACCTAAAAGGGAAATATCCATTTACTTTCAAATGTTTAGAAAGGGCATTATATTAGTGTAGAGGAGGTCGTAAGGTTTTTCGTTATACTTTTTTATGGCGTTTTAGATTTTAGCGAAGTCTGTAAAGAGTTTATAGTGAATATTAACTATTTTGACAGGTTTTAGGGGTAGGTCGCGATAGTTATCTTAATTCTAACTGGTATTTCCTGGTAATTGAAGCGTTAGAGCTTTTGAGGCACGATATTAGGGGTCATTGCTAATAGCTTAGTCCAAGTAGTAAAGTCCTATAGTAAAATCTATTTTAGGATTTCGCATGTAGGTAAACGTATCGTAAAAAGGTTTTTAAGGGACTTGACGATTTTAAGTACAGTGTTAAGGAGAAAGAGTTACTTAAAGGTTTTAAGAGGCTTAACTATTTTACTTAATTAACTGGTGTAAAGCGCTGATGTCAATACCTTTGGCCGCGTTAGCGGACCTTGCTTTACGTATTTTTCCACCGCCAAAGGCGTACTCCGTATTATTATGTAGAGGTGTTAGACTGCTGAGTAAGTTGACAGGTTTCCTATTGCCAAAGCGTAAACAGATTGAATTTAGCTGAAGGTAAATATGAGCTTTCCTAAATCGCGTATAAAGATAGTAAGGCTCCTTAATACCCTTTTCATTAAGTTATGGTTTTTACAGGTGTTTCTGAAGTTAGGCTAGGTTGAAAAGCTGTTGTGTTAGCTTTGTAATTCCCTTAAATGGTACATAGACTAATTTAAGTTCAAGTTTTACTTTGATTTTTAACTTAACCCCTTTTTGGATTAAAATCTACATATTAATGGTCTAGTTGTTAAAAAAGTTAAGGAAGTTGTTGAAAACGTGGTTAAGGTCGTTAGTATTACTATTTTTAATTATATAATAGCTGGCGAAGTTGGTAAGGTATTTTTCCGTTCAGTTTTATTAATATTAATGCCTCAAGGTTTTCGATGTAAAACTTAGTAAAAGCAATTTTAAAAGCTTTAATTTTTTTTTCTTTCGAGGTCGGTGATAGATTTAAAGTGAGAGATTACGGTAAAATACTTGAGGTTTTAGTTTGTGTAAGACTTGGTGGGGCGTGTAGAGTAAGGTACTTGGTGATTTCGTTGTAAAGTCGCGTAGAAACTTGGCAATTTAGTATAGAGTCTCATGACGTGGCGTTTTCGATGCTACTTGACGATTCTTTGTGTTTTCTTATGAAGCGCCAAACTTGACAATGAACTTGGCGTGGGGAAAGTAAAAAAAATAAAGTAGGGGCAAAGGTTTGGTATGAAGGGTAAGGTTGAATATTGTTTGTTATTTGTAGGTTATTTGGCCGTGGAACTTAGTCGTTTTTGTAGTAATAGTATACAATATCATACAAACTGGGCCACTACGAAGTAAACTTTAATAATGACAAAAAAGAAAAAGGAGGAAAAACTAATCAACGTCTTTAACCAGATGTTTAAAAAGTTGATGTTGTGCCAGAAAGAAATGAAAGAAGCCTACGTTAGCGAAGTTACACTTCGCGAGCAGGTACAAGTAGCATTTACGGGTGTTAACGAGTTTGAATACACTCTATAATGCTTAAATTCTATCTACGAAAGCTTTTTTTAGCCAGTTACGCTCCTCGCTTGCCATAGTAATAACGCGCACACCAAATTCACTTAATATATACTCCTCATCTGGTAACTTTATTAATGTAGATAAAAATGACTTTATGGTAGTTAATTACGTCGACCGCAATTACAGGCGCCTATAACGCCTAAGGTTTGGCCTATTGACTTTAGCCTTAGACTGAAGGTAGTAGTTACACTAGGGCTAACAAGATTTAAACGGATCTATTAACCGTAAGTACTATTGTCGTAATAATGGTAAGACATACAGGATTTATAGTAAGTATATTTATTAGTTAATTAGGTGGCCCCCATCAAGCGTAATAATATGAAAGTAATACACCATGTCTAATATCCTATTTAATTTAAATAGAATTACTTGGATTAAATCGCAGACTTTGAAGGCGACGAGCTAATTAATATCGATAATGCCCCTAAACAAATTTAATAGCACGAAAATACTATTTTTGGTACGGTTTAGTAAATATCCAACCATGTCTTTATATATCGTTTAAGTTATAAAGATCCTTATCTTTGCCCTAACCAATCCCCTAACCTCTTATATACTTTTAACCTTTGCAATCGTTACGTAAATTACACGTTTTAAGGTATCATGCCAGACATGAGAGCAATAAGGTACTTGACAGGAGGTTATTCGTAGTATGTAGAGTTGCGGAGGGAAAGCAATACAGTTACTAGGATTGATTGTTACAATGTTAAAAAAGCTAATGTTGGCTTTGACCCAGGCGAACAATTATCGTCACTAAAAATAATAGTAATTTAAACTATTATAGGAGTAATCACGTTTTATATCCTCAAGTTTCCTACCTCTTTCTCTCTTCATTTAAAGGATATAAATACTTTCAGCGTTAACGTCGACATTAATGCAAAGAAATTGGTTTAAAAAATACTAGAGGTTTCTACTCTCCTTTAATTAGGGGAATCTATAGTTTTATTTTTAAGGTCCGGAAGTATTGATATTATACCTAACAAAGCTGAAGATACGTTAATTATACTGTCATCTTAATTGTTTAGGCGTTAATAGACTGTATAAAGTTCTGAAGTCCGTAGGGTATAACGATGTGGAATACTTTTCCTTGAAAGCTATTAAAAGGTTTTGCTCCTACTACCAAACATATGTCTAAGTCTCCCGGAAATTTAAGTTTACGTTGAAAAACGATAAGGATTTCAACTACGAGATTTTCGTCGATGTGTTTTACTTAGATAATAAACCTGTCATTTACGTCGTTGATTCTGCAACCTTTTTTCACGAGGCTAAGTTTTTAAAGTCCATTTCGGCAAAGAATATGTGGGAAACGTTAAGGATATTGTGGATTAATACGTACTTGGGTTCACTTAACGTCGTTGTCTACGATGCCGGTATAAACTTTGTCGCAGTGGAGTTTCAAAAGGATATTAAGATAATAGGTATTCAATATAAACAGGTACCTCTAAAATCCTAATGAAGTATTAGAAAGGTTAAAAGGGCACACGCCCTATTTCTCCAAACGTATAATATCCTTATATTAGAGATTAGGAGTTTTACGAATTTGAAATAACGTTTACAAATGGTAGTAAAAGGCCTTAATAACACTGTAGGCCTTATCGGCTTAGTGTTAACGTTCCTAGTATTTAGAGCGTACCTACGCTTGACGAGTGAATCTTCACCCTTGGTAAATACATAGAAACGTATTGCGGCCTATAGCAAAGCTTTAAGGGAATTATGAAGATAATCGGCAAGCCGTCAGATTAGTAACGCCTTTAATACCAGAAACGTTCTTTTAATAATCGACGTGTTTACTTTGCCGTTATAAAGTAAATTTTTCGTGTGGCGGAAGCCGGGTAAATATAAGAGCCCGTACAAGATGTTAAGTATCGTTAAATACTAAATAGTTATTAAAACTATTCATAGTCCTATATCTTTTCGAACTACTTAGGTTTAACCTTATATTAGAGCCATTAAAAATAAAAACCCCTCAAAACTTTAAACCAAGCGACCGAGTTAATACGAACCTCCTCTACCCATTATCGATAAGCCGATAAAACGCTGCCGGTGTAGACAACCCACAAAAAAAAACAGAACATTAAATAGGAGGAATATATATTGGTTTGTATCTATAATACTGTTTGGATAAATAAGAAAAAGAAGGATAATAAAGAGTTAGTACTAAAGTTTCGAATATAAGGGATTATCAAAACCTTCGGTAACCCTTTTAACAAAAGTGATAAGGTTAAGATTAATGGCCTTTTTACTCGAAGGGTTACATAATTCGTATTAAAGACCGATTTTAACCTTTAAGACCTAAACGTCACGATTTTTAAGTCGAGGATTATCCACGAGGTTAAAGGAAATATTACGGGGCGGCCGTACGAAAAATTACGTTTAATTATTTGAAGATATGATAATATAGTTAAACACTGTATATCTATGTAATAGCCAACGATTTAAAGAAGTATATAACGTTAAAAAGTTATTTTAGTAGTAATTTTACTAGCTAAAATAAACGTAAGTTTATACTTAGTAGCTGAAATATAATTTAAGCGTACACATAGTTAGCAACGGATTTATAACGGATTATATCACTAAAACTATTATAAAAACTCCGTGTTATTTAACTTTTGGGCACGGAAATACGTTGTATTAAACTACTATACGAATTGGTTAAAACAGGCGTTTACTAGTTACTAACCGATTGGTCGTACTTTAAATTACAACTAACGATAAAATCTTTAACGTACGACCCGTGACTATTAATAACGTGAAAAAAGTATTTCGTTATATTAGGTACATAAATTAACGATATCCTTTTCGCCGAAAAGGCTAGTTTAATGTTATTAAAATGGTAAGCAATGAAGGACTTTAAATTTTAAAATTACAAGCTGGTAACGACGTTAACGGAAAACACCTAATTTGATTTTAATGAATCGTTAATCGGTATACTTGATATTGATACCGGTTTTAGCTTTCGTTGAAATGGATAGAGCTTTGTTTCAATTATAATTAACAAGATTAACGAAGCTAGAACTTAACGGTATTTAAGATAATGTATTCGAGGTAACTATATTACTACCTATATTAACCGAAAGACTTTTATAACCTATTTATTACGACATAAGTATAAACGTCAACGGATAAAGATTTCGACCGGTTAAATAAAAATATTAAGTGGTAGATACGAAATTTGGATCGAAAAATCAATATAGTTCTAATCGACCTTTCGAAAGCTAAGTTCATAAATTTTACAAATGGATCCATTTTAAATGATACCGATTTATCCTTATAAACAAGTTTCCTAATAACCCCTATCAATATAGACAAACAGAAAAATCAGTTTAACATTATTGGTAGCCTAATTCATTAGATCTTTATTAAGTATAAAAGGATTACACGAAGCGTATTAGCTTCGGAGATATATGGTATAATAGCGAGCTTTTATATAGTAATAATATCGTAAAAACCCCTTAAAATTATCACCTGACAGCTAAATATTCCTCTTATTCCGGTAGTAATCTATATCGACTGAAGGAGCCTTTTCGAATATCTTTCGAAACTTAGGACCACTAGTAAAAAACACCTAGTAATCGACG
This sequence comes from Anisogramma anomala, assembly GCA_038502455.1. NCBI lineage: Eukaryota > Fungi > Ascomycota > Sordariomycetes > Diaporthales > Gnomoniaceae > Anisogramma > Anisogramma anomala. The sequence goes on along the minus strand of JASMMZ010000001.1, from coordinate 9,770,024 downwards.
TAATAAAACTTCGAAAAGCTCACGAAGAAAGTAAAATTAAGGAGTTCCGATAAATCGATGGCAAAGATAACCTTGTTAACGTCATAATGAAGACATCACTAAATAAAGCCCTTAACAGCTTTATAAACAACAACAATCTAACTATACAGATCGAGGGCTACGTTGATAAGCCGCCTAAAAAGCACGGATCACGCAACGAAAGATATTCTGACAAACTGGAAAGTTGCTAAGGGATTGATAATGGTGATTTATTTAAGTGGCACGGTTAAAAGGAAGGCCTACAAAAGTCTACAGCGAATTTTGTTTACTAAGAGTTGATAAACTCGGACCCCGGGGCAACGGAGAAATTAAAGTCAAATGGGGTTAATTTCCATGCAATTGGATACAATTCAATATAAAAGTTAACTGGAATTAATAGGGGTCTAGGTAGTTAACAAGAAGGTAATTCAGTAGTAACCGGAAAAGATTGGTCAACTACACTAGCGTACGCGTACAAACTAAAAAGCCGCCAGTATTGGAACAGTATTACATGCAGTGCAGTAGGTCAACTTTACTTATAGTAAAGTTGACTATACTAAACTGCAAGTTGAGTGTATTGCCTTGTGGAGACTTACCGCATTGAGTGTAAGTCGAGTGCAGTATGCTACAATTTACTCTAGGGCACGGGCCAAGCAATTGGCCATAAAAATTACTGTGCACACCGGCTAGCGGTCTGCTAAACCTAGAACAATACATCCACCACTTGACTAATACAATACTACTGTTACTTTGAAGACCAATCAAATAGATAACGTTGCAAGGTCTGAGACCTACCAACAGTTATACTTTTTAAAATTACGCCGTGTTTTATAGTTTTTTTCATCCTCCCGTATATGTTTGGTAAATTGTAATATTAAAGTACGGAACACTTAAGACCGCTATAATATCTCACTCTAGGTTTTTAACTAAGACTCGTCTCTTTTTTACCGTGCTATTTATAGTTGACTAAGTTGACTATTAATTAGTATCGGTAAGGTTTTTATACGTTAACTTAAAAATAATACAGTATGGTATTTCAAGTAGTAAAGTAGTAAGGTATTGGATGTAATAGGGAGAAGAGGTATCCGGAGAGTGCACGCCTCAAGTGAGAGCTTATAATCCTTCACCCGAAGCGTTGCACTCTCCCATACACTTTGCCAACGTCCCTCCTGGGGCATGACACGTTACCATGTACTCTGAAATAGTGAATCTTGCAGCGTGATACGTTATCATTCACTCTACAAACGTGGTCCCCTAAGCTTGCTAACTATGGTGATATCTAGTCACATCCACAATTATAAACCTCATTAAGTATATTATACTACCCGATTACATATAGTTTTGCATCATTGATTTATGCAAGAGCCTACCTATATTTAACGGTAAATAGTTTCCCCTGTTTGTTTAGTCAAAGCTTTTGAATCTGGCTAAATCCTAGTTTTCTGTCTCTATGTACACAAATGATACAGGTGAGGAAGATGAATATAAATCAAATATTAATAACCAGAATACTTCATAATTTATAAAGAAATTGACACTTTATTTGGGGTCTATAGTATTTTTGGAATGGACATTACTGAGTTTATTAACCAAAATAATGCACTTTTTCCCTGCGGAAGTTTAGACTGTGACCTTACCTTTTATGCCAATAACTTTGCTATTGATAGTCCTTCATCGTCGCAACGTAGTCGATTCGAATTTCTGGTCGAAGTAACTGGTATTGCATTGAAAGTAGTAATGTGTTACTTTTAAGTTTGACAGACTGCTAGCCGGTCTACATAATAATTTGTATAGTTAATTACTTGGCCCGTGCTCTAGTCCGAAGTGAACACTTACTATACTTAACTGGCAGTTAACCTATAAACAATACAGTCAACTTTTAGTCAGTATAATCAAATTACTATCAGTAAAGTTTACATAATTATATTATAATTAACTACTATTCCAACAATGATAACTTTTTGTTTTGTACGTATATGCTAGTGTAGCCAACCACTAATTTGTAGTAAGTCCTGAAATCCCTCCTTGATTTGCATACCAAACCCTTTATTTGTTCCAAACTGTTTCACACCTAAATTGACTTTCATTACAACCCTTTACCCCGCAATTTCGAGTTTCGACTTCTTTGATTCCCATACACAAAGTTTTTGCTACAAAATTATACGTATCACAAATTTGTTCGCTATTAATCACGTACCTTTTACCAATGATTCCAAGCATACTTTTTTTGCACAGTACTATTAATATTGATACTTGGACAGTCTTCTAGTTTTCTAGGGTATCCGTTTTTCTATATCAAGTGCCAGGCGGTTTACTTAGCCCTTGATACATATAGTCAGATTAATACTGTTTATAAACCTTATTAAGGAGTTATTGGGCGTGATCTTAGTAATATTGTTAATGGGGTTTTTGATTCGGTTCATTTACTTGAATTCTTTCATTTTCAGGGATTTGAAAGCCTCTCTGAGAGCATTCACGTATATTATCAGATGTTTTTCATTGGTTGTACCTCGCTTCAAAAAATACTCGTAAGGGCTCATGAATTATTATACATAATTATAGGTATCTCAAGTAATCCCAGTTATTTAGTAATAATCCTTAACATACCATTAATCACTATGTTGATATTAAAGCTTATCATTATGCCATAGATCTCTGATACTAGCACACTTTGTATCATATGTTTACATTTGACAAATGTTTAGTATAAGAGGTTGCTGGTGATCGTAAATGCTTCCTCGAACCTATCCTTGTTGTTAAGCATTATAAGGCATCCGATTTACAATGTGAAGTTATAATTATTCGTAAAAGTTCCGTCCGTAAATATTATTACCTTCATTATTGTTAAATCTACCGCTGTTATATTAATACCTTGAACAAAATTGTATTTTGTTATTCAATGAGCCTATTAAACCTCATAAGATCCTTATTTCCCAAATCCTAAACTTGTTCCGTAATCCATAAGTTGTAGGATGCCTTCGGTTTATATAACATGAATATATAGGCTATTCGAGCCCTATAATTAAGCTATTGTTATGGTTTCGCTTCATCCATCATATTTTTTAAAATTATTTTCTTACTTTTATTCATTTAAATTTAGGTGCGTATCACGAATATTGTTTGAACTATAGATACGGATTGACGATTAGTTTAACTCAAGTTATATTACTTTAGCTAAAGTTTTAATGGGTTGGTGATTTTAGAAACTTAACTTATTGATCTTATTTTACTTCGCTATTATAAATTTATTGCTTTTGATATTGATTATATCGTTAATTTAAGTTCATGATGCTGAAGGTTTTACTTCTTGTAATTTACAAGTATAAGTTAATCGTTGACATTTTTATACTTAGCCTCTTTATATATATATATATCACCGAGTAGTACCAACTAATACGTGATGAATCAGCTGCTACAAACTAGTCCTGTAGATACCGTCGGAAAGTATCGTAACGCAAGGTCCACCGGAAGCCCTTATAAGCCTCCGGGACCCCAAGCTATCCCTCCAATCAAAACTTTAGAGTGCCCCATCATTTAGAGACACGTAGGTATGTAGATTTTAGTATAGATCGGACCACGTAAAGCGGCCATTTAAATCTCCTCCCATCATTTATTTACGTTAGAGATATTACTGTGTAGGCTTTTGAAAGTAGGACTTTGTAAAAAATATTAGTAAAATAGTAGCTTGAGTCAAAGGCAAAGGAAAAACGTATAAAGGTTACGTGTACACATGTATATACGTATCGCTACGTGTTAAAGAGTCGCATCGTGGGAGAGACCCCTATACAAGGGATGATTCGAGTGTTAGGTCTTGAAATAAATAAAAAAGGATCCTTTATCGAAACAAACCTTGCCTCCAAACCCTTTCCAATATAATAACAAAGTTTTTCCTGTACTAGTAAATGATTTTATTCTTCTTATCCGATAATTAGTGTTTTTATAGTTGGAGTCTTTGTTGTTAGATTTATGTATTAACGTAGATAATGTTTTTTTTTGAAAAAATAATAATAATCATATACGATGTACATCATTACGTGCATACTTCTACCGCTTCTAAATAGCTTATTAACTTTAAAAAGGCCTTTTGCGCCTGTGCCAACTATCATTTTTTACCGGTTCTTTTTTATACCCACCTATTTGGTCCGTTTAGCTTTGTAAGATATCACTTTATACGGATTATATTTTTTTCGTAGTTGCTAGTAACAGAGTTGTTATGGGTTGGATTTTGGGTATTAAATGCGTTTGTTATATTTGTAATGATTCTAACGGTTTGAAAGATGGAAAAGGAGCTTTATGTTAATAGATAATAGCAATAAAGAGTAAAGGTCGATGTATACCTATCGACTTTAGTATCGTATGGTCTTTGGTTAAATATCGCATCGCAGTCGTTGTAAAAGCGCTTTTTAGGCGTTTAATCGCCTTGAGGCGACCTTTTTATATCGAATTCAAAGCGACAGAAAGTGATGTAGATTGAGCCGCAGCCGCGGCGTTAATAAGTAGTCAGGGCTTTACTACCATTAAGGGAGGGGTTAGCAGTAGGGATGACGGCGTTAATAGCGGCGGAGAAACAGGTTTTATTTTAAACAAGCTTATATTCATTAATTTTGTCGCCGATATTAATATCTTTCGCTGCCGGGTTCACTTTTACCCCTAGTCCGGTTTTAAATTTAACTTTTTTTAGTCTATAGTGACGCGTTTGACGGGCTACATTTGTAAAGATATTGGTATCAACAGTAGCAAAGTTATTAAATAGATAGGATTTTCAATCAATTAATGTATTCAGTAAAGGTTAACAAGTTAAAAAGTAAATATTATCGGCGTTTGTAAAACATTATTGTTGCCGGCGAGTGAAAACAATGATTTTTTAGGTTAAATATTCTCATTCTGTTTTATTTTCGAAAAACAGTTTGTAACACATATAAATGACCAGAAATTGTTCAAATTTGAAAAGACTATACTCATATAAGTTTCGCGTTACTATTCATTTAAGGGTTTCTTCAAGAGTTAAGGTCATAAAGGTAAAGCTTTAGTAGATCCGGTTGATATATTGAGTCAACAGCCCTTTGTTTTCGTTAGTATCGAACGTAACTTTGGTTTGAATTGAAATGTTCGAAATATTAATAATTTAATTTAGAGTTATTATAGCCGAATTCATCTTTGAAAACCAATATAATAAAATATGGAATAACAGTATTAAAGGTATGAAGAGGTTTATACGTTAAGGTTTATAATATTTTGGTTCAGATTTGGGTCATTACATAAATCCCCAACTTTTATATTGAAAGAGTTCAATTTTAGTTCAATGTTGCTACTTCCCTTATATTGGTATTAAATGAATTTGAAAAGTATATGTGATTTTATTAAAAAACAGCTGATCGTCTTTATTAAAATGAGTAGAGGACCTAGTATCAAATTTTACAGATTTATCCGTAATTTAGTTTCTATGAATACTTATATGTTCAAGGTTTTATTTTACCTGAGCAGAATTAGGGTACATTTGTTAAAAATATCAGAACTGTTAAAAATTTATTGAAAATAGGTAACTAAGTTATTTTTAAGACTCTCAATTATAGAGGTGTTGTCGAAATAAATCGTAATTTTAATTAACGTAAAACGGGTTACCATTTTTAGGCTGCAGAGATTATCGATAGATTTCTTATTGAAGATGTTGGTAGTGGGGTAAATATTATTAGACTCTTTCGTAATAACGTTATCATTATGAAAAACCAAGAATTTGTATCAGATATAATTTTGTCTATTGAAATTGTTTAAATTTATTGGTAAATATCGTTATATGTTTGAAATCGAGTTAAACTTATTGATTCCTCAAAATTAAAATAAAGGTTCTTTCTTAGTTCACTAGTTCATAGGGATTTCCTAGAATTTAGGAAAAAGGCGTAGTGGTAGAAAACGTAGTTGTAAAAAAAAAAAAAAAAAACTTTCTGTTCCCAATTAGTAACTGTAAGTTAATTTATGTTATTTCATGGTTTACGTGGCGTCATTTAAGTAAATCGTTATGATCGGTAAGGATATACAAGAACGCCGGTAATTTTATGGAATATTGGGTGAATTGACGAAGTGCATGGGCGTGATAGAATAACCTCTTTTAATTGTTTGTTAAAATTAATAGCTTTCAATACGTAGTTTTAGGAAACGAAGTGACAGGCGATCTTGTAATGAAATAAATTAGAGAACAATTAGTATAAAGGAAATTTAAATGATAAACGAAATGTAAATGAAATAGTTTCGAACTTATTTTAGGAAAGATAGTCCTATATCCTTAAAGACGCCGATTCCAAACGAGGTTTTGTAAAACGGGGCGATCGTTTTTACCGAAACTTTTAATACGATTACAATTCGTTTTTTGAGGGTTTTTTTACCCGCGTCTAGGATATTCACTCTAGGCGTAATAAACAAGTATAAATATAACCATGGTGGTGATAATTGTATAGCAAGGTACGATGGGAGGCTATGCCTTATACGGAAGAGTCCCTCGTAATAACGCGTAACCTATAAGGTTTTTGTTATGCCTTGGTCAATATATACTCTTTTTAATAGGGTTGATTAAACTAAAACCCTAATTAACTTATATAATGTAATTTTATGTTTAGTAAAACGTTTTTGATTGGATTGATTGAGTTTGTAGTGGTTAAAACGAAGGGGTTTTTATGTTCATGAAGTTAGTATAACTTTGGCGTCAAGTGATGTATAAAAATTTCAATTTTTCAGGAATGAAGATAAGTTTGTAATTATTCGCCTGCTAATTAACTTTTTATAAGTCGGTTTCAAATCTTATAACATTTTTTTTTGAAAAGTTTGAAACCTGAAGAAATAAAATGTTATTAGCGTATATAAAAATGCAGCCAAAATAAATCTTTACGATGTCCGATATATGAATTCTTTACAATACCTGGAAAATAGGGAAACCTTAAGAGGTGTTATAATTAAGACACGTTAACTTTAAAGTCGTCGTTTAATATCGAACCCTCGTTATTTTTTATGAAAGTATTTTTAATTAAAATGCGTAAATTTCGACGACCTTCAACGTTGTATATTGTATATTAACTGATTATGTAAAAATACATTTATGATTTTTTTGATTTTTTCGGGACAGAATCGAACCGATTTTGCCTTTCGTTAAGGCAGATTCAATATTGTAGGTAAAAGACGTAAGAAGATTCAATGTGGATGGCTTGGGAGTTTACATACCATATTAGGTGACTGTTAGGCTCCAGGTGATACACGACTAGGAAATACTTCGTCCTAAGATAAGTTTCACCCCTTTGAAGTTTACCGAAATTAAAACTATAAACCTTTAAGAATGTGTTTTTAATAGGTTTCAGTCGTCTGATTTCGATATTATAAACATTTACTATTTTTTTTATATTTACGAAAATACTTCCAAACTTCAATACTTATTATGAAATGTATATGAAGGACCTGTTATAAACTCCCAACCCGATTCAACTAATTGTATGGTTATATTGTAAAATTTAGCATATATGTTTCGGATTTTGATAGTATTAGAGTGAACGTTTTCGTAGGAGATGTTTGATCTTTAGAGGAAAAAGAACTCTAGTTCGTTCCAATTGTTTCAATAGTCGTCGGCGATGTCGATTTCAATCAACAATTCATTAAGAATATTCTTTTAAAGAATCTAGGATTATTAGGAAGTATTAAAAACGAAATATCTATTCATTTCGAATGGTAGTTTTCTAGATAAAAAAGGGGATTTATACTAATCAATCATTTTTTAAACCTCCGCGAGATCGGTAATGTCATTAAATCTGGTTCTTTTGTAAACCGGTTGAAATTTGTTACATTTTAGTAAATAGGACTTTATGTTTAATAGATCTAACACCGTGTGGCCGGGTTGCATTCGTTGACCTTATATAGTAGCGAAGTCGATTAAGTTTAGAATTACATTACTTTGTGGCTTCATCGTGTATTGTACTGTTTTTCCAACTAATTATAGGTTGTTGATACATAATAGGTCGAAGGCCTCTACCTACACTTATACTGCTACCTTGTTAACAATATTGGAAGTAAATGGTAAAGAGGTAATTTTAATAGCTATTACATCGTTAAATATTGATTAACTGGTTGTGAATAGCTTTATATACGTAATAAGCGTTATAAGTGACCCTTGTATTGGTAGGATCATTGATAAACATTCATGATTAAAATCATTATAGAAATTGGGTCGGATTTTTGTAATGTTTTGATTGATATTAATGAAGGTAATACTAAGAAGGTATTTTAAACAGTATATAGAGATTTTTATTTCACCGTTAAAATGTTTACTTATAGTCGAGACATGGTTATTTAATGTACGTTTTACAAGCTTATTACATAAAATTCATTTCGATTGGTTATATTCGAAGTTGAAGTTTTTATAGCTAACGATGAAAACTCAGGTTTTAGTTATAGATTTACATTAATACGTTATTATTAACCAAAACCAAGTATATATTGATTATATTGATTTCTTTCATACATAATTATAAAAAATTCCCCTTGAAACTCAGCAGAGATTATGTACCATTAGAAAAGACACCTTTTAGAATATAAGATAAAACTTTGGATTAAGTTGTTAAAAGCAATTTATTCTATTTTTTATATACGGGTGGTTTTTTTGAAAAAAATTGAAATTGTTAAAAATAAATCGTAAACCTGGTACCATTATATAAAACCTTAATTACTATCTTTCCTTCCATATTAATTTTTATATAGGTTAATAATATTAACGTCTTTATTTAAGTAACTTATAAACATGGTTTATTGCACGGTTTTTTTTATACTTGTATTTAATTAGGTCATTAGAATCCACGTAATTAATTTCGACATTCGATAAAATTTAATGGCCTTGTATCATTTAATATAGGCATACTTGATATTTAAATACTTTAATATTAATTGAGCTTGAGTAGGTGGTAAAATTCCTATCTATTAAGTCGTTCCAATTCGTAAGATTCATTGGGTTTTATTGGCTAAAAGGGAAATGCAAAAGGGTAGGAATTTAGATTCAGATAGAAACATATCCGATTCTAACCTAAAAACAACTGTATTATGGAAAGCTTTAGTTACAATAATTGATATAAATCAGGTTCTAATTGTTAGGGCTTTCGTAAATTTGTAATTGATATTTGAAATTTTGAAAAACCATTAATTAGTTGCGATAAATCAAGCTTTTACAAACGGTTAGCCTACCAGAGAAATATCGACTTTTTCTGATAACGCATATTTTTCATATATATCGGGGATTCCTGGGACTTTTGTACATGAGATATAGCTTTAAACGTTTAAATTTCGTGTGTCCGTCTTTTCCTAAGTGGTTATAGTCCTATCTATCGTATATGAGGCGAGGTTAAGAGAAAATGCGTTACTTAAAAAAGTAAATTCGGTATTCGGGGTTATGTAACCGGTGGGTTTCAATACGAGAAATGGAAATGCGGGTCGTACAATATCTTGAATCATAAAATATTCATTTATATTTGTATGAAAAAGCTTGGTTTAGCGACCGTTTTTTATTTATCAAACATTCGGATTATTAAGCCTGTTTATAATGGCGTTTCAAATTCAAGATTTTACCGCTACTTTCCTATTAAAACGTATTTTACCGAATATTCTGACTCTTTATAACGGACGTTCCAGAATACAAGTATATTTTTCACGTTTTCGTCAAAGTCTATTCGTAAGCTCTATAGAGGATTTCAATGTTAAAGCGTTAGATTCGGTAAACAGTTACGTCTTTCTCCGCTGAGGCCGGTCTAATTGTTCGGCGCTTCTTCTGTAGCTCTTAGTTCTTTTACAAACTTGAGCCTCTTTTTCAGGCGCCCAAAGGGTGCATAGTGGTGGTTTGGTTCTTCTGGTATGGGTTATGGCGGGAGCTAATATGGAGATTTTGTCGGCGATATTATGAAATCATATATCGTTCTTGTGTTAGCACTAACAATTATGGGGACTTCCCGAGAATGTGTCGAGAAAGATGAGATACGACCTAGCCTGTTTTTAGAGTACGTTTGGTATGTTAAGAACTAATAAACATCTATTTCAGCCAATCTACAATAAGGTTTAAGCTAATGTATTAATGTTCTAGTAAAAACCTTGTCACTTAATTTCTTTAGCAGTTTAGCCAATACAATCCGTTAAAGATTCATGGCGAATTACGTGTATACTGATGCAATAACACGGTTATTAAGGGTGAACTTACCATTTACGCCGGCAGTCAAATTAATAATAATCATAACGATAAAACGTTAACTAATGTTCTGGATTGTAGGAAACTAGGTGAGGATTTAATCCTTGTTATTATCACCATGTCTTCAAGCAATTAGCTTTAAATTTATGTATGCTCGGACAGTGATTCTGCTTTTAACTTTGTTGATTGTCTTCAACTTGAAAATCCTTTCGTTTCATATTTCAAATTTCTCTAACAACAAAAGTTAAATTTTTTTTCGTGTAAATAGATGGTACATTTTCAATCCGTCGCTTTTATCAAATAGCTCTTCCGCTATACTAATTATACTTTTAGATCGTAACTTAAGAGTAAGGTCTCCATCAGACTTCTTCTTTCAAAACAATCAAGCTGTTGAATATGTTTCTATAGGTTTAAGATCATTATTTCAGTCCTTATCTTCAGTAGATATACTTTTTTTAGGTGATTTTCCACGTTGTTGACGTTCTATCAACTTGAAAATAATAAATTTAAAAGGGTTATATTCATTAAATCGCTTTATTCGAATATTTCATTCTATTCCAGGATATTCATCGGATTTAAAGGGTCTTCTACATAGTTTAACTTGTGTAATTCAGAAAGTAATATGACCATTTATGGTTTCAACTACTACGTTTGAGTTGGCGATACTTCGTATTTCGTAGGGTTTCTCCTATATGCCTTGCTATTTTCATATACAAACTTCAATTTAAAGAAGTAAAGATCATACATATGTTATCAATAATCCGTTTTAATGTTAAGTGCGTTATTCATTAAGCGGAGTACCGATTCCTACCTCAGTTTATTTAACGCTTTGTTATATACCACAACCTACTTTTGAGTGTTTTATGATGTTGGCAATTTAGTCGTTATACGTGGATAAGTTCCAAATACTAGAAAAGTTAGTATAAAACCACTATGACTAATAGTATTGTTGAAGGATTTTACTACCATTAGAAGTTGTGTTTTTGGGTTCATAAAACTGACGGTCTTTAAGGCAAGGATATCGTAGGCCTATAGTAAGGATTTATGGGACCTCTTGACCTTACCAATACCCTAATATGCCTTAACAGGGATTTGTTTACATTAAATACCTATAGGCTTAATATTAGCTTGATATTTAATTGCAGTAAAGTTAACAACAGCATCGTGGACTAATATATTTAGGGATCTCCAGTATGTGTCAATCTACAAAGTTTGTAATAGCTTTCATTTTCATTTTGGGTCGTAATAGGTTTGATAAATTTGAGATCGTGAAACACTGGTGCAAAATTTTAAACGTAAATTGCAGGCATGCCGTTTAAGTAAATTATGTCAACGAAGACTTTAGAGTTAAACTCTTAGTTTTTTCAATGTGAATTTGAACTTAAAAGGTGTTTGAGATTGTGTTTGATAGTAATTACAAAGCCGTTTAATTGTCTTTAACTTTACCAAATCCACATCTTTATAGATAACCGCCTTAAAAACTTTATATAGCCTGTTAATTTCATATTAGTTAAACCTTTAATATAATTAATCAATTTTTAAATATGTTGAGATTAAAAATATTGATTTTAACCCATTATGGTTACACCAAAATTATTATCATTTCAGATTTAGTGGGATATTTTGGATGTTACCTTTGATTAGTTAGTTCTTTTTTAATATCGACGTTAATGTCGAGGTTTTTTTACCTTTAATGTGGAATAGAAAGAGGGTAGGAGGCTTCTACATGTGGAAGACAATAAGCCTACCTACTATTTTCATAGTCGTCAATGTTAATAAAAATGTTTTTTTTTAAGACTAAATTCAATTTTAATCTTACTGGAATCCGTATAGTTAAGTTCCGTAATATTATTAGTATCTCTTCTCTATGCGACTTACTATGAATAGCCTCTAATTAAATACCATATTTCTTCAATGTATAATATAATACATTGAAAGACTTGCTTTTCGTAGCTATCGTAGATAATAAATAGATATGTAAGGTTAGAATTTTTATTTTTAAAACGATGATACGGGTTTCCACTTGTCAAACGGTATAAAAAACGTGGTTAGCTAGTAATTACGCGAGTACTAAGTAACGATTAATATATTTAAATTAGCCTATAACTTTGGGCTTTTTCTTATCTTATACCTCGATATATTTAAAATTTATCACAGCTGTAATTTATTTCCAATAAAGATTAAAGTGGTATTAAGTGTAATATATTATCTGTTTCAATTATAGTTCGGTAATATTAGAACGTGTTTACTAATAAATCATTATTCTATTAATGCAACGGCTCTCGGCATTTTTTAAAAATTATATAATTGATTTTAAAATCTTCAAAAGGAGGAATATCTTCTTTTTACTTGTGTTGGAAGCTAGGTTTTCTGGTTAAAGCCTTTCATTAACCGTATTAACTGGTTGTGACGTATTTGCAGTCGATTTAATAAGTGTGAGCGAGGTCTTTATCGTCGTCGTCGAAGTCGTAAGGTTAATGGTACATACTTGCGGATATTACTATATACCCTTATAGATAGTATACATAGGCCTAGTGGCAGTGAACGTATTGCAGGGCGTATTCCTGCGGAGCGCACGATAACATGTTATGCTGCAGGCTACACTGTTGCCAAGACGCAAAGTTCATCATACATTGATCGGTATGGAATAGCTATACCAGACCGAACTGCAATTCGTGGAGCGGTTTAGAGTGGTACGCTCTAGGCTAGGGCTTATAAGCCCTCACTTGTAGCGTGGACCTTTAGATTCTTGTTTTTTGCACTTACAATTTATTTTTTATACTATAATACCAATTGAACGATTAAGTTTTTTTAAATACTTTATTTCATGTTAAGAATTAGTTTTTAGACCTTATAGATCAATTAGTAGCAGACATAGTCGATTACAGATAACTTAGTAGAGAAAAGATAAATATACATTCAATATGTATAGCACAATGTTAAGGAAATTACAATTATTTGTGTTTAACATTTTTTACAAGAATCACACGTCGACGTATATAAAAATTGTAAATGCTAAATAAATTAAAAAATGACAACTTTAATACGACATTATCAACCTTTATTTGACTTTTTCTCTATTAAAAGCCCTGTTACACTATTATTTACCCTTATTTGGTGCTTTAATGTATTCGGGTACTTTTTGGAAAACGTTTTATTACGTACCAAGCCACGTAAGTTAAAATCACCAAATTTCTGAACCCTTAGTTGGGACCAATCCGATTTTCGACAATATATACCGTTCGTAAAACATAGGAGCGGTTACGAAAACAGCATTCAAATCGCTTCTTTAATTTAAAAGCGGTTACGACACACTTACTCAAACCGATCGCTTTAACTAAAGCGATTGGGACACACTAATCTGGACCGATTGCTAGACACAACTTATATACTAGATTATATAACATACCTTCATACAATTGCACTTCCTTTTCTCTGTTCCCCTTATACTTCCTTTGCCCTATTCGCCTTTCCGCGTTCGTCTTACGTGTTTTAAATTTATATTTTGTGACGTTTTAGTTGTCCTAGCCGCTTGGTTAACGTGACGTTACCAAGCGTTAACTAAAATAATTTAAAACGCTTCATCAATTTGTAATTACGTTTTATTTACGTATCATTTGGATTTTATTATACCAGTAAGCGTTAGTAAGCCTTTTTTAAACTACTGCAATGATTTCATTTACTTTACATTTGTTGTTTGTCGAACAACACACGTTAAACGTTAAAATCTAATTATACCCAAATTCAACCGCGACGTGAAACCGCTAATTTACGCCATTTAAGCGAATTAAATGTATATAAGAATCAATATTTCTAACTACCCTAAGACAATAACAACTATAGCTCTAAAACTAATAATACTAGAGAAACTTAATGTTTAATTCGATATTTTAATCGAATATATAGGAATTAGAAAGGTTATAAATACGAAATCGACTTAAAACTTTAGGATAATACTATTGATTCGCCAGTTAAGGGACTCGACCTATATACGGTAAATATATACATTTTGACCGTTATATTTCGTTAATGAGAGGAGAAAGCTTTAATATCTGACTTATTGGATTATTTTTATGAAATTTATTCGAATTAGACGCTAGATATATGGTAAATAGTTAATCCTACCATTGCTAAAGCCTTGCGAATCCAATTACGAATTGGAGGTATTGATACCCTAAGGGGTAAGAATAACCGCTTTATAAAATCCCTATTCGAAATAACATAATTCGTCAACGTATTAGATTAGAAGAATAAAGATTTATACTTAACAAAATTTGTAAAGTGGTGTTATATTACAAAGTAAAAGAAATTATAATTCAAATGAAGGAGACAAGGTATAAAACGACCTAATCCTATATCTGTACCTTAAACTAGAAACAAAAACCCCGAAAAATAAGAAATATTGTAATTATTACCTATTATATATGTATAATACACCCTTATATATATATATATATATTGTAAATAAAAACCAAATACTACATCATTCCCCGAATATTAAAAATATCCCACTTGGCTATAATGGAAGCAGCTGAAATTCCGAAAATATTCCGATCGACTAAGGTTGGATCGGTCAAAAAACAAAGAATAACCAGCATTAAAAATTGATAAGTGGCGTAAAACGCTAATATGTACCCTATAGACCAATATCCGCTAACCACGACCTCCATCGTAACTTTTTTCCACACTATTTTCCTATTGATAAAAGCGATCTTTTAAAGCTTATTAACTTCGCTAGGCTTTGAAAAAGGAACGAAAATCATAACGGAAAATTATACGATATAATAGACAATGAAATAAGTATTATGCTCAATACATATGAAAAACTAGATTTTAAATTGTTTTAGTTTTATATTATCTTATCTAGAATATTATGCAAATAAATTAAAAAATAATACATGTATTACCATACGTAGGTAAATACATTTTTGAATTATTATAGCCGCCTAAAATTTTACTTTAATACAGAAATTCATTATAAGTCTTATAATAGGGATATAACTGGTACGATTTGGAAATTCGTGAGGAATTAATAAGAAAACACCGATAAAAACCTATGGGAAATTCTTAACACCTTGTTAATTAAGTTTAGGAAATGTTAACTAGCCCTTGGACCAAAATATAAAGGTAATAACCTATTTATCTCAATAATGACAAAAGTTTGCTGCGAAAGGTCAAATTTCGACTTTATAATTTTTAAACCGGAAAAGAACTTAAAGGACGTTTATACGAACTTTAAAACATCACTTAAGACTTTAATAAGCCAATCAACAAGCCTTGGGTGAGTATTTATAGCCCATAAATCTAAAAGCAAAAGCCAAATTACCAAAGTAAACTTCGCCAAAACCATTTACCATGTTTTGGATCGAAAATTTGAAGTTTACCCAAAATAAAACGAACAACTGAAATATAAGTATTAAAAAGGGAACTTTAACACTAAGGGATAGGGATATTCGTTAGAAATAAGCGAAACGTACTATAATTATAATAATATTTACGAAAAAGTATATGAAGCCCCGCGGTTTTATAAAAGCGGTATATCGTATACGATAAAGTCGGCTACTAGTTTATTAATTACCTTGCTTATAAGTAAATTCGGATCAAACAAAAGTTTGAAACCGAATTTATATTTAAAGATCGGATAAAAGTTAATTTTTCAGTATACACAACCGAATAAGAAGGTATAAATAATGAGTTTAACACTTAACTTTACGAGTACATATCCAGAAAAACAATCCTAAGTATAATAATGCCTACTTATTAGCCTATGACAATAAAACCGCCTAGCGTATTTTTGGTGGCCTATAAAACGCCTATTTTATATATATTACAACTTTGGATTATGTAAACAAAATGGTTCACTCCTATACAGCATTGTATTTTACGTTTTTTTGAACAGATAAAGAAAAATTTTCTAAGGTATTATACCTGATATGAGTGTAGCCAAAATCTTAATGGCTGGGAAACATCAATTCGATACGTTTATAGCGAAGGTTCTAAAATTTCAGTTAAACCGAATAGAATAACACCGAAAGGTTTTATTTGATAAAAGTAAAGCGTTATTACTCGGAACGGTCGTTGTAAATACACGTTTCAGATTGGTTAAGTTTTACGTATTAAACTTTAGAACATTATTTTTACTTTTATTAGCCAATGAAAATAAACTGGGAATTAGGGCTCTGAATAGGACTAATGAATTCATCTGCGTCTTAAATAAAGTATCCATATCGTTTAGGCTTAAATTTGATTACCTATAGTTTTTCTTTAAATTACGTATAATTAAGGTCATTTACTTAAATTAATCGAAATTACAGGCTTTATACCAATGATTTGAATACCCGGCTACAAAACGTTTTTTACGTTTACTTTACATCACAAGTTATATAGATATAAGAAAGAACGGACTTAAAGCTATCGAAAGGTTTAACAATAAGTATCAGCTATACTTATAAGCCTTACAACGATTTAAGTTCAGCTTTTAAAACAATATTTAATTTAACTACGAAGTGATTATTAACATTATACATTCAAATAGCTTACTAGTTCTTTACTCAGTCGTTGCGATAGTATTATTTTAGGCCGTTAAATTTATAAGGAACGTTTTCGTTATAAACTATTTAAACGATTGAATTCATTGTCAATTAAACGTTTACCTAGGATCTTTGAATTGGATTATATACAACGTTAATACAGCTTTTGATTTTACCAAATAGTATATGAAGGCATAGATAGCCGGCAATAAGTATAAGTAAATTTTATTAAAAGCTTTAGAAAGTATTGAATAGAGTAAACGGTATTACAGACTAATAAAAAAGTATATACAGTGTTGTTAAAGGAATTAAAAGGTACCTGTTTTAAGGAATCTATCCTTTAGATAACGGTTACCACCGTTAATAATACTTTTAACCTAAGTGGGCTTATTCCTACGCTTTTTGCTTTTAGTGTTTACCCAAGGATTCATATAAACCCTGTATTATTACCGCTTAAAATATAAAGGGTTAATGTTATAGCGAAGGCTATAGCGTTATTACGCTCCTTATGGGTAAAGAATGACATGTTCAAAGCGTTTGCTATAAGTAATGGTCGACATAAAGTTAACGTTTTAAATTTACCATCATAATTTGAAATTTTAATCTAAAAGGCAAAAGATAAATAGACTTGACTTCAGAAAATCAACGGGTTGAAAATTTAAGATGTATCCGTTAATTTAAAGAATAATATATGTTATTTTCGCTAAATAATAGTACGAAAATACAAAAGAAAGTCAAAAAAACCGGCATTGAACCGTAAAAAAAATAAAACCATTAACAAAAAAAATCCTTGAAACAACGAATTTAAATTAATTTTAGCTTTAATTTTACCCCCAAAACACGATTTCGACCAGACCCCTATAAATAAAAGCGAATGGTTTATACCAACCCCATTAAAACCTTATCTCCAAGGGTGCCTCCTCGGTTCGAAAATTAAAAAACGCTTTAGGAACTTTGCCACGAACTTCTTTATTATGTAAAAGAAAATGGCAAACCGCGAGTTTAGCTTAAAGCTCCGTTACAAGGGTATTATTACTACCTTAGGTATCCTATTCGAATAATCCACCTAAACGGAAATCATAGCTTTAATCGACAAAAGCGTATTTTGTTTTAAACGTTTGGACCCGACTATTTACTATAATTACAGAATTTATCCAATTCACTTCGTTTACGAAACTAAAAATAAAACCGGGATATTTTACAAAAAAATTCGTTTAATCGTTAAAAGATATACCGACGAGGGTAAAAAAAATATTATAGCCTCATCGCTTACATTATAACGGGTTGGTTATTACCGGGTTTTTATATTTTCGACTTCCCTCAACATATTATATAAGTTATATTTCGAGTTTCGAAATATAAGACCACTATATACACAATTTGAAAAACGGATTGAATAACGAATTTATGTTGATATGCCAAAAGACCTTAGATAATACTACCCGCCTAAAACGATTTTACGTATTATAAAACCACTTTATAACTTAGTTGCAGTCGGTATTTACTAGTATAACAACTATCAAAGGTATTATAAAAACGATTAGAAATAATTAACTTTACCTTTGACTTGTATCTATTAGTATCGAAAACCCGCTCGAAGAGTTTTTTATTAATAGGTATATAAATAGACGACATTTTAACGTTATGTAATGTTTCGTTTTACGCGTTAAAAATTAATAAACTTTTAAAGGCCAGTTTAAAAGCGAAACCTAAAACATACTTAATGGAACATCACGTCATCGATTTCAATAATGATATCATTACTCTCCAAAACGATGCTTTAGGCTTTACGTAAAAAGAGTAACTGGATAAAGTTACCCTTATCGTTTTAAATAATATAAAACGGGCCGACGAATATAAAAGTTAACGTATATACGGCGTTTAAGTTGCTTTTATAGTATAGCTATATGCGGAATTTAACCTTTCGGCCGCTGTATAATACCAAACCACTCTGATGAACGACGCGTATACAGCGTTTAACAAACGTTTTTTATAACAAATACATTATTGAATACATTGTTAGCGATTATTCCCGTTGAATATATGTACTATAAAACTATATGTTTTTACTAACAGCTTTTTTATAAATAATAGCGATTATATTTCAAAAATAGGTTTCGTTTTAATCTTAGATAACGCAACACCAGATCGAAGCGGCTTTACGTTTCGTAAAAATATCATTTATTAAAAATTTACTAAATATGAAAGAGGTACGAAAAACTTTTTGACTTTAAAAATTTATAACATAGTTAAAGGTTTCGATTTAGGAATTATTATAACGATAACAATCAGGATAAATACTTCTAACCTTAATTTACGCTCTATCCTTTTTATCGTATATATTAATTTTTTTCATTTTATAAGTATATAATCAAATCTGGTATCACGAACGAAAAAGTTTAATAATCGATATTATAGTTTTACGTAAGTTATATAAACGCCGTAAAATCGAGAAAATAAGTTCAATCGACGGGAAATCCAACTTACCGTATATAATAACTAAGGCTACAACAAACGAAACTTCAAAAACACTTATATTAACAAGTACATTATTTATTAGGGTTTATAAAATTGGTTTACGACCCTAATAAATTATTACAACAATTTTCATTAACTTATATCGGCCCGTATTATACTATTTGTGCTGATTTCCAATTTTACCTTTATTTGAGTTTATTACTAATTAGCATAGACTTTTTTGGTTATTTATGACCGCGATTGTTTTTCGAAGCGTCCCGAAAAGTATATTTTTGGTAAAGGAAATTTTTAAAGTTTGGTTAAAACTTACTAAAAATCCGGCGAGCACGTAACACGACTTCAGCTTATAACCTTAAAACTACCAGAATGGGGGCGTACGAGCTATTAATCCGCTCGTAATGATAATAATGGGCGGAACGACTTCCTCGTTCAAAACAATCGCAAACAAACTTGCCCGCGGCCGCGAACGCGATATAAGATACGTAGGGCGAATCTATAAACGGCCCGAGACTACAGATCCGAATAAGTCGCTTCAACGCTTTACTTATTAGAAAAGCTTCGCGGTATACCTTGGTGATACGGAGCTCGAAATAGCGGAGCAGATCCGCCTCGTGCTCCTTATTTTTAAAAAAAAGGAAATGAAAGGTATACGAATGAAAGGATTTAGAATATGAGAACCTTAACGTAATTACGTTAGGTTATACTTATGGCGTAAAGGGGGCTTTACAGGTAATGGGGTTTTTAACTATGGGAAGAGGGTAAGGTTTATAACTTTTGAAGCCTCTCGTTCCTCCCTCTGAGAACTGGTGAAGGGGGAGGAAAAAGGATAAAGAGAGTGAGGCGGCGACGACAGCGAGGCTTAGGGGGGTAGTGGTTGCGGTGAAGAGGGACGAGATAACGGCGGCGGGGCTAGGTGAGGTGGTGGCGGCTGGCGGAGTGGCTGTTATTAACGAGATTAAACCCGATAAGGGTGAACTACTGGTGGTGGCAGCGGCGGCGGCTATGGTGGCGGCGACGCGCCGACGCTTTCGCGTCGGACAACGCTTTTCAGTTTTATTCTTACGTGGCATTTGTTTAAAAAAGAAAGGTTAGTATATAGGTATTGATTAATTAACCTACCTATAAAAGTGGTTTTTTTTGTTAAAAGGAATACAACTTAAATTATGATACGGTTTGATATAATTAATAGGAATCTAGGTTAAATCGAAATAGGGACTTACATTAGCTTTGACTACGCGCCTTTAAAAAAAAAGAAGTTTTGCTTGGACCGATAGCGACATATCTTTTTATACTAACCTAACACGTAATTACGTAGTTACCCCTGCGAAATTCCCCCTACGTAATTATCCCTGTGCAATTACCTCTGTCAAAAACCACAAAAGGCGTCATTACCAACTATATCGCCTCCATTTGGATACATCAACCAGGTCCGAATTATAATTACCACCATAGCCAAACCTTACTAATCCTAACCGAACTTACTAATTCGAACCCTTGTAACCACACTATCGTTATAAAAACTACTAACTTAAACCTTTTATAATTAATATTATAACAATACTATTACCACAAAACCTATTAATTTGGACCTTCGCAACTATAACCACACTGTTACTATTCGGCTATAAGTACAAAATATAGAAGAAAGAAAAAGAGATTATCGTTATAAATATTACGATATACTTTATAGATAATATACATAGGTCTAGTGGCAGTGTATTGTATTATAGGGTGTATTCCTAAAGAGTATACGATAACGTATCACGTTGCAGGTTGTACTTTTACAAAACGTAAAGTGTATTAGGCATGAATCGGTCTAGAATGGCTATACCAAACCGAACTGTAATACGTGGAGCGATCAAGAGTGGTACGCTCTGGGCGAGGGCTTATAAGCCTTCATCTATGGCGTATACCTTTAGATGCTTCTTTTTTACACTTATGATCTATCTTTTATACTACAATACCAATCCAACGATTACCCTTCTTAATACCTTATTTCACGTGAAAGACAAGGTTTTAGACCTTACCGACAATACTAGTCAAGCTTGGCACCCGTATTATTACAGTCTTTTACAGGTGGATTTAGGGTACTATAAGGCGTATTCAAACGTTTCATAACCCATGATAATCTGGCTAACCTAATAGTGTAATACATCTTTGCCAGATTTTATATTTATTATGGTTATCTAGACAAGCATTATCTGATGAAATATTTCGTTGTAGAAGTTTATTTTAATTTTTTATATAATTTTAAGTCAATCAAATAAAATCACATAATGATATACTAATTTATATGGTATGAGGCAAGGTTAATTTCATGTTTAAAAGAATTTGAAACTATTATTAATTACCTGAAACGACGAGTAATTGGTTGAGTGCAAAGGCAGTAATTTACGGTTTGTTTGGTAAGTCTATTGGAAAATAAAGAGTAGAAACCAAGCAAACTAATTTTTCTTTAACGGAAAATGTTGAATAACTGCCATGATTTAACATCTAATAATTCATACGATTCACATTTATAGTTTTCCTATTTTATCTAAATTTTGACGAAAGTATTAATTGCTGCGTAATCTAAATCTATTATGGGAATATATCGAAGGGGAAAAGCGATATACTGGTCGTAAAAAATCTTTGGATCTTTCGACTAGTAATGTTGGGGCTGGTTTTTTTTATTATACTTTCACCAGACAGTGCCTGCCGCGAAGCAGCGCACTAGCTGCTACGAAATATCCTTGTTGATATCAGCAAGTGGCTGATATTAATATAGAAGATATTTATTTTTGATATAGTTTGGGGGGGGGGGAAAGCTAGTGGCCATGCCTATAATAGGTCCGTGCGTGAAGTCGTGCCTTTTGTGCAGCTGGTATTGCTGGAAGACTTGCTGAAATTTAATGTATTGGGAAATTTGAGGAATTTCGTGGATTTAGTGAAAGTTTTGTTAGTGTTGTGGTGGTTTTAGTGGGATCTTTATTTAATTTACTGATGGACTTGAAAGTGGTTATAGGTTTAAGGACTTTTTACCTTTGATTTACGTGAATTTTGTGTCGTTTTTAGCGACGTTAGCGTGATGGTGTCTTTGGGTGGTTAATGAGGGTTTAAAATTTTATTTGTGCTAAAACAGGGAATTATGAACGCGTGCGAGGGCGTTAAGGAATGTTGTCGCTAACGATACCTTTGCCTTTGCCCTTATATACCCACTGAGGGTTTTTGTTTGTTGCGTGTTGGTAGAGTATGTTTTCTAGATTATTTGTTTTCCTTTCTTTATAGGTAGTTCCTTTTTACGCTTTTACAGCTCAATTTTCATTCTTATATGAACCCATTTTTCTGGTTTCTTCTATGTGCAGAAGATTTAGTCTCCAAACTAATTTTAAAAGTTATCGAGCACGACAAGTTATTGCTTTGTTTAAAAATAGTTTAAGTCGAGGAAAAAACAGTAGATTACATTAGTTAGGTATTTAAGAGTGAAGTCTTTATCGGCGTTTATAAACTAAAAATTATTATCGTAATGTTTTTTAAATGCAATATCAAAAGTTTTGATTGATTATTTTTAAAGGGGTTGGTTATAATATTCATTTTGATGTGTTTGGTAATTATTTTAACGAAGATTATAAGGTGAATATTAGCATTCAACTACTGCGGGGGAACAGTTCAATGTAAACGCGTGGGTTGTAAGTCATTTCATATCAAAGTTGTTATTTGTAGTAAAAATATTTTATGACTTGATCGTTTTGATATTTGTAGCAATAATACTTGTAACAGTAATAGCAATAGTTATAGCAACGTAGCATTTTACCAACTTTAGTAACTTGGTAATTTTGGGACTTTTAGACGGTTAATGTTGGTAAGCTTTTAGGGGTAATGTAGTTTCTTTAATAGTTGTAGTATTTGAATACGAAAGAAGAAGAAACTACAACTAGAAACTGCGAATGAATCTGGAAATATAGGATACAGAAGCATGGACACGTGCTTTTCCAAAGTTAGTATGTATCAGTCCAGCTTTCATCATATATGTGTTAGTTACGCGTCCCCCATATAATTTTAACAAGTCCCTGGGACCAAAAAAAAGTAGTAATATTTTTATTTCATAATATCTAGAAGAGAGACGCGAGACTCGAAATATGAGGAGCTTGTTTAATGCTGTTTTCGTAAACTTCAACAAGATCCCTATAATAGTTCAGGTTATTTTCAAGTTTTTATTCGTTATCTTTCGAAGTATAACCTTTTCAACTAACTAAATATCAAGTTTGTTTCTTTACTTATCAACGACGATCCGAACGTCTTTTATAATTTTCTTACCCTCTTCTTCGTTTAGTTTCCTATTTTTGTACCGCATTTACTCATTTGGCGGGAGCATGCGTACAAAAGCATTGTACTTAAGCTTATAATAAGGTATGAGGTATTGAATATTTACCGTGAGATATATACATAAATTAGCAAAAACCTCTTAAGTATAAGTGAGATTTTTTTCTTGTTTTATCACAGCATATAGACTTAACCGTATAGGAATAAGTTTTCCATATTTGTAAAAAGATTTTTATGTTTTATCAGTTCGTAACTATAAAAAGTCTTTAACGTTAAATTACAACCAAAAATAACTACTATAGTGTTTAATTTTAACTTCTATAACACCAAAATCTATGATAAGTTGAAGATTGCAACGAAAATATTTCGCTATAAAACAAATATTAATTTATTATCGGAAGAAACCGGCGGTTGAATAATGAACTGAGGAATGTAAACAAAAGTGAAACAAGTATTTATATGGGATAATATTGAAGGCGCAATAATGAGCATTATTGAATATATAATATAAGTCTAACATACATTTAATTTACTATTTTTTAGTATATTTATTGATATCATGATGTAAGGTGAACTAGAAAACCTAGCCTTTAAGTTTGGCCTATTCATTTAGTTCATAATAATATGCAGTCATTATTTTTAACTTTATACCGAATCGTTTTATGAACTTCACTAAAAATCCGGGGGAAATTTAGCGTTACAATTACAAATAATCCTTCTTAGACATGGCTAATTAAAACCTATACATATACGAGATTTATTCCTAATGGATTACTTTATGTATGTTATATCTAGGTAAAAGAAAAGTACGTTTAAACGTTTTACATTTTATCGATATAATGGTGTTAAACTCTTTATAATCTGTTAATGCCTATATAGTAACAGGCGATGGTAAGATTGGTAAATTTATAACGAAATCTATATAAATAGTATATATAGACTTTGTCGAATCTTGAATAAGGCGAAAACGACCAATTGTCTCTTGATTTTAATTTTGTTATTATTTGTAACGAAAATAATACCAATAGTACTTTTTGAATATTTTTATCTTAAAGTAAAGATGCAGATATTATTAGATATCACAAAAGTTAACAAGCGTAAGGAACCATGTTTATGAAATTCATGGCAGTGTATCACGTTATAGGATGTACTCTTGCAGAGTATATAATAGCATATCACGCTACAGGATGCACTCTTGCAGAGTGTATGATAACGTATCACGCCCCAAGAGGGATGTTGGCAGAGTACATGGTAGAGTACCACGCTCCGACTGAAAGCTTATAAGCTCTCACCTGAGGCGTAAACTCTCTAGATGCTTCTTTTATCTCTTTCTACTAACTATTATCAATACTATTAATCTTACTATTATGAATACTGTCCTTTTTTTACGTTGACATATAGAGACCTTACCAACAAAAGGGTTAATATATCTAAGATTATTTTCATGAGTTTCTGTCTAAAGTGGTATCTATTATCATAAGCGTTCTCAAATAAATTCTAAACAAAACGGCTTAAAATCATGATTCGTTTACAACCTGTTTCGTTTCTATTATATAATTAAAGGTTCATCAAACCAAATAGATAGCTGGTGTTTACGCTATTTACCTCCTTTATATGTTTTTTTGTTTGCGCCTTTTATAAGGTCAAATGTAATGGATTGACAAGTTTTATCATCTTAATATACATACCAGAATTTATAACGTATATCGTTGGGCATCGACTTTTCAATAATTAGTAAAGCAATATTGATTTTGGCAGGCACTATGAAGAGACTATCGAAGATCTGGTCAAATATAAGTACCTTATTCAAAGTTCGGATTTCCTGATCAACTGGTATCGGAAGTCATAAAAGTGTAATGGGGACTACTTTAAGCCATTCACGAAAATATATAATATTTATATGGATATTACTATATATCCCTATAGTTATTAAGTAGCCATACTGTAGAGTGTACCTTTGCAAGAGTGCACGATAACATACTACTCTGTAAGGTTCATTCCTATAGAGTGCATGATAGCGTGCCACTGACTGGAAGTAGCATTAGCAGAGTGCATGACAGAGGGCCACTTCCTGGATAAGAGGTTTATAACCTCTCACCCGTGGCGTGCACTCTCTGAATGCTTTTTCTCCTTTCGATAACTCATCTTTACTTCTACAATCTCAATCTTTACGATTACTCTTCTACTTTTTTGCGTTCACATGAATAAGCAGAGGTCTTACCAACAATTCAAGTTGTATATATCCAAATAAATGACCATATGAAAAAGACGTTCATTTGCGCGGTTCTTGAAAGTTATATCAAGTAAAGTTCGATTAATAATTCCTGTAATAAATTAATAATAGATGAAAATATACTAGGATACCAGGTATCTACTAAGATAATATTAAAAAGTTTATATATCTAAATGAGATATGTTCCCTTATATTACAATAATTAATAATTTAATTTGGCTCTTATAAAGCAATTATTTCATTATTTTATGGGTTAAAGCACTACAACGAATACATTATTTCCTCGCTTCAAAATATACTTATATTTAATTTAAAATAACATAATGCTAAAACCTCTTTCAATATTGTGGATATTATTAGATATATCTATAGTTAGTAAGTGACCACACTGCAAGTTGCACCCTTACAGAGTGCCTAGTAATGTGACACTTCGCAGGGTGCACTCTTGCAGAGTTCATAATAACGTTCCACTGCCTAGAATTAGCATTAGCACAGTATACTGTAAACTGCCACTACTCAGAAAGGAGATTAACAACGTATATGGTAAAGTTCCATTGCGTAGGTAAAAGGTTATAAGCTCCAACTTGTAGCGTGCACTTGCTGTACTTCTTCTCCCTTCAATATCCTATTCTTACTCCATCGATATAAGCACAATCTTTACGATTACGTTTTTAACGTATCTGGTGTAATAAAAACCTTAACGACACTAGTCAGTAGTCTACTCGGTTGAATATATACAGCTTAGGAAAAAAAGAGACATACTTAAATTAAATACCTATATCAGGATATTATAATGATCATAATTATTCGTTCTTCAATACTACGACTTATAAAAACTATACGGAAATATGGAAATACGCAGGAACACTTTTAAAACTCGAAGTATAAAAAGGCTATAAAATTTGAGATAACTTTAAAATTAATAACTTCTGTACAAGTTTATTAACTTCATTGGTACCCAATCTATTAAAGGCCCCGTTGTGTTTTCCATTAACTCTCTTTGATTTTCTGAATGCAATCGGCCACTTTTTAGATAACTTTTAATTGGGCTTGAAGCTATATAAGCTAAAACTATCAAGTTTAGGAACTTTTCATTGGGACCTACCCGATTTAAACACAGTATCCAAACCGTTTGCATACTTCAGAAATAGTTCAAACGCAACATCCAAACCGCTTAAAAATTCCGAGAGCGGTTGGAACAAAACTTTCGGTACGATCCTACAAATACCTTACACCCTAAAAACAATAATCGAATTGCGGGTTAAATAATCCCACCAAAATTTATATATACATCTCGATATACCTTTCCGTATCCTCATTCCTCTTTCCCATTACCTAATTCGTCTTTCATTACTCTCTCTACACCGCTTGTTGATTTATTACGTACGATGTTTAAGTTCATTAGTTAATTGACTAATACAGAGATTGTGAATAATTAAAGGGCTAATTTGAAACCGTTTGACTAGCTTGTAGTAACACCTCATTTGAATCTTATTTGGATTTCATTTGTATTAGCAAACTCTAAATACCTTACTTTAAACGCCTTGTAACATTTAATTTACTTTTCATTTGTATATACTGCGCTTTTATTTTCATCATTGGGACCGATCCTATTTGAATACTGTATTTCAAACGTATCCGAATCCTATTTACTATGCAGACTCAACTTCTCTATCGCTTTCACATTTCCGGTGCACATACAAACCGGAATCCCAAACTCTTTAATAAATTTCACACTTTTATGATCATAGCTCCTCTAGTAACAAACATGGTAGAAGCCAGCGACTGTATAGAATATTTATTTACGAACACGTAGTTTTGTGATAGCATTTTCATACATTAAGCAATCAAATTATATGAAAATAAAATCGAAATATCAATGGAAAATTTGTACCCTTTCGTGGCAAATACATACATCATCAATATAGTTTGCCACTATTATAATGAAGATATTAAAATTCGTGACTTATTCGTTGATTTTACAGAGGACTTTGCAAATTCTACGCCAGATATATGATGTACAACCGATAATATAATCTCTAGGATATTACAAAAAAACTATAGAGTTGAGGTATTAATTCAACCGGTAGTGATAATACTCGCGCATTACAACCATTATTGTAACCTTCCACTGCACCGCTTGTCAATTGATAAAAGCGACTCGATAAAGATTACTGACTTCGCTAAATTATAAGATTAAGATTAGAGCTATAACAGTGAATTATACGACGTGCTCGATAATAAGATACGTGTAATACTAAATACGTATAAAAAACTAGATATTAAGCCATTACAGTTTCATACTATTTTACCCGGTATATTATTTGGTCAGGCTAAAAATTGGTATATGTATCACCTTACCTAGGTAAATACAGTTACGAAGCATTATAATCGCTTGAAATTGTACTTTGATACAGGAATTAACCATAAGCCTTACGATAAATAATGGATTAACACTACCTGATAATCCGTAAAAAATCAACGTAAAAACGTTGATAATAGACTACAAAAATTGCTGAGGCCTAATTGTAAAAGTTCCAGAAATTCGAGAAGGCTCTTCAATTGGAATACAAAAGAGACAAACTATTTATTCAAGTAAGTATCAAAATATATTGCGGAAACTCAGACTTCAACTTTATATTATGTAAACCCAAAACAAGTTTGGAGACGTTTTTTATAAGTTTTAAAATATTGCTGAAAACCTTTATGTGCTGATAGGTAAGTTTCGGATTAGCATTTATGGCCGAGAAACCCAAAAACGAGAGCCGGATTACTCAAATTAACCTTGTTAGAACAATTCACCACGTTTTATACCAAAGGTTTAAAATGTACCTAATACAAAATAAACGCACTTAATACGGCTACCAGAACGAGAAATATCAGAAAGGATACCCTGGAAACCGATAATAAAACAATTATTAGCGAAACCTAACCTATAACTAAATACGGAACTCACTACGCCCATAAAAAATACTCACATAAAACGTACGAATATTTATAGGTTTTTAAAAACTCAGTATTATATGTGGCAAAGTCGGTTATTGATCGATTAATCACCTAATGGACGAGCAGATTTGGACCAAACGCTAATTTTAGGCCGATTATCTACCTTAAAATCAGATAAAAGCCAAATTTACAACATATGAAACCAATGACAAAAAAAAAAAGGCTAAGCTTAACGCCTACCCTTAGAAGTACAACTCTGGAAAGAAAGACTTTAAGGGAAATGAAACTTACCTAATAGTATAGGATAACGAAGCCACCTAACGAGTTTTTACAAGCTTATAGGATACCTCCTTTTTATAGAACGTGACTCTAAATTTCAAAAACATCGTATTAAACGCCTTTATAATAATACAATTAATATTTTCTAACAGATACAGAAACAGATTTTAAGGAATTATGCCAAATACCAGCGTAGCCAAAATTTCAACCTTTGGAAAACGACAATTCAATGCGTTCGCAGCGAAATTTCCGAAATTCAAGTTCGATCGGTTCGGAAAATACCAAAAGGTTTTATTTGGCAAAAAGAAAACGTTATTAATTAGTATGATCATTATGAATACACGATTTGAACCGGTCAAGTTTTACGTAATAGATTCTGAAATATAATTTCTACTATTATTGATCAATATAAAGAAGCTCGGAATAGAGATTCGGAATACAACTAATCAATTATTTCGCGACTCAGATGGCGTATCTATGGATATTATAAGATATCTCTATGGTTAATAAGCGGTCACACTGCAAGTTGTATCCTTGTAGAGTGCACCGTAACGTACCACTTTATAAGGTGCATTCTTGCAGAGTGCATGATAGCGTGCCACTGCCTAGAATTGGTATTAGCAGAGTGTATGGTAGAGTGCTACTGCCCAGAAAGGAGATTAGTAGAGTGTATGGTAGATTGTTATTGCCTGAGTAAGAGGTTCCAAGCTCTTACTTGTGCCGTGTACTCTCCAGATGGCTTTCTTCCCTGTTATTCTATCATATTTTATTACTTCAATATAAATACAAATTTTACGATTAATTTCTCACTGTTACTACATTAATCTGTATTGTCTTTATTGATACTGATTAATAGTCGACTCGGTCGATTATGAATAACTTAGGGAAGAAGAAATAAACTCAAGTTGAATACTTATAGCGGGATGTTATAACGATCTCAATTGTTTGTATTTTAATAATAAGAATCTTAAAAACGATACGTGAATATGGAAATTCGCGGGAGCGCCTTTGAAACCAGAAGTTTAAAAAGACTACAAGATTCGGAGTAACTTTAAAAAGAATCATTTTAGTATGATATCATTAACTCGATTGGTGTTCTGTTCAGTTAAAGCCTTGTTACGCTATCAGTTAATTTGTTTTGCCGATTTGTACTTACTTAAATACTTTTGAGAGGGCGTTTTACTACGTGTTATGTTACGTAAATTAAAATCACTAAGTGTTGGAACCCTTTGTTGGGACATATCCGATCTAAATACAGTATTTAAACCGCTTACGAACTTTAACAGCAGTTAGTACATGATTTTTGAGACGCTTTAATAACTAAACTACGCCTCAGAGGTAATAATCAAACCGTTTACTAAACGCATATACTAAGTCAAACACACCTACTAAGTCTTATACATATATCTCTATTCACCTTACCATATCCTTTCTCCCCTTTCCTAACACTTCTTTTGCTTTTTCTAATTTTCCATACACTATTCATTTGAATTTATAATATATGACGTTTAAGTTTACTAGTTAATTCAATATTGTAGCATTTTTAAAGTGTTAAATGGTTAATTTGGGACGCTTTACTAGTTTTTGGGTACGCCTTATTTGTACCTTATTTGAATCATATTTGTTTTAGTAAACATTAAATACTTTACTTCAACCTTTTTACTACAATTGAATGATTTTTATTTAAATATTATTCGCTTTTATTTTGATTTATTGAACCAAACCACATTGAATACTGTATTTCGAATCACCCAGATCTTATCCATTGCGTAAAACAAATATCAGTACCGTTTCAATATTTGCGGTATACGTATAAACTATCCTCTAAACCCTTTGAATATACCTCTCATTTTGAAAATTATAGCTTTACTAGTAACAAACCTGGGAAAAGCTAGTAATTATATGGATGAGTTATTTGTAAAAGCGTCGTTTCATAATAGTATTCTGAAGTATTTGGACCTTAATTTATGAGATAATAAGATCTAAGCGTTAGTCGAGATTTTGGATTTTTTTTTATAAATACGTACGTCATTAATATGATGTTCAACTATTGTATCTGGGATATTAAAGGGCGCGACTTATTCGACAATTTTAGAGAGGATTTTATAAACTAGATGCTAGATATGTAGCATGTAGTCGATAGTATAATTTTTAGAAGACTTCCAAAATAACTACGAAGTAAAGGAGTTAACACGACCGGTATCAATAATAGCTGTATTGTAAAATCCCTGTTAGTAACAACTCGGCTTATTTCAATGCCAAGATAGATCGGTGATAAAGTAATGAATGTAAAGTTTGTGGAGGAATGCTGGTCAAAAAAGTTTTAGAGATACTTTTTTGAAATAACGGATAGAAAATAAAAAATACCTTCGTAAATATTAGATACGAGGTGTTTAGTAAGACTTAACGTATATTACGAAGTACAGGTGTAATTAGAGGAATCAACAGATAGAAAATCAGGGTAATAAATATTTTTTACTATTTGGGTCAAATACGAACCCTTGTTACAACGTACATTTGAATAGAAACAAAGTTAATACCACTCTCTAGATATCGTTTATAATTAGCTCGGTTATCATAAAAGCGACTTCGATAAGGAAAATGGCCCCCTAGGAGATATTATAAACGACGTAAAATGCTAAAACGTATCTTATGGACCAATGCCTACTAACCACAACTTTTAACGTAACTTCCTACCATATCTCTTTCCACCTGATACAAATGACCTAAAAAAGTTTCCAAATTACGCCAGACTATGGGATGAGAAAAATAATGATTATTGCGGACTATATAACGTACTAGATGATAGTATACATGTAATATTAAATATATGTAAAATGTTGGATATTAAGCCGTTATAGTTTAATGTTACTTAACCGAGTATACTATTTGTACAAGTGAAAGAACGGTATATTCATAATTTTATGTAAAAAGATACATTTACAAAGTTTGATAACCGTTTCAAAATCATTTAAATACGGAAATGAACGATGAAATATATCATAAGTATTGATTAGCACTGTTTTGGAATTCATAAGAAATTAGCATAAGAACGTGAACAAAAGCGTATAGGTAGTTTTTACCGACTTATTAGCTGAGTTGAAAAAGTTTTAAGCGGATTTGCAACCGGAATATAATAAAAAAAACTTTCTATCCAAGTAGTTATAAAAGCGTATCTTGGAAACCCAGATTTCGACTTTGTATTATTTAAGTTAGAATAAGTTTTATCGTTTTTTTTTTGTAAGAGTTTTAAATCTTCGTTTTAAACCTTGATATGCCGTAAAGTAAGTTTCGTATTGATATTTCTAACCAAGAAAACCAAAACTAAGGGTTTAATTATCAAAGTAGACCTTGCCGAAATAATTTACCACGTCTTAACCCGAAAATTCGAAGTGTACTCAAAGCAGAAGAAATGTTTTAAATACGGTTACCCAAACGAAAAATACTATGGAAAGAAAACTGAAAACTGAAAACAAAGCAATTATTAACGAATACAACTCTATAGTTTAATACGAAACTTATTAAATATATAGCAATATTTATAAAAAAAATTAAATTTTATAGGTTTTGAGAAACGTTGTATGATATACGGTAAAGCCGGTTATTAGTTCACCAATTTCCTAATACACGAGTAGACACAAACTAAAATCTAATTTTTGGCCGATTACCCACCTAAGAACTAGACGAAAGCTAATTATACAACGTAAGTAGCCGATTAAGAAGGTGTGAAGAATAAATTTGACATCTATGTATACGAGTACACTTTCAAACAGGCAAACTTTAAGGAAAATAGTGTTTATGTAATAGGCTAGGATAACGAAGTCGCTTAACGTATTTTTACAGGCTTATAAGATGCCTCTTTCCTGTATAACATAGGCCTGGATTACGAAAACAACGTATTAAACGCCTATCTAACGTCGTAATTTATAATTTTTAACATATACGGCAACCGATTTCAGGGTATTATGCCAAATATTGGTGTAGCTGAAATCTCAACCGTTGAAAGGCGATAATTCGACGCGTTTATAGCGAAATTTCCAAAATTTCAACTCGGCTGAATAGAAAAATAGGAAAACGTGTTATTTAATAAATGAAAATCGTTATCGTTTGTTATACTGGTTGTAAATATGCGATTCGAACCAGTTCAATTTTACGTAATGAATTTTGAAACGCTATTTTTATTATCGTTAGCTAATATGATTAAATTTGGAATAAACGTTCGGAATACGACTAATTGAATTTTTCGTGTTTCGTATAACGTATCCGTATTATTTCGCTTTCAGTTTTTATACTTATGTTTTTTTCACGAAGTACGTAGAATTAAAGTTTTTTATTTAATATAATTAGAATTAAGGATGTTGAACTATCGATTAGGGTACCTAATTGCAAAACGTTTTTAAGGATACTTTACGCCGTTAGGTAAATAAATATAGGTAAAGAAACGTTAGAAGTTATCAAGAAGTTTTTCTCTAAGTTTTAGTTATATTCTTAAGCCTTATGGCGGTATAAATTCCGTTTTAAAGATAACGTGTATTTTAATTACAAGGTTATTATGAATATGATATACCTTAACCATTAGTTTGTATTTTACTTTGTCAATATAACAATATTATTTCAGGTTGCGAATTTCATACAAAGCGGTTACGTTATAGATCATAAAGATGCTTTTGTGGATTACTGGTTGAACGTTTATTTATGACCTTTAAATTGAATTATTTACGATGCCAATATAGCGTTCAGCTCGACTAAATAGCATACCAAGGTTATAATTACTAGTAATAAACGTAAGTAGATACCGTTGTAGGATTCATAATATATTTAAAAGTGTTAATAATACCATGAATTGTTGAAACAGTATGTATAATATTATTTAAAGAATTAAAAAGTACTATTTTTGAGGAATTTATTCTGTAAATGGTGGTTAGCGCCATTCATAATACTTTAGGCTCGAGTAGGCTAATTTCAACTTTTTCCGTTTTCGGTAATTACGTAAAAGTTTACTCAAATTCCGCATTATCACTAATTATAATGTAAAGGGAAAATAAGATAGCGAAAGCCATAAAAGTATTGATTTTTATACCGTTTAGAAATGATATTTCGAAAGTATTAGCTATAAAAACCGGCTCATATAAAACAGGAGTTGTAAACTTATTATTATTATTGAAAGTTTTAATTTGGAAAACGAAGGACGAATGGATGTGTTTTTGGAAGATTATCGGATTTAGGGGTTCCCTTATAATTATAAACTTATTAAATGGTAAAATTTTCTTTCGTTAGATGATAATACGGGAGTATACAAGTAAAAAAGTGGACGATGGCGGTTTAGAGACACGATTTAACTAATGGTATCAACGAAGCTACTTTTACGATAACGAATCCACGTCGCCCTCAAATTCTATATACCTCTCCGAAACCACTTTCGAACCTTTTCCATTATACGAGGCTGGACCATTTATACTAACGGTATTAAAATTCCGTCGCCGTAGCCGCTAATTTGGTTAGAAAAATAGAAAACACTTTGAAATCTTCGTCTCTAAATTTTTTTATTGCTTGAAAATAGAAGATAAACTTTCAACTAAATTGAAAGCTTTGCCGTAAAGGTATCATTACCCTTTTAGATACCCCGTTTAAATAATTAAGATAGACGAAAAGTTTTGCCTTGATAGAATAAGTTGTTCATCGTTTTAAATGATTTAAACCGAAGATTTATAGCGTTCATAAAATTTTACCTACCTGTTTAATGTACGAAATAAAGGATAAGACCCGAAAACCTTATGAGAAGAGTTACTTTGTGGTTAAAAGATATAATAACAACGGTAAAAAGGATGTTATAATATAGTTTACTACTTTGTAACGGGTGAGTTATCGTTGGATTTTAGTATTTTTCGTCTCCTTGAATACCTCTTATTGCCTTTATTTCAAATTTCGTAATATTATGCCGTCTTATGAACAATCTGATGAGCGGATTGAACGGTATATTTACGCCTACATTCCCACAGATCTTGAAAATTATCATTTTCCCAGACCGATGTTGCGTATTATGAAATCTTTTTACGAATAAGTTAGGGTTAATATATATTAGTATAATACTTACCAAAATCACTATAGAAAGCAGCTCGGAAATTCAATACATATTTCAACCCGTGTTAATTGGTTTCAATAGTATGTTTTAAAAGCTTCATATCTACATGTATGTCAACGGGTAATATATTGACGCTGTGTAACGCGTCGTTTTCCGTAACTAAAAAAAAGAAAATTTTGGAAACCGGCTTAAAAGCTAAACTTAAGACGTATATAACGGAGAACCGTATAATCGACTTTAATAATATGATAATTACTTTTCGGAATAGCGTTTTGGACTTTACGTAAGCGAAGTAATTAGATAAAGTTGCATTATTAATTTGTACAGCGTAAAACAGGCCGACGAATATTGGTTTTAGCATGTATATAGCGTTTGGGTTGTATTATATATACCACCGGAAACGGTATTTGATTTTTCAGTCGTTGAATAGTGTTGAACCAACCCTTCGGACGACATATATAAAGAGTTCAATAATTGTTTTACGAGGAAAATAAGTCATCCGAAGCGAGGCTAATTATTTATACCGTTTGATGTATGTTTCGTTGAACCTTTCATTTTCATAATCGGATTTTTTGTTTGGAATACCGATTATAGCTCGTAAATAGGATTCGTTATAACTTTTGATAACGAAGCGCTGGTTCGAAACTAGTTTACACTTTATACAAATATTACCTATAGGAGTGTAAATTAGTGCAAACGGATTATACGAAGAGTTTGGGGGCTAAAATTTATAGTATGGTTAAAAGCTTTAACTGCGGAATTACTATAACAATAAAGGTTTAGATAATCGTTTTAAATTTTGATTTAAAACACCTTTCATAGTGGTTTGAACCGAGTTCTCTTCCTTTCAAAAATGCCTTATTAAATTCGTTATTATAAATGGGAAACGCCTTATTATCGATATTACGGCTTTATACAAATTGTACAAGTAATGCGAAATTAAAATGATCAGGTAAATCGAAGGAAAGTAGAATCTAGTAAATATAATAATAAAGGCAGCCCCAAATAGGGTAATGGAAACGTTTGTATTAACAAGCATTCTTTTTGTTAGCGTTGTTAGAAAGGTTTTACAATTTTATTTAAGTTAGTAGTTTTACGTTTTATGTTTAATAATTCACCTATGTTTTGTACGTTTATACCGTTTTTAACGTTTCACCATTTTTTGATTTTGATATTGATATTATTCTTTATATATTATTACGTTTTGTTATCATTATTTATGAAGTTTTTAATATATCGTCAGTTTATTTTTTCACTATACCAATTTTACTAAAATTATTTTCACTCCCTACTCTATAACGTTTGTTACTTTTATTCTATATTTTTGTAAAACAATTACATTATTATGTAGCCAATTGTATTAGGGACAGGTACACTAGCTCGGGTATAAAAACAGGTAGTTAGTCCTTACTCAAGGGGGAGGAAAGAGCGATATTGCATCCTCGTTATCCTACTCCTCGCCTCCTTTCTTTTCTCTTTTAACAATACCGCTATTGCCGCTCTGGACGTCGTTACCAGCGTTACCAGAGAAGTAGCTCCACGCCTTGGGCCGTATATCTTTAGGCAAAGGTGCGAAGAGGTTTTACCCTTTATATGGTGACACGTAATGACGTCATCAAATTCGCCTACGTAGCATATATGTAAGCTTCGTTTTTAGGCGGAGATAGCAGTTGTTGTTTCTTTGGGTCACCGGTTAACGCTTATAATTAATTAGTATCGGTTTGTTTTGGTTACTTACGAAACTAGTTTTTGGGGGGAACATTTCAAATAATGAATAGCACTAGTAAGAGATTGTTATTCGCTGTTAGGATTATAAATTTAAAGTAGATTTACTGTAAAGATATCAGGTACGTAATAAGGCTTCAGCGTACGGCCTTAGGATTATCAGAATAAATGCATAACTTTTACTAGTTCGCTTAAAACGGTAGTAATGCGTCAATCGACCACCGTTTTAGTAGTAATAGTTAATAGACTTACCTGCGGCCGCGGACACGATATATGATACGTAAATCATGTTTATTGACGGCTTAAGGCTACGGATCCGGGTGTGCTACCTTAGCGATTTACGAGTTAAAGAGGTCTCGCAACTTACTTTAACGAGCTGTAAATTATGGCGGCGCTTCATTTCGGCCATTACTCCCTCGTTTATAAGAATATTATTACAATGTAACGTATGGGGAGAATTTTTAATATTAACCATGGTATAGCTCGTTTAAGGTATATTTACGGCGGTGAGAGGTAGCTGTTACAGGTAATGTAATTTTTACCAGTAACGAAAAGGTAAGGTTTATAATCTTAGGAGCCTTTCGTTTTCCCCCTTAAGGGGTGGAGGGAAGAGGAGAGGGGGAAAAGAGGGGGAAAGTAGTAGTGGTGTTATTGGCAGCGGCGACGGGGGAGGCGGCGAAGAGGAAAGCCAGGATTAAGGATATGTTACTTAAGGAGGTAAGTTTATGGGTGGGAGTGGTGACGGCGTGGCGGGCGGCGATAGCAGTTGTTTCCTCCTTTTTACCTAAACGCGTTAAATGGCGTTTTGCCAACTTAGTTTTGCGCGTTATTTATTTATAAGAAAGGTTAATATATAAAGTTGGTCAAGCAACCTATCTATAGGATCGGTTTAAAATATCTAATAAAGATAGTAATTTGAGTTTGTATACGTTGATCAATTAGTTGGAACTTACGTTGGTAAAAGGGGCGCATTATTATAGGGGGAAAGAAAATAAGTTTTGCTTAAACCGATAGCAATGTATTTCTATACTAACTTTAAAATACGTTAAACTTTAATTACACCCCTAATCATTATACCCATATAACACCTTTGTAATCACATCCATATTGTGATTAATAATAATAACATTACTATTAACAACTATATCACTACTAATTGTCTCAACTAACTTTAGTTTCATTACAATTACTACTGCAGTTAAAAGCTGTTGATTTAGACCTCTATAATTTGAACCGTAACTACTGTTATTATTGAACTACGGATATAGATTGTATTTCAAAACCAAACTGTTATTACTATAATACGGATATAGGTAGTAGTGTAGTTAAAACTGTTATTATTAAACCATGGATACAGATTGTATTGTAAAACCAAACAGATATTACTGTATTACGGATACATGCCGTATTAAGGAAAGGAAAAACTGTTTGTGTGCATATTATTATATATATTTATTGTTAGTAAGCGGTTAAATTACAAGTTGTAGCCTTATAAAGTGCATGGTAACGTATTACTGTTGTATTACACAAGGGGTAATGCAGGTACTTTCAGCTGAAGTCAGGCTGTCTCGTGCCTTCTCACGAGACTGCCTACTCATGAGTGCGCCTTCTCTTCTTATGAATTATCTTTCTTGTGAGTACTTATTTTTATCATGCTTTGGTGATTCCTACTTTTATCTTAGTCTTTATCTTGAAATACATACCGGAATACCACTATACGTTCATATATATATGCAATATAACACATGGTAGCTATGAAATAAAATTCTGCTTAACAACAAATCAATTAATGGTTGTAAAGCAATTAGAAATTCACTAGCATAAACCTTTAACTATACAACTTTGCCACCAAAAAATACTAATCTTAACCTTTCCTATCTCTCTCTTCCTCTACTTTTACCCTACTTTGTCAACCTTTATGTACAAGTTTTGAATCTTGATATATAAGTCAACGAAAGTTACAAACGCTAAGTATTACACCACCAAACAAACTCTAAACCTCTCACCGTACGTGCCAGTAAACTCGTTTATAAGAGCTTTAGAAAAAATCTGCACCTTCTACGCTAAAGTGAACTATCACTTTCTCTTCACTTCCACCATTATCCTCACTTTTGCTCACACGTATACTTTTACCCTTACCTATAACATGTTCGCTTACGACCTTACGTTATTATACTTCTTTAGTCCATTTTTTACCTTCGCTGATTCATTGTTCGCTTACTACTATAGCGAGTTTAACACTTCTCGTTATAATAAAATCAGAAGAAGCATTTTTAGCAACTAGTTCTACCGCTAACGCCGATATCATGAAATTAGTAGCAAACCTACGCCGCGAGTTTGAAAAACATAATGCTACGAGATGTACGGAGCATGATGTCATTATAAGGCGCCTCGACAGCTTGATTATTAAGAGTCGCTATTCTCGTAACCGTAAATCTCCTCCTCGTCACCATTATCGCCAAACTTCCCCCATTTCCATAATCCTATCGGATACTTTTAAGAGCAGCCACTATCATCTTCGTTATAAGGGGAAAGAACGTGAGTTCTTTCGCCGCTGCCACGATCCTTCCTCTCGCCGCCGCCGCGAGCCTTTTTGCGACCGCCGCGAATCCTCTCGCCGTCGCGAGCTCTCTCGACGCCATCGCAATTCTTCTCGAACCCCTAACACGATAGCTACCCAATACCTGGCCGGAAGCACTCTTTGCCTGAAACGTAAAGAAATTGGAGTATTTAACCCCGAGTATCCTAATCCTTAGGATATATGTATTATTTCAATAGGTAAAGACAGGGTTTTCACTAATATATAAAGCTTTTGGTAATGTTTAGACACCTTTGTAAATATCTTTTTAGAATTGAAAAGTTAAATCGTGGAAATGTTTTTTACTTTTCTACAGGGATTGGCTATATATTGATAAAATCTTAAGGTTACTTTTTCCGAACGTCGCAAAATGTTTCGCCGTAGTTTCGCTTACATTATGGATATTTTCGTCGATCATTTTTCCATAAACCCTAGTTGAGTTATTTTAAAGTTTAAAAAGATGAAGTTTTCTTTACGCGACCTATTAAATGATAAATATAGGTTCCATAAATGCATATAAATAAAAATGAGATACGTAAAAGCTACAGGTATAATAAATTAACATAATAATAATTGGTGTAACGTTATAATTGCTATTTAGTCCATACTAAATTTGGATATTTAATAGTACCTATCGCTTTTATATAGCAAAAAAACTATAACGAAATACCTAAATAAGGATGAAAAATCGAAAATTTTATTGTTAGTAATAGAAATTCGGCGTTATTCTAACTACTAAATTCTTTCGTGATATACACGAAAGGTACAACTCGCGGTATTTTTGTAAGGATTAGTACCAACCTCCTAAAGATGAGTATCAGTCCCGTAAACCTGAGAATAATACTAAGAGGTACGAAAAACACCTTTCGTAGGAATATAATCGAAAGCGATATGACTACCATCCTCGCGAATATATCGACCGAGACCGTGGTTGGAATAGAAGAAAACGTAATCTTAATGAAAGAGAAGGCGACTGAAACTATCCTCGAAATAATCGAGATCGTGGCCGCGATCGTGAGTTTAAGGTTAATAATATACAATTTAAAACAAGCGATATTAACTATTTATATTAAGACCATTTTAATCATTTACAAGCGTTCTTATAAATAAGTTCGTACTACTCGGGTGGTAAAATGAATTATATAATAAAATCTACCTTTATGTCTTTTAGTCGATGTACTTGTATATGTTATAACAAAAATTACAACTCTCGTAATGCCTTATTTAAATATTTAAAGGCTTGTACTCAGAAAAATAAACTTTTTTCTAACTATATAAGGAAACTTATATGATAGTTAAACTATATACAACCTGTAATTAACCTAAATAATATCGTAAAAATACGAAAACCTTAACATTATTATAACCAAGCCTATTAACAAAAAGGTAACATTCGCTATAGATGATTATCATTACTTACAAATTTCCATACGAGAAAATCTTATAAGTAAAAATCATATACTTTATCTCGATATGGATATTAGTAAGGACCTTATATCTAAATTCTGGCTAAATATAAATTTTCTCGATCATATCACAATAGACGTGCCTATAACCGAAAGCGAAGTTAGGAACGAAGTAATAGGTTCTCTTATTCGCCTTACTACTAAATCACGTTAAACCTTTTATACTCCCGGGCACAGGATTAACAGTACTACAGTCTTATTACAAAAGACAACTAAAGCCTGGATTGTTAATTGTCTAAATATTGGTACTTTATTAACAAATTATTAGAAAAAGACTCGCCGCAGAAATATACTGATATCGAGAAATATAATTTGTTTTAAGAACAACCACTTCGAGATTCATTTTTCAATATATCAAATAAACACACAACCAGTTGTTCATAAAATTACTTTCAACCTTAAAGTCGATATTCAATCTGGATGAACGATTTATGACGCGATTAAGTTTATTACCTTTTTAAAAGTAAATTCTTTATATTTATAGTCTAACATCTATGAGTTTTGAATGTTGTGATTAACGTTACAACTTGTTATTCGATATA
The DNA here is from genome assembly GCA_038502455.1 of Anisogramma anomala. Taxonomy (NCBI): domain Eukaryota; kingdom Fungi; phylum Ascomycota; class Sordariomycetes; order Diaporthales; family Gnomoniaceae; genus Anisogramma; species Anisogramma anomala. The sequence continues at coordinate 9,728,644 of JASMMZ010000001.1, read as the reverse complement.
ACTTTACAAGCCCACTGCCTAAATAGTCCGTGTTATCAAATATACGCGTTTAAAAACTATTGCAAAATGAGAAAATAATGTTTATTTTTACGCGATTCAAACGAACGCTATAAAAACCCTTATATAGGCTACAGGTGTCGGTAACGTATTCTTTGTAGTGATATAACCTACCGAAATAACTGTTAGCAATTATTAAGTCTTTTTTACTTTTATTAAAGTTTTAGACAAATCCACTCTTATTCCAGCAATCGATGCTGAATTTAAATTAGATTTTCCAACTCTTCGTACTATTGTCACGCTAATGAGTATACCTTCTCTTACTATATCTTTGATAAAGCCTTAGTTAACCCCCCTTCTTTTGGACGTAGTAACGTATTTGATTTAAAAATCTGAGATCTCTAAAGTAGTAAACCTCGCTAATGGAAAAGCGGGTTTCACTAAACCTCGCGACAAGTTATGCTATCGAAATGCCTTGTTAGGTATAAAGATAAATAAAAATATGCCTATGGTGAAAACTATATACGTCACTTGTGTTAATACTATTAACCCGATATAATCTGTTAAATTACAGCGAATTAACGAACGATATCCAGTTATTTGGAAATTTATAGGTCCAATTAAAATAACTGTAAACCAAATGGTAAAGGTTTTACTAATTAATGGTTAACTATATACCAAGTTTAACCGTTATCTTTATCCTATATCCAAACGAGATGATGAGCTCTTCGATTAATAGTTCGATATTTTATATAAATAGTAACGTATGAAATTTTCTAATAATATTTCGCTATTTATATTAACGGTATTCGTAGTGTCGAAAACTGTATACAAAGTTAATAAAGATTAAATGGTAAGGAATTTACGATTATTCAACAAATAGGCAGTTTCTGATTTCTATCTATTACCTTTACAAAAGGATATCATTAAATTCATTAGAGGAAAAAATGGATTACTGTTATTAACGTTACTAACTTTTTTAAAAACTGTCAATATATCCAGATTTCCGCGACCGATTGACTTTCGTTAGTTACCGCGGACTCGAACGAAGTAAAGTTACTTTTATAGATTTTCGTAATTCGCTATTTTACGCCTAACGTTTTATAAATCGAATATTAAAGGTATTTCAACCTTTTTGACGTACTTTTATCTATGAAATTATTGTTTTCTTTAATATATGCAAAAAACACCTTCTTAATTTAAAAGTCATGTTTAAGCTTTTTACAAAGAAAGGCGTCGTTTCTTCGCCAGACGAATTTTATGTTGGCCTTTAATTGGTGGAACTTTTGGGATTTTAGGAAAACACCTTCGGACTTTTAACCAGTAAAAAAAAGCTTAAGGTTTTAGGAATCTTTTTTTCCATCGTAACTTAGAAGCCCTCGAAATATACCTCAAGGTCAAAGGGTTTTTAAGGCTAATAATACCCTATTACGCCTAATTATCAGGTTTATTTTAGAAACTTAAAAAAGATTTATTATTATTGGGGAAAAAAGAAACATTTTAAAGTCGGCAACTGAGGAAAAAAACTACAATATACGTAATTTACAATTCATTCTCCTATAATTGAATAACAACAGTCCTTTAAGGTTATATAATCCTTTTGAAATAAATAAATTAAGTTACATTACTCAGGACCAATACATCAATTGTTTTTTTAAATTAACTAAAGTTTGAAACGCGGGTTTAATATTATGTTTTTTACCTTGAAAACGGCTTTTCTTAACAATAGGAGCAACCTATTCCAACTACTGTTGTTGAACTAGTAACATGTTTAAATCATCGCCTCATTCGGATTAAACTTAATTATAGTTCTTTAAAATATAAGGCTACGCATATTATATAAGCATGTTAATGCCTATATACAACCTTAGTTAACAACCCTTTACCAACTATTATTTTTACCGATTCTAAAGTTACTCGAGGCATTATAAACTAAACTTCGCTAAATGCATTATTAACAGACAGGAAAAATCAACGATTGATTAACGAATCAATTTACCTTAATGTATACTCTTTAAATATAGTTTGCTTGCTAGGATGCCTAAATTTGATACCAAATACCCTTAATTACTTACCTTTTAACGAGGACCAATAACCTAGAAAAACTAATATACCGGTGTTAAATTAAATCTTTAATAACTTACCGATGGTAAATAAAACAATACATTTCGTTAAGGCGTCAATATCTGACGATTGACGACTTCGGTTTTAAAACAGTTATAATAAAGATACCATCTGACATAAATCCCTATAATTTCTCATAAATCACAAAAACGATAAAGATATATCTTTTCACGTAATTAAGCTTGGATACATATTTCAATTATTTAATCGTTTATTATACCATCGCGATGCGACGGGTTATAACAAAACCTATAGTTTTTATAATACTTGTATAAGAACTTTTCGCCAAAATAGATGATAAAAACACCAGTTCGAACCTAAGAGAATAATAGCTACTTGAGACGGAGTATATTTTCGTTGGAAACGTACGTTTATGAAAATATACATTATAAATTATATATATTACAGAGAGTTGCTTAACGACAACCCAAAACCAATTGATCGCCTTAAATATATTTAAACATCCAAGGAACTAATATATATAATCTATATGGACTTAATAGTTGCATTGCAAATAATGCCTTTTAAATTCGCACCTTAAATGTTATCCGGCCAAGAATATTTCGATATTACAATGCCTATTACATGCAAAACCTTTAAACTAATACTTCTAATTCCTGGATATACGACTTAAACGGTAGAAGATTGGGTAGCGATTTTAGTTCGACAATTTCAATTGTGCAACTAGCGCTATCCACGACCAATTATATTAAATAAAGATTTCAAGTTTACGTTGACCTTTTGGTAAGGTTTGAAAAGAAGACTTAAAATTTATTAAATGATAATAAAAGTCTATTATTTAATAACGAATGGGTAAATAAAGAGAAAAAATCAGTTAGTTAAATTAGCTTCACACCATTTTGTCGCCAAATATACTAAATAATATTAGGTTTATATTATACTAATTCTACAATAAAACCTTAATAATATCTATTTATGTACCTTAAAATCCAGTCCTTATAAATATTTATTCGGATTTAAGCTTACAGAATTAGTAAAATTTTTCATAAGCATTTTACCTCGCCAATAAGCGAAAATTCGTTTTATACGACAGTACTTACGACAATATGTACAATTAATAATGGATATTGTTATTATCAAGGTAAAAAAGCGATACGATCAAAATCATCATTAGCATAAATTTTCTATAGGTGAAAAATTGTAACTAAACTTGTGAAAAGCTTACAAATCCCTTTACAAAAAACGAAAATTGTTACCACTGCATATAAAGCTATACACAATTGTTAAAAATGTTAATAATTTGGCTTTTACCTTGGATTTCCCGCTGAACTTACGAATTTATCAAACTATTAGTATCATTTATTTGCTACCCTATTAAGACCTAGCTAACGACTCATTTGATTAAATCGCGTGACCATTTAAACTCGTTAAATATAAAAACGACGAATTGGATGTTAAAAACTGAAAAATGGAACGTATATTAGCTAAAAGAGTAGATCAACGTCGGCGTAAAGGGAATTAGGTACAATATGTTTTAAAATATAAAGTCTTTACAGCTCGTAACGACGAATAGAAACCAGTATTAAAATTAAATTACCCGGGATTAATTAAGGACTTTAAGTGGAACAATGGGAATATTGATAAATAATGGGGACATTATCGTTTTTCTTTTGACCCCGGTATTTTCTGTATTATAAAGAGGGTACTGTAGGGACTTTTAGCTAACTTCAGGCTGTTTCATGCCTTCTCAAGAGACTGCCTACTCATAAGTACGCCTTTTCTTCTCATGAGTCATCTTTCTCATGAGTACTTATTTTTATCATACTTTGGTGATTCCTACCTTCAGCTTAGTCTTCACCTTAAAATACAGACCGGAATACCACCATACGTTCGTACGTACATATAGCACAACAGTTACTTTATAAGTTGTATTTTTGCAATATTCATAATAGCGTACCATTGCCTAGAAGTGTCATTAGCAAAGTGTACGGTAGAGTACCACTGCCTAGAAGGGATATTTGCAGAGTGTATGGTAAAGTGTTATTGTCCGAGTGAGAGGTTATAAGCTTTTACCTATGGTGTGTACTCTCTGAATGCCTCTTCTCCCTTCTATCGTATCTTATCTTACTACTTTAATACAAACAAAATCTTTACGATTACTCTTTCACTGTTACTATATTATGATATATAGACCTCACCGATAGTATCTATGCCATCCCGTCTAAAGTTTGAATACCTGTGATTTCCCCCAAAACACATACAATTAAAGCCGTCTATTTAACGTAACCAGAACTACGGATACTACACCGCCGATTTGGGTACCCAGCCGCAAAACGCATTTTACATCTGCTCCAGGTCCCTAAGTATATAAATATAAGGAAAGAAACGTTATAAGCTATCAAAAAAATGGTTGCAAATGCCAACTACATTCGTGAACCTATGACGGTTCAAATGCCACATTTAAAACAATATAAACGTTAACTACAATATTATTATTCATAAAATATACCTCTACGGCCAACCAGTATTGCATGCCCTCGACGTAAAAATATTATTACAAGCCGCGTAATTCACACAGAATACTTTCGCTATGGACTACTAAGATACGTTTGTGAATTACTGGTTAAAAGTCTACTTAAAACCTCCAGACTAGATTACCTACGATACCGGTATAGTCTTTCATTTCATTAAATGAGGTAACAAGTTTAAAATTACCAGTAGTAAGTGTAAACAGATACCGGTAAAGGCTTTACAGGGTATTAAAAAGTTTGAATAGTATTATAAACCGTTTAAATATTATATATAGTATTGTCTAAAAAATTGAAACATGCCAATTTTAAGGAATCCATCCCATAGATAATGGTTAGCAAAGTTAATAATACTTTCCGCCAGAGTGGGCTAGTCCCAACACTTTTTATTTTTGAATCTTACCTAAAAGTCAATATAAATTCTGCACTATCGCTAGCTATAATGCTAACGGCGAATGCTACTGCGAAAACCATGGTAATATTACGATCCCTAAAGGTCAAAAATAACATTTTAAGTGTTAGTAGGCTTTTATTGTTGCAACGTAGTCGATTCGAATCACTGTGTTCGAAGTAACTAGTGTTGCGTTGATATTATTGATTGAGGTGTGTAAGTTCTAAGTTTGGTAGACCGCTAGCCGGTCTGCACACTAATTTGTATGGCCAAACGCCTTGGCCTGTGCCCCACTTTGAAGTGAGAACTTATTGCACTGCACTTGCAATGCAGTTCTATAAACTACAGTCAATTTTCAATACGTTCAATCAACTTTATTTGCAGTAAAGTTGACTTTGAAGTACTGCACTTGACTTCTATTTTGATACTGGCGGCTTTTTGTTTAATGCTTACACACTAACGTGGCCTACCATCAATTGGTGGCAACTTTTGAAACCCCCCTTCAATACGTAAGCCAATAACAAGCCAGACTCTTGTTAATTCCGATTAATCTATACTAAGATTAACATTAATTACGGCTCTTTTTAGCTCTTTTGCTCCATTCTTTCGAGACCTTTATTTCTTAATTCCCGTGCATAGATCTTTCACTACAAACCTATGCAAATTAGGTTCGCCACTACTTACGTACCTTTTGCTAGTGGTTTCAAACTACTACTATCGCCACCATTACCATTACCACTATTACCATTACCACCATTACCCTAGCGGTTTTCCAGTTTGCTAGGGCAATCCTATTCCTCCACGTTATGTGCCGGACGGTCCACGTATCCCTTAATTCGTATGGTTATCGTATTGCTATTTACAAACATTTTTAAGGCGCCATTAATAGTAAATTAAGTTATAGTATTGGCAGGATTAACTCTATCATTAATTTACCGGAACTTACAAATTTTCCGGGATTCGTATACCTTTTTTAACGTTATTATATTTATTATTAGATATTTTTCATTCGTTGTACCCAGTTTTAATAAGTATTCGTAAAGGTTTCGGGGGTTGATATATACTATTACAAGTATCGGTGGTAGTCCTAGCTATTTGTTAATAATCTTTAATGTACCGTCAGTGATCATACCGATATTAAAGCCTACTATTATGCCATAAACTTCTGAATCTAGTATACTCGGGTTACGCGTTTATACTAAACAAATATCCAGTATATAAGGTTTCCAGTGATACTAAATTACCTTTGAAACCTATCCTTATGAATAAGAATTATTAAAAAGCTAATTTACAATATAAGGTTAGTATTATTAGCAAATGATTCATCCATAAAAATCATTAACTTCGCCTTCGTTAAATTTTCAAAGACTATATTAATTCTTTTCTATATGGTCTATTTGCCACCAAATCCGTTTATTTAACTTGTTAAAGTCTTCGTTTTATAGGATTTGTACCTGTGTTTTAGTGGAAAGGTCGTACAATACTTCCAGTTGACATAACGTGACGATATAGGCCGTATGTACCTTTTATTTCAAATACCTTTTTAATCTTGTTTCGTTAGTCTTATCGATAATCTTTAGATTTATGGCCTACCCCTTTTAATATAAGCTAATATAAATGCCGTTTTTAGCTTGAATACCATAAATTCGGGTTAACAATCTATTAAAGTTAAGTTATATATCTTTAGCTAACTACTTACATAGTTTACACTTTTAAAAACCTAACTTTTCAATAAAACTTTATTTTTCCGTTATAAACCTAACATCGTTAAAGAAAAAGGTATAGTTAGTTTATATACCCACGATACCAAAGACTTTATATTTTGTATTTAATAGGTACGAGTTCAAGGTTAAAGTCTTTATTCCAAGCTTATTTTCAAAATTCGTTTGATTCGTTAGGAGCCAGTAGACGCCTACTTCGACTAGTTCATATAAAGATTTAATACAACCTATTACCGTGCCGTTTGGAAACTTATCCGTTAGTTATTTTGGAAAATTTAGTAGTATAATCCGTTAAAGATTAGTGGCAGATTACGTATACGTTTACGTATATATTCACGTGATTTCCTAGTCATTAAGTATAAACTAATCTTTTGTACTAGTAGTTGAACTAGTAGCAATAAAGACGATCAAACGCTGCCTAATTTTCTGGATTATAAGCGATTAGGTAAGTATTTAGTCCTTACCTTCATTACCGTATCCTCAGACAATTAGCCTTAATTTTTCATAGAGCCGATCAATCATCTTGCATTCAACCTCGTAAATTATCCTTGACTTCAAAATATCAATATCTTAACCTTTGAATTACATTAACGCTATAAATTATATAACCCCCAGTAATAGGAGGCCGTCAATTTCCACTTGGTTAATTTCCTTAAATAGATTACCTAGTATATTAATCATACGTTCAACACGTAATTCAAAACCCATTTTTTCGTTAAACTTTTCCTTTGAAGATTACTACGTTGTTGTATACGTTATGTCGGACCTATTATTCTTATCGACGTCTTCCTCTTTAATATATATTCTCTTTTTAAGTGGTCATCCACGTCGCTGGCATTTTATTAGTTTATTAATAATCGGTTTCAAAGGATTATATTAGCTGATTCGCTCGTCCCAGAAGTTATCGACGCAAGAGTTTTTATTAAACTTAAAGGGCCCAAAAAGTTTTCGGTAGAACTTAACTTATATAACTCGGAAATTAATGGGGCTGTTAACAATTTCCACCAATACGTTTAAGTTAATAATATCTAAAGTCTTATATGGACTATATTATTTACCTAAATTTCATTACGTAAAGACTTTATTTTAAATGTAGAGTAAAAGTACATCTACTATTAATAATCCGATCCTGGTGTTAAGGGCATTATTAACCTAACGGCGTGCCGATTTCTTCTTTAGCTCTTTTAATGCTTTTCTGTATACTATAACACGTTTCTAGGTAATTGACGAGAGAGGAGACTTAACTTTCATACATGGGTAAACCCTAAATACCAGCAAAGTTAATACAGGTCCACTAGGTTTCACAGGTTTCACAGTATTATTAAAACCCTATACCGTTATTTAAATCCGCGCTTTTTAATTTATGAAGATTCTGAATTCCAAAGTAAAGATATTATAAGTCTTTCGCAAAAAGGCGTATACCCTTTCGACTTTGCCAATACCTCAATAAACTTTAATAGGAATTTTTTCACATTAGATCCCTTTGAAATTATTATCAACTTAAAATTCCATGGTAGTAAAATTAATACCGGTATTGAGAACTAATATGTCTGGTAGTCTAAGATACGTATTAGTTTAAAAATTACGTAATGCCTCTTATATTTCATTTACCATAATAGTCTTCAGGAATTTAGCGCCGTAAAAAGCTGTTATGGAGTTTATAACGTGTAATACTAGCTTTCCGTCTAGGTAAAACACATCCACGTAAACTTCTGACTTAAAATCATAATTTTCTTTTAACGTAAACTTAAACCTCATGGGGGCTTTCAAATGTATTTGGTAATGGTAATAAAGCTGTTCGACTACTTTCAACGCTGAAAAATACATATCTTTATAACCAGTTTCCTTAAAGACTTTATAATGCCTATTAGTTACCGGGTAGTTGAACCTACAATATAATTAACGAAGTTTCGCCTTGGTGAGATTTAATACTATTACTTTTGGTCTTTAAAAATAAAACCTAAAATACACACATTTAAGGTTAAATGAAAATCTCTTACCGGATTTAACTTATATTAATTCGTTAGTCTAAATATTAATATTAACTCCAAGGTTTATCATATCTTCCATGTAAATGAGGAAGGGGGTAGGTGATTCTAAGATGTGGAAAACAATAGTGCTGATAACAGTTTTGACCGTCGTCTATCCTAGTAAAAACAGCTCTTTTCTAAAGTCAAAGCCAACCTTAGCCTTACTAGTATCCACGTGGTCAAATTCCGTAATAGTATTATTATCTCTTTGTAACTCGATATATTACGAATATCTTCCTATTAAGTACCGTATTACTCCCTTTTTCGGAAAAATTCCCCAAAAGACTTGTTTAGCATAGCGGTTTCGAATGGTAAAAAGGTATATAGAGCTAGGTTCTTTATTGTTATATCGACGGTAAAGGTCTTTACCTGTTAGGCGATACAAAAAGGCGTGGTTGGCTAGTTATTACGTTATCTCTGGGCTAATACCAGTGCCAGTATCTTCGTATCAACAGATAGCCTTTGGCTTATTTTCCTTGTCTTTATTTTCACTTCTTTTAAACTATATAACCCGTTCGATTTAGTCCCAATTAAAGTTAAAAGATATTTATGTATAATATATGAAATGCTTTAATTTACGCTCGGCGATAATATGACGTGTTAACCAATAGCCTTGTTAACCATAAATCCAATATTTCCCAGCGTTCAATATAAATTTGGTTAACCGGTTTAAGGACCTTAAGTAAAATGAATATCCTCCTCCGTAAGTAGAGGTCTGGATCTTTCGTTAGCCGTATTAGCTGCACCTTCTATACCTTCGATTAATGTAATACAAACTAAAAGGATTTGATTTTTCGTTATTAAATCCTGAAGCTTAAGAGTATATACCAGTAGAGTCGGAAACTCGAGTAGTTACGGTCGCTAATGAGGAACGTAATTAGCCAAAAAAAAAAACTCTTCGCAAGTAGCATCAGGGTATCCAAAGACGTATTTAAACTTTTTGTAACCCGTAACTATTTGTCGGACCTGCTGGCATAAGGTTCCTTCACCAATTCCTACGTTCCATATTACTTGTCGGGCAAATATTAGCCTATTCAGTATCTAATTAAAAATCCATCTTATTTTTCGATTCTTCCTCATGATCCAACATATAAACTACTTAATAATGTTCTAGTAGGTATGTTATTAGGCAAAATTAGTATCGTAATCGAAAAATCCCTTTAGGCCACTATAGATTTCGCGAAAGGAGAAAAAGTTCGTTAGGTACCAAAGGAAATAATCCTCGGCTTAGCCGGTAAAGATACTGGGAAACAACGAGTAAAAACCTGGCAATTTAATTATTACTGGCAGAAAATGTTGGGGAATGGATATAATTTAACATTAAAAAGATTGTAAAGCTTATTTTTATACTTTTCCCTTCTTTTCCAAATCTTAATAAATGTGGTGATTACTGTACAATCCGCATCCTCTATAAAAACGCGTCGAGGGAGAAGAGTTATATACTGGCCGTAGGGATCTTTCATATATTTTGGCCAGGGAAAAAACTAAGGCTGTTGTTAGTGGGCCGGATTGTTACCTCTTGCTAAATTTGAAGTGAAAAAAGCCAATCGTCGTGCCTATAGTAGGCTCGCGCATAAATCCGGTTTTTTTTTTTAAATTTTGCTACTAAAACTGGACGTGTTGAGGAGCTTAGAGGAAGTGGGTTTGAGGATTTCCATGACGGGAAACTTGGCGATAATCCTTTTGGTGTTAAGGGGTCCATCGAAGTTCCTGCTTAATTGATTAATATAGGGTACTAACATTAATGCCTCTTGCCGCGTTGGTAACTTTTGTTTTACGCTCTCGGCCACCTCGAAGTGCATATTCCGCGCTATTACGTGGGGGTGTTAAACTGCCGTATAAGTTAACGGGTTCCTTATCGTCAGCATGTAAAAAGATTTAGTTTAGCTATAAAAAAAAAGAAGGTCCTTTAAATAACGTGTAAAGGAGGTGGGATTCTTCAACGCTCTTTATTTTAGATTGTATTTCTTAAATTCATTCTTTAACTAAGTTAAATTTAAAATAGTTTTTACAAATCTAGTAAAACTTTTCTATGGTATATAAATCCTTCGATGTTTAATTTTTTACTTCAGCTTGAACTTGATGGTTTTCTGTATCCTCTTTTGTATATTAATAGTCCAGTTGTCGAATAATTTACGGTATTTTCGGAAAGCGCGGTTACCGAGGTCAAGTTTTCGCCACTGTTTTGCTTAACAATATAATATTCTACGAAATTAATAAAGTATTTTTTCGTTAAGTTTCTATTAATATTTAATTCCTATAAGTTGTTATCATAATACTTGGTAAAAACTAATACGAAGGTTTTGACTTTGGCTATAAATATTTAACTTAGGGCCATTTTAACGGTTGGGCCTATGGTTGACGTGTAAAACTAGTAGGGCGAAGAACATAGTAATTTTGGATGTAGGGACTTGGTTTTTTAACGTGAAGTCACGTAGGAACTTTAAGATTTAAAGTGAAGTTTCGTAACGTGGTTTTCTCGAAGCTACATTTCGATTTTCGGTGTTTTCGCTTAAAGCAACAAACTTAAAGATTCAAATAATGTAGGGAATATAAAAAGTGAAATGGAGGAAAAGATTTGGTGTAAAAGATAAAGTCGAAGGTCGTTATAAGTGTTAAAGGGCGAATGTTATTTATTATTTGGCCGTAGGAATTAGTCTTCTTTATGATAGTAACACCTGTAATAGTACTAACTTAGTTGTTTTCTAACTTGCCGAACTTTAAAACTTTTAACAATCAATATTAACGTCTTTAATAAATATTAATAAAATTTCTGAGTGTTTTTAATAGCAATACCGTCGCTACTTTTAGTTTGTCGTAAAAACCGACGTAACCTAAAAATCTTTTCTACTTACTACTATAAAAACCGAGGTAATGGTAGAGAACCTTCGCAAAATTCTTTTCTTTACTCTAGCCGCTATTATTAACGTAAAGCGTAAATGGAAAGTAACTTCTTCTTTTACTTATACAATCTATGATTAACCTAATAATCACCGATTAGTGTTGGTATGCCTTTATCATTGCAACATAGTTGATTCTAATCACTATGGTTGAAGTAACTGGCATTGCGTTAATATTGTTGATTGAGGTGTATAAGTTCTAAGTTTTCCATACCGCTAGTCGGTCTGAAAACTAATTTATATAGCCAAACGATTTGGCCTGTACCTCACTTTGAAGTGAGCACCTACTGCACTGCACTTGAGGTATAGTCCCACAAACTACAGTCAATTTGCGGTACGTACAATCAACTCCACTTGAAGTAAAATTGACTTAGCTATAATTCACTTGACTTCTATTCTAACATTAAGAGTATTAGGTATAAAAACCGGCGTATGTAAAACTGGAATTTTAAAACTATTATTAAAGTTTAAAGTCCTAGTTTAGAAAACAAAAAATGGATAGATTGGCCTTAAAATATTAACGGGTTTTGGAGCCACAATATACTTATGGATTTTCCAAATGGTATGAGTTAGTTTGTCTAAACGATAATACAGAATAATAAAAAAGAAAAATTGGATAAAAGCAACCTAAAAACGTAATATAACTAATGGAACCGACGAAATCAAAACTTTTAAAATAACGAATCCAACCCGTACTTCAGTCCTATATACCCTCTAAATACCACTGTTCTATCACTATTACCAAAAGAAACCGGCTTGTTTCCATTAATGGAATTAATACCTTGCTACGGAAGGCGTCTACTGGGCTTATAAAATAAGAAACTCTTTAAAGCCTTGGTTACATATTTTTTTTATCACCTAGGAAAAAGCGGTAAACTATAAATTAATCTAATCATTACTTCGTAATATAATTATCACCTCCCTACATACCACGTTTAAATAATCAACATATACAGAAATCTTAATATAAATATAGTAAAGCGTTGTTTATTAAAAAAGTATTAAACTGATAATTTACGGCGTTTATAGGATTTCCTCCACCTCAATGGTATATAAGATAAAAGATAAGACCAGAAAATCTTGAAAAAAAAGTCGCTTTATAGTAATGGAGTATAATAATAACGGGAAAAAGGATATTATAACTCAGTTGCTGACTTTGCAACGTATGAACCATCGTTTGATTTTGGTGCTTACCACCTTCTTTAACACCTCTAACTGCCTTTATATTAAACTCGGTAATATTACGAAAGCTCACGAACAGTCCTAAAAGAGGCTTAAACAACTTATTTACGCTCATATGCCTACGAACCTCCAAAAACACTATTCACTTGAAGCGATTTTACGTATCATAAAACCGCTACATGGACTAGCTAAAGCTGATAAATATTAGTATAATATTTTCCAAAAGATTTGTAAGAAATGGCTCGGAGTAACAAGCTTAATCTTCGCCCCGTACATTTTAATTTCAAAAATATATTTCAAAAGATTTGCGTTTACAGGTATGCAAACGGATAATACGCTGAAGTTATATAACGCGTCGTTTTTCGTAGTCCAAAAGAGGAAGAATTTAAAAGCTGGTCTGAAAGCTAAACCCAAACCATATTTATCCAAAAATCTCATAATCGAATTTAATGGCTCAACAATCACTCTTCGGAAAAACATTCTAAGATTTACGTAAAAGGGTAATTAAACAAATTTTCCCTTGTTAACCTAAACAGCGCAAAACGGGCCGATGAATACAGATGATAGCGTGTACGTATTACCTGGGTTGCATCAATTACACAGTAAGAAGCGGCATTTGATCTTTTTATCATTACGAAATTTCAAACCAACCTTTCAAACGACACATATAAAGCGTTTGGTAAACGCTTTATGTGGTAGATAAGCAATCCAAATCGAGGTTAATAATTTATACCGTTTAATATCCATATTGTAAAATATTCTATTTCTACTTATAAATCTTTTGCAGATAGTACCGTCCAAAACTCGTAAATAGGATTTGTTCTTGTTTTTAATAACGAAATACCAGTTTAAAACGGCTTTACATTTTATAGAAATATTATTCATTGGAATTCGACTAAATATACACGGGTCACACGAAATGTTCTAGCTTTAAAACTTGATGGTATAGATGAAGGTTTCGACTTTAGAATTACTTTGACAATGACGGTCCGAATGATAATTTTAAAATTTAGCCTGAAACCCCTCCCTCTAGTGATTAACACTTATTCTTTCTCTGTTTACAAATACCTTATCAAACTCGGTACCACAAACGAAAAACGTTTTATAATAAATATTGTAACCTTACGCTAATCGTATGAAAACGTCGTAAAATGAAAGAAATAAGGTAAATCACGTAAAATTAAATCTAGTAAATGTAATAACTAAAAACTTCCTAAACTAAGCATTAAAAGCGCTCGTATAAACGAGTAAAATTTTCGTTAACGTTGCTAAAAAAAATTGACTACCTTACCTATATCAAAAATTCTACGCATAATGCTTAATACTTCCCTTTTACTCAACACGTTTGCACCACTTCAAATATATTGTTGCTCTTTGTTTTTACTATTTCGACTTTAATAAAATTACTTTTACATTTTACCATTTAAATTTGTTACTTACGTTACATATTTTTGTAGAAATAAATACATTATTATATAGGGAATTATATTAGGGCTGGGGACACTGTCTAGGGCATAAAAAAGGTAACTAATCATTATCAAAGGGGGAAAGAAAGGGAGACACCGCGTCCTCATCTTTCTCCTCCTTGCTAGCCTCTCCCTTACTATTAACCCTATTTTTATTGCCGCTATCGACTGCGCCACCGGCGCTAGTAAAGGAGTAACCCCGTACTTTGGACCTCATATTCTTATCCAAAAGCGCAGGGGGGGTCTTTACCCTCTTTACTGCAATACGTAATAACGTCGTCGAATTCTTATGCGTAGTATATTCATAAACCCTGCTGATAGGCGAAAATAATAACTACTGTCTCTTTGGGCCACTGGTTAATGCTTTTACTAATTAATATCGAGTTTTTTCAATTATTTAGAAAGGTGCTTGTTTTGGGGAGCGTTCCGAATGGTTAATTAGTATAAATGCGAAATTGTCATTTGCGGTTAGGATTGGAAATTTGGAGTAAACTTACCGCGGAGACGGTGAGCGCGTAGCAGGGCCTCGGTATACAACCCTAAGACCATCGAAATAAAAGCGTATCCACTACTAATCTATTTATAACGATAACAATAAGCTGACCAATCCCCGCTTTAGTAATGATCTATAATAAATTAGCATGCAGCCATGGACGTAACACACGGTATGTTAAACGTATCTATTAACAGCTCGGAGTTACGGACTCAAATCTTCCACTCTAACGCTTTTTGAACTAAAAAGGCCTCGCGGCGCATTTTGGCGAGCTGCGATTCGAGGCGAAGCACTAGATTGACCGTCACTACCTCTTTCATAAGAACATCAATACAATATAATATACGGGTAGTATTAATAACACGTACTACGTTACAATTCGATCAAACTACATTTTCGGCAGGTGGGGGGGGGGGGGGCACTACGGGTAAAAGGTTTTTTACCCGTAACGAAAGAGTAAGGTCTATAACCTTAGAAGTCCCCCGCTTTTCCTTCTAGGGGCAGGGGTGAGGAAATGAGGGAGAGAAAAGGGAAAAGAGAAACAGAGTATCGACGACGGCGGCGATAATAGTAAAAGGCGAACCGAAGATAAAGGCAGGGATAAACAACATTAATCCGAAGGAAAAAGAACTAGTAGTGGCAGTGATGGGGACGCGACGGGTGGCGGCAATAGCCGCTTTTTCTCTTTTGAGCAAATATATCAAACGGCACCTTACCAACCCGTTTTTACACGGTATCCATTTACGGGAAAGGTTAATATAAAGAGTTGGCAAAGTAATCTATCTATAGGAGCGGTTTGAAATGTCCAATTGAAATAATTAGTTAAGTTCAAATACTTTAATCAAGTAGTTGAGAATTTCGTTAGCAAAAGAGGCGCATCGTTGAAAGAGAAAAAAAGAAGTTTTGCCGAAACTAATAGTGATGTATCTTTTTATAGTAAACTCAAAATGCGTGATACCGTAATCACTCCTTTAAAATTATACCCCTGTAATACCTTTGTAATCATACCCTTATAAGGACTAATAATAAAGCCGCTATTAACAACTATACTACTATCAACTGCCTAAACCAATTGAAGCCTTACTACAATTACTATTACAAATAAAACTGCTAATTCAAAACTATACAAAACTTGTATCACAACTATTATTATTATTATTGAATCCCGGAAACAGATTGCATTACAACCAAACTATTATTATCAAACTACGGATACGGGATATATTAGGAACAGAAAAAATGACTATGTAGATATTATTGAATGTTTTTGTAATTAGTAAATAACCATACTTTAAGTTGCACTTTTGTCAAGTGCATGGTAACATGCTTCTTCACAGAGTATACTTTTTCAAAGTGTATAATAGCGTGCAACTACCTTGAAGTGATATTGGAAAAGTGTATTATAAAGTTCCACTGCCAAGAAGAGAGATTATCGGAGTTTATGGTAGAGTGTCACTGCCAGAGTGAGAGGTTATAAGCTCTTACCTATGTCGTGCACTCTCCGAATGCTTCTTTTCCCTTCTGAATCTTATTCTTACTACTTCAATACAAACACAATATTTACGATTACTCTTCTAACGTATGTGGAACCATAGAGACCTTACCGAAAAGAATCATTATTAAATATAAAAATATCGGAAAAGACTTATGTAATATAGATTAAACTTGACGTACAAATCCTTTTCTAAAGCAGCAAATAATTTTTTTTCTTGGTTTGTAAAAGTTATTTTTTCAGTTAAATGTAATATATTCTTTATCAACGATTATTATCTTTCAATATGCCAATTTTGCGACTTATAGCTAGCTAATAAGTTTTGAAATTCTATCATAATCTAGGAAACTAGGCGAAATCAGGTATTATGAGACATAAAAGGCCCTTTGTACCTAATTAAGTTTCTAATACTCTGAGAGATAAGAGGAAAGTGATCTTCTGACAGGCTTGAATACATTTCATATTGGTAAATAAATTAAGATCATCTATATAAAAACCTAATAGCTTGATAAACTTGATTTTCGTAGAATTTTTCCTGAAATAACTAAACTTTAATCATAGTGAATAGGACTATGATTTGTACGAAGTAATTTTAATATTTTTTTCAATCTGTTTGATAAATAATAATGTTTTTGACGAATGAAAGAATAATTCGTTATCAAACTGAGAAGTAAAAATTTCAAAATCCTAAAGTAAAGGAAGATAAGTTCTTAAATATTATAAGTGCTATATTTTTACGTTTAAAGCTCCTATTGCAAATATAAGTAAAGAGGTTCTTGAATTTTAAATACACCAAAAGCTGGAACTTGAATTTGGTAATCTTCATTCTAGCAATATATTCAAAGAATTCTAATAAGTTAATAACATTCATTTGTAAAGGTAAAATGTAACTATCAGGCATTCTATACTGATTTAAAAGATAGAAGTTGATAACGACACAACTTTTCTCAATAACGTATAATGTTCTTCATACCACGAAAACTGGTTACACGAATAATAATACATCTTTAACATATTATTTACGACCTTATACATATAAATCATCGAAGTGTTGGAATAGTAGTCAAATTCAATACAGTTAAGTCAACTATACTTACAGTTGGTTCATTGTACTAACTGCAAATTCACTGCACTTTGTTAGATTGACTGCAAGTATAATGTAGTACGTGCCCACTTCAAAGTGAGGCATAAGCCAAAGCATTTCGCCATACAAATTAGCGTGCAGAAAGGCTAGCGATCTACCGAACATAGAACTTATAACTCATGAACTAATTTTAATGAAGAAGCAATTACTTCGACTACAGTGATTTAAATCATCTACGTTACAATAATAAAGGCCTAATATCACGAACTATTAATCCATAAACACCTTATTTGATAAAGGAATTAGGTAGTAATGATGGTTTAATTTTACGTTTTGCTAACATTTAATCAAAAATCCCTTAATTATTTCGTTTATATATAAATTCGTATATTCCGAGTTGTACTCCATATTGAAAAACTCGTTACAAAGTTTTACCAATTCATATTCATTCCAAATAGTACTGAAATCAATATATAACTTATTTTTAATTTTAAGTATTAGGGTATTATCCGGAGTTTTAATACCAAACGAAGTGAGAAACTCTTTAAAACAAGGTTTTTCATATTACTTCATTAAATCAGCTTTTCGAGTATCTTTAATGAAGTAGTCTATTACGTCAAAGAATAAAATGTCGAAGTATTGATCAACGAACGTTTTTAAGAAAATTGGGTATCATATTTAGGTTTTTGTAATTTTAATTATATGAAAATCCAGTTTCAATTTTTATATTACAGGTGGTAATTGATTGACTAGTAAACCTGGTTCGATAGTAGTTACAAGTGTTAGTTAATATTTACCAATCGCCTTACGGGTTTACTATGTAATTTCGGAGGTTTTGTTCCCCACTCCTACGGTTCATAATATCGTCTAAACTGCTCTTTTCCAGTTTATAAGGAAGTAGGTAATATCTTTATATTTGGCAATAGTACCTACACTCCAAACTTTATAGATAGTGACTAGCGTATAATTATAATTTTAAGGTCGAGTAATATAAGGCGTAGTCGAATACAAAATGTTATTTAATGTATATGAATATTAGAAAGTGAATACGAAAAAATGTTATTTAGTATATTTAGTGTATTCGACTTGATAATGAATGGTTTATCACAATGAAATGATTTCATAAAGTTTTTGGAAAGTATTTTAAGAATTATTCAATTCATTGGCATTTTATACACAGTAAAAATTACTTCTAAATAGTTGTTTTTTAAATTGATAATATTTTCCTTATGTAAAAATACCAGCCTCACGAAAATTCAACGAATTCTTTAAAAACAAGGCACATATATCGAAATTATCGATAACTTATTCTTTTACTATTTTTCATCCAAAAATATTGAATATATTATTCGACTTATGTTTATAAATGAGAAATATCTAAAACATTTTGGTGGTCGGTTTTACGATAGGTTTCAAAACTTTCGAAAGAATCTGGCAAGACGTCGGAATTAACATAATTAGGTGTGAAGCAACTAAGCCAGGAATGTCGCTTAAGGCTGTCGTACATTTTCTATAATTTTCTATGATGAAAGGAAGGAGAAAACCCTATCAAAAAGCTGTTATAGACTTATAGAAAAGTAGTTTACTGGTTATGTGATATGTTTAAAGGTATTTTTTGAAGCTATTTTAAATCATTGTAGAATTATATTAACCGCTAGGGCTAGACTTTCAGTGATCATTAGTTTAGGCTATAGCTTTTCATATTACCCCTGATTTATCCCTTGAATCTTTGGCGCCTTATAGATGATGATGGAAAGAGTTAGCGAATTGTAGAAGGTAGCAGAATGTGTCTTTTTTTCCGTAAACTGTTTTAGAAGGTGCATGATAATTGTTTCGGAGAAACTCGGAACGTTATGATATCATATAGAAGGTTTCTGCCATCGATTGTTTTGTTGTGACATGTAAGGCGCTAGCATGAGCTTTTTGCCGCCCTTTCTATACATAATCTCTATAGGCTTTCCAAAATATGCAAACCTTCCTCATTTCATAATCGCTTTCCTTTTAAATTATATTATAATATACGTTTTTCTGCCTTTTCATACGTATTATCAGTCCGAATTCTTTAAGCATATTTTTTGTTTTTTGTTGGTATCTCTTTTCCTCAGATGAAAACTAGTCTTAGTTTTGAAGTTGATAAGGCTATCCGAGATGTGAGTTTGGATTTCAGAGCCATTTAGGTTTTATTAATCAGTATGAAGATTGTGTTAATATGATTTGATAATATATACATTGTGGTATTGAAGAGTAGACTTGTTTTAAATACGAATATAGGATAGGGTATGATTTTCGAAAGTTTTGTTAGAAGACTAATGGTAAATATGTATTGGAGTAGTGGATAAAAAGTTGTTAACAAGTAGTTAAACATTGGCGTTATGTATCGTTTACATATTGTTGGTGTTACCAGTCGGAGGATTAGCTATACTCATACTTTTAACCTTTATTTTAATATCAATAAGGCTGTTGAAAAATTTTCAAAAGATTGTTTGGGTTTCAACGTTCAAAATTGAAATGAGTTACCCAGCTTTTAAGTCGTTTTTGAAGTGTTCATAAGCGGTTAAACAATATATAAATTTAAGTAGTCGTAGCTAAATAGGTTATCCGAGTTTGTCAGGTTATTTAGCGTGAAGTTGATATATGTGGCGCTGACGGTTTTGTATCTTCTACGCTTATCCATTCTAGTAGCTTTTTCGTTGTATAACCTTTGCATAAGAAACGTGGTTTTTAGGTAAGAATATTATTTTGGTTATAAACGTAAATTTTGTGGCTAACGCAGAAAAATCGAGTTAATTTTGATTGGAGAGCTGGTTTAGGTCGTTCAAATTAATAATAATAAGTTGGATAACTTCGTTGACATATGTAAGAAATTCTTGATCGAGAAAAGATTGGACGGGCATCTAAATAATAATAACAGCGAGTAGGTGGGAATGATTTGGTAGTCGTGCTTGTAATAATAATATAAGTCTATAACTGTTTTTAGTAATGATGAAATAGTGGTTTCAAAACGGTTCGATGGTTTCAAATAAAATTAAATTAAGTTTGTTGGTGAGTTAAGCGGAAAGGCCCATTGTTCTTTTTCGGCTGAGTTATAATGAGATTCGAAAATGTTCAAGGCCGCGGTATTCTATAATTTGTATATTATTAGATATTACAATAGTTATCAAGCGTAGCGGACCACGTTTTCAGAGTGCATAATAGCGTGTCACACTATAGGAAGCAATTTTTCAAAGTGTATAATAGCGTATTACGTTGCAAGAAGCACTCATATAAAGTGCATGATAGTGTGTTATGCCTTAGGAAGGACGTTGAAAAGTGTATGGTAGAGTTCCACGCTCTGTGTGAAAGCCTATAATCTCTCGCTTGAGACGTACACTCTCTGGATGCCTCTTTTCTCTCTTACAAATTATTTGTTATCAATACTATTCATCTT
This sequence comes from Anisogramma anomala, assembly GCA_038502455.1. Lineage (NCBI taxonomy): Eukaryota > Fungi > Ascomycota > Sordariomycetes > Diaporthales > Gnomoniaceae > Anisogramma > Anisogramma anomala. Next base: position 9,707,848 of record JASMMZ010000001.1, on the reverse strand, counting down.
ATTATCATTCTATCTTGTTTATACGTTTACTTACAAACTTAACTAATATTAATTAGTTACCGATTCATTTAACTATCAACAACCAAAAAACCGAACCTTAATTAAATACTTATAGTGGGATTGTTGAAATAGTACTACGCGCAGTGCAGTAATTCAACTTTACTTTTAGTAAAGTTGAGTATGTTGAACTGTAAGTTCAGCGTATTGTTTGTGTGGACTAACTGCATTGAATGTAAGTCGAGTGCAGTACGCTGCACTTCGCTCTAGGTCATGGACCAAGCAATTGGCCATACAAATTACTATGAAGACCGACTAGCGGTCTAACAAACCTAAAACAATACATCCACCCCTTGACCAATGCAATACTACTGTTACTTCGACCACGATTCGAATAGACAACGTTGTAATGATCTAAGGCCCAATTAATACTGACTAGTGTTTATTAGATAAAATACAGATTAACTAAGTAGAAGAAGAAGTTACTTTCCGGTTACGCTTTACTGCTACAGCATCTAGAGTGAAGGAAGTATTCTTACGAAAGGCCTCCATTAGTACTGTGTCAGTCTTATAATGGCAAGAAAACAGAGAAGACTTTTGTGCTATATCAGTTTTATAATGGTAATCTGTAAGTTAGCGACGGTATCGTTATTGAAAACACTAAGAAATCTTCACGGATTGTTATTGAAAAGCATTTAGATTAATCGTTAAAAGTCTCAAACGATAAGTTGTCCAAGGGCTAAGTCAGTATTACCACGGGTATTACTACTTCAAAAACGAATTAGTTCCACGGCTAAACAACCATAATAAACAACCTTCGGCCTTTACTACTAATAACGACTTTCGACCTTACCCTTTACACTAAACCTTTGCCCCTACTTCATTATTTTCACTTTTCCTACGCTAATTCAATCGTTAAGTCTGTTACTCTAATTGAAAACACCTAGAATCGTCATGTCGTACCGAAAAAGCTACGTTACGCGACTCCATGCTAAATCACCAAGTTCCCACACAACTTTACACCAAAATATCTAGTCTCTACGCCCCAGATTACCAAGTCTCTCGTCTATAAAGTTCTATATCTCCTTGAACATTAAAATAATACCTACTTAAAAGATTCAAAAGGGGATTGATGCTTTAGAACCCCTTTTTACGAAGCTATATGACCAAAACCTGTAGGAATAGAATATTAACGAAAACTTAACCAAAAAATACCTTACTAACTTCGTTGGCTATTATATTATTAATCAAAGAAATAATAAGACGACCCTGATTACGTCTTTAACATCTGTAACCTTTTAAACGACTAAGTTCTTCATATGTGAATTTCGATTTAAGAAGAGATTAAGTTAAGGAATAAGGTAGAACTAGAGCGGTAGGGGTTTTATATACCGCTTTAAGGAAATAAAAAGTTAATACAAAAACTCTTCGATTTAGCCTAGCTTTATAAATGACTTTAAAACATATAACTTAAAGAAAAGAGTTCTAAGGAACTTTATTACCTTTATATACAATTTAAAAGACCTTCTTTTTACCCTATAAGGAACCTATTAACCTGTTTAATAGATTGATACCTTTACGTGTTAATGCAGAGTATACTTTTAGCGGCGGCAGAGCATCTAGAGTAGCGGCCACCAACGCAGCTAAAGGTATTAACGTCGACGCTTTCTACCAGTCAATTAAGTAAGATCATCAAGTCTTTTAAAGCCTTTAGTTACTATATTCCCCTTAACACTTTTTTTCAAATCGTTTAGCCCTTTAAAAACCTTTTCACGCTAGGTTTGCCTACATACAAAACTCCACTATAAGTTATACTATAGGACTTTACCCCTCGGGTTAGGCAACTGGCAATGACCTATAACACCGTGTCTCAGAGGCTTCAAGGCCTAAATTGTGAGTAAATATCAATTAAGACTAGGATAAATATCGTGACCTTTCCCTAAAACATATTAAAATAGTTAATATTAATTATAAACTCCTTACAGACTTTGATAAAAATTTTAAACGACGTAAAAAAGTATAATGAAAATCCTTATAACCACTTCGACACCAATGTAATACCCTTCTTAAATATTTATAAACAAATAAAGATTCTTCTTTCAGATTTTACTTACTATTCCCTGGAATCCTTACAAGGCACGCTAGGGATTATTACCTAACTTTTCCTACCCGAGTCATTACTTCTTATAAAATTTATGATGGTATAAAGGGTTACCTTAAATACGACGTATACCTTACGTAATACAATATAAATTAGGCTATCATAAGGTAAATAACGATAATAACCAAGAAAATAGAGAAGGAAACACCGATAAATATTTTAACCAAATGATCGATAAGTTAATATTATACTAAAAATCAATGAGGAAAGCTCACATTAGTAAAGCTACACTTTGCGAATAGGTATAGGCAGCAGTTATGGACGTTATTAAATTCAAATACGCTTTAAAACGTCTAAATACTACCTGTAAAGGCATTTTTAGCCAGTTACTTTCCTCGTTTGCCATTGTAATAGCGCATATACCAAACTCGCTTAATATGTACCCTTAATCTGGCAATTTTCCTGGCTTAAATAAAGAAAACCTTATGGTAATCAATTACGACGACCGAAAATACGGTTAAGTGCGCCCTTGATACCTAAGGTTTGGTCTACCGGCTATAAACTAAAGGAAATTATTACGCTAACGATAATAATGCTAAGATGTAGGTGGAACTACTAACCATAAGCACTATCGTCGTAATAGTAACAAAAGACGTTGAATTTATAGTAATTCTGGCTATTGGTTAACTTGGTACCCCCCCGCCAAGCAGAATAATAGGAAGATCATGTATTACATTCAGTATCTTATTACTTTTCAATGGAATTACTTGGATTCAATTGTAAACTTCGAGGGCGAGACGCTAATTGATGGTGATAATAGCTCTAAGTAAATCAAGCGGTATAAAGATAATATTCTAGGCGCTACCTAATAACTAGCCGACTACGTTTTCCTATACCGTTTGGATGGTAAAAACCTTTACATTTACCTTAACCATGCTTCTAACGCTTTATACACCTTTAATTTTCGCGATCGTTATATAGATTACACGTTTTAATGTATTATACCAGATGTAGAGGTAAGAAGGTACTTAATAGAACGTCATTCACAATACGTAACACTATATATGGAAAGTATTATGGTTGTTAAAATTAACTATTACGATATTAATAAAGCTAAAGTTGGCTTTAGACCAGGCGAATAGTTATCATTATTAAGGATAACAGTAATTTAAACTGTTATAGACGTAATTATGTTCCATATTCTTAAGTCTCCGACCCCTTGTTTACCCCATTTAAATAATATAAAGACCCTCAACGATAACGCTAACGTTAATGTAAACGAATTGGTTCAAAATACCTAGAGGTTTTCCCTCGCCTTCGAGTAGAGGTACCTATGGTTTTATCTTTAAGGCGCGGAAGCAGTGCTATTAAACCTGACGAAGTCGGTGATACGTTAATTATACTGGCGTTTTAATAGCCTAACCGTTAATAGGTTATATAAAGTCCTAAAGTCCGTAGAGTAGGAAAATGTGGAATAATTTGCCTTAAAAGCCATGAAAAGATTTTATTACAACTATTAAATATATACCTAAGCTTTCCGGAAATTAAAGTATGTATTAAAAGACGATAACAATTTCAACTACAAGATTTTTATTAACTTATTTTACCTCGATAATAAGCTAATTTATTACATCTTTAATTTCGTAACTTCTTTTTATGAAACAAAGTTTTTAAATTATTTTTCGGCAAAGGATACATAGTAAACGTTAAAGATATTATGGATTAATACGTACCTGAGTTTACATAACGTCGTTGTTTACGATACCGGTACCAATTTTACGGCGGCAAAATTTCAAAAAGATATTGAGATAATATATTTGCATGTTTTTAGATCATTGCAATGATGTCAATGCGATTGGTCGAAGTGACAGTAGTATTACATTGGTCAAGTGGTGGATGTATTGTTCTAGGTTTGGTAGACCGCTAGCCGATCTGCACAGTAATTTGTATGGCTAATTGCTTGGCCCGTTCCCTAGAGTGAAGTACAGCCCACTGTACTCAACTTACACCCAATGCGGTAAGTCCGTACAAAGCAATACACTTGCAGTATAGTCAACTTTTCTGTAAGTAAAGTTGACCTACTACACTGCATGTAATACTATTCCAACACTAACGACTTTTTATTTTGTACGCGCACGCTAGTGTAACTAACCAATCTTTTCTAGTTACCACTAAATTGCGTTCTCGTCCACTAGCTAGACCCTGTTTAATTACAATTAAATTCCATACTAAATTGCACTCAATTACATGCAAATTGACCCCATTTAACCTTAGTTACTCCGTCGCTTCGAAGTACGAGTTTATTAACTCCTATAGAAAGTTTTTTTAGCCATGAACCTTCACAAATATTTACTTTAATTGTACCACGGAAATAGATTCTTATTATCAATTCCCTAATAGTCTTTCAATTTACCAGTATATCTCTTTTAGTTATTACGTAATCTGGGCTTTCTGAACAGCTTATTAACGTAACTCTCGATACGTATAGTTAACCTATTATTATTTACCAACTTTTAAACAGCCTTATTCGGTATTAAATTTCTTATAGTATTTGTGAGATAATTTTTGCCGTTAATCCACCGGAGTTCCCTAATATTCTTCCCTTTCTAGGCTTTACGAAGTGCTATTACGGTGATTATCTGGCGTTTTTTGCTGATAGTTCCAAGTTTTCAAATACATTCGAAAAGGCTCCTTAAGTTAGTACAAATCACCACCGGAATGAAACGAATCTTTAATTGTCTGATAATAAAATTAAGGGTATCCTACAATATTATATCTCTGTTAAAGTTCGCTATTATACTGTAGATCTTCGAAGTTTATTAGTTTCGTATAATTCTTTTATATTTAATGGAGGTTTAGTAAATCAAATTGTCAATAATACCAAATTGTTTTTTTCCTTTATCTTCAATACTAAAGGTTATTAAAAAGCCGATTAAACCAATATAAATTTCACGGTTTAGGTTTCATATCTACTCCCGAGCCTTTCATTTAACCGGTCAAAATCTTCATCTTTTAGGTTTTATATTTGTACCGCTATAGAAAGGTCCTAAAAATCTTTTCGTTAGCATAAGGTAATGATATAACTGCCTCAAGAACTTTATTTCAAATACCGTTAAGCCTTAGCTACATAAGGTTTGTTAATTGTAGCCAAAACAACGCTCTAACCCTTCTAGCAAAAGTTAAGGCCAGAATAACTACTAAACATACGAATCAATGATCCGGTAAGTTAAGTTAATTGCCTTATGTCAACGTCGTTACCGGCTTACAATTCCAGAATTAAAAGTTCTTAATCGCCTGTTATTCAAATACCATAAAGCTAGCCGGTTGAATGAAAATGGTATCGTTAATTTATATGTTTATTACTCCAAAGTCTTTGTTTATATTATCCACAAGTATAGGTTATAAATTAAAAACTTTATCGTTAGCCGTAATTTAAAGTACGACTCATAAGTTAAAAACCAAAAGACGACTATTTGGGCTAATCCATACAGTAGCTCAATATTTCGTATTACCGTGTTTAAAAGATAAATAATATATATCTTTTATAGTAATTTTATTAATATAATCCGTTGAAAATCCGTTATTTACTATATATAGGTTCGAGTTATATTACTGCTATTAAGCGTAAACTTGCCTTTAATTTTGGTTAATGAACTTACTACCAAACGACTACAAAACGCTAGCTAATTTTCTAAATAATTCGTGACTTTATAAAGATTTAGTTTTTGCTTTTATTACCGTATTTTTAAACAATTAAACGTGATTTTTCGTACGGCCGCATCGTAATCTTAACCTCAACCTTGTATATAATCCTTGATTTAAAGATCGTAACGTTTAAGTTTTAAAAGCTAAAATCAGTTTTCAATGCAAATTGTATAGCCCTCGAGTTAGTAAGTCATTAATATCGATTTTATCGCTTTCCTTAAAGGGTTTACCAGGCGTTTCGATAATCCTTTACATTCGGAATTTTAATACCAAGTTTTTGTTATCCTTTTCTTTTCTGCTTATCTAAACAGTATTGTAAATATGACTCGATATATATTCTTTCTTTTAAACAATCCTTTTATTGAGGGGTCCTTTATACTGGCGGCATTTTATCGGCTTGTTGATTATGGGTAAGAGAGGTTTGTATTAGTTTAGTCACTTAGCTTAAAAATCTGTATCGTTAGTAGCCCTAATATAAAGCTTAACCTAAGTAGTTCGAAAAGATATAAAACTGTTAGAAGTTTTAATAATCACTTCAGAGTTTGTAATATTTATATTCTATATGAGCTCTCCTATTTACACGGCTTTCGCTACACTAGAATTAAACTTTATAATGATAAAGTAAGTAAGTTGATTGTTATAATGTAGTTTTTAATATTCAAGGCCTTATTAATCTGTCAGCGTGCGGATTCTCTTCGTAGTTTCTTTAAAGCTTTATTATAGGCTGTAACACGTTTTCAAGTACTTTCTAAGGGCAGAGATTCACTCGTTAAACGTCAATAAGCTTCAGAAACAAGGAGCGTTAACAATAAACTGTTAAGGCCCATAATATGGTTTAGGCCTTTTACTACTATTTATAAATGTGCCTCTGGATCTGTAAAGCTTTTAATTTCCAACGTAAGAATATTATACGTTAGACGAAGTAAGGCGTATACCACTCTAACCTTTTCAATACTATAATAGGCTTTTATAGATACTTGTTTACACTAATTACCTATTATTTTAACATCATTTTGAAATTACACTACGGTAGAGTTGTTACCAGCAATATAAAAGACAACGTTAGATAGGCTCAGGTACTTATTAATTTATAATATTCTTAGCGTTTCCTATGTATCCTTTACCGAAAAGAACTTTAGAAATTTAGTTCCGAAAAAAAAAGTTGCGGAATTAATAACGTAAGGATAAACTTATTATCTAAGTAAAATACACCGAGGAAGATTTTGTAATTAAAATATTTATCGTTTTTAAGTATAAACTTAAATCTTAGAAGGGCTTCAGTATACGTTTAGAAATAGTGGCAAAGTTTTTTTAATAGCTTTTAGGGCAAAATATTCTACATAAATATACCTTATGGACTTTAAAACTTTATATAACTTATTAACGGCTAAATATTGAAAACTTCGGTATAGATAACGTATTTTAGACTTCGTTAGGTTGAATACCACTTCATCCAGGCCTTGAAAATAAAACCATAAGTAACTTCACTTAAAGGTAAGTAAAAACCTTTAACCGTTTTTAATCAGCTCGTTTATGTTAATGTCAACGTTCACGCCGAAGGTATTTATATTATTTAAAAAAAAATTAAAAAGGGGTAAAAGACTTAAAATTATAAAACGTCATTGCTTTTATAACAGTTTAAAATACCGTTATCTTTAGTAACGATAGTTATTCGTCCAAACCAAAGCCAACTTTAACCTTACTAATATTGTAACAGTTAATTTTAATAGCTATAATACTTTATCTCCGTAAGTCCATGTATTTCGAATAACCATCTATTAAGTATCTTACTACCCCTATGTCTAAAATAATACCTTAAAACGTGTATTTCACGTAACAATCGCAAAAATTAAAGGTGTATAAGAGATTAGGGGCTTAGTCAGGGCAAAGGCAAGTGTCTTTACCACCTAAAAGATATAGGAAAATGTAGTTGATTAGTTATTAGACCGCGTTAAAAGCAGTATCTTTATATCACTTAATTTCATTAGGGGTACTGGCGCTATCAATTAACTCGTCGCCTTTGAAGTCTGAAATTTAATTTAAGTAATCTTATTAAAAATCAATATGGAATTAGGTGTAATATACTATTTTTTTTGTTATTACGCTTGGCGAAAGGATACCTTATTTACTAACAATCAAACTTACTGTAAATCTAATATATTTTATTACTATTATAACAATAATACTTATGGCTAACAGGTCCGCTTAAATCTTAGCCTTGTTAACGTTAACGTAATTGGTACCTTTTGTTCATAGCTGGTATGCTAATCCTCAAATGTTATAGGCGCCCGTATTTGCGGGTAACATAATTAACTATCGCAAAGCCTTCTTTATTCACGTCAAGAAAATTGCCTACTTAGGGGTATATATTAAACGAGTTTGGTATACGCGTTATTACGGGGGTAAACGAGGAACGAAACTAGCTGAAGAAGCCTTCGTAAGTGGTATTCAGGCGTTATAAAACGTATTCGAATTCTGTAACACCCGTGATTATTACCCGTACCAGATCGCGAAATGTGGTTTTACTAATGTAGACTTTCTCCATTACCTTCTAATATAATATTAACTTGTTAAGTATCTAATTAAATATATTTATTAGTGTTTCATTCTCTATTTTCTTAGCCATTATTGTGGTTTACCATGTAGTAGCTCAATTTGTATAGTATTACGTAAGGTAAATGTCGTATTGAATGTAGCTTTTTATACTATCGTCAATCTCGTAAAACGTAGTGGCTCTAGTAAGGAAGGTTAGGTAGTAGTCCCTGGCGTATCTTGTAACGATTCTAGAAAATAGTAAATAAAAACTTAAAAGAGGAATTTCTATTTATTTATAAAAATTCAAAAAATACATCATCTCGGTGTCGAGATGATTATAAGGCTTTCCGTCATACTGTTTTACATTGTTTCAGATCTTAAAGAAGTTGGTAAACAACTTGTAATTAGTTTCGACTATCTTAACAGATTTTAGAAGAAAGTTATGATAGTCATCCCAAACTTAAATAGTTTTATCCGGTAGTTAAAGTCTTAAAATTTTCGATTTATGGTATTAAATGTAATTATTAGTCGCCTGTGCTAAGGGGTAAAGTCCTATGGTAGGACCTGTGATAAGCTCTCGCGTATACGCAAATCTAAATAGAGAAAGATCTTAAGGGGCTTTTCGATGAAATTACTAATGGAGAATGGGCACTTAAGGATTCTGAAGAGCCTGACGATCTTACTTAATTTACTGGTATAGGGCTTCGGCATTAATATCTTTAGAGGCGTGGGCAGCCGTTACTTCACGTTTCTTACCGCTGCTGAAAGCGTACTCCGCGCTATTACGTGGAGGTAATAGGCTGCCGAGTAGGTTAATAGGCTTATCTTCCGCACTTAAAGAGGCTTAAATTAGCTAAGGGTAAGGGGGAGGTTCTCTAGATCGCGTGTAAGGGTAATAAGGTTTCTTAACATCTTTTTTGGAGGTATAGGTCTTAAAAACGTCCCTAAATATAGACTAGGTCGAAAAGTTCTTGTGCTAACCTTGTATTAACCTGTAATGGTACATAAAACTCTTACCTCTGAAGCTCTAACTTAATACTTATTTTGATTACTTCTTGGAGTAAAGTTCACATAACCATAATCCAATCGTTAATAAGGTTACAAAAGTTGTTAAATGTATAGTTAAGGCTGTTAGCATTACAATGCTTAACGATATAACAGCTGACGAAGTTGGTCAGATGTTCTTTGGTTAAATCCTCATCAACTTCCTGTCCCCAAAGATCGTGGTTGTAGTACTTGGTAAAAATGTATCTGAGGTTTTTAATTGCTTCTTTCTAGGTAGGATTGGTATTAGCTTCAAAGTATATGTTGAAGTTGTCCATATTAACTTTCTGGCTTATATTGGACCTATATAACGCGTGAGGCGAAGTACTTAGTGATCTTAGGTGTAGGTACTTAGTGATTTAACGTGAAGTTGCGTGGGAACTTGGTAACTTAGTGTAGAGTCGCATAACGTAGCTTTCTCGACGCTACTGGGCGTTTATTAGTGTTTTCGGTTAAATTAGCGAACTTGACGATTAAATTGACGTGAGGAAGTAAAAAGAATGAAGTAGGGGCAAAGGTTTGGTGTAAAGGGTAAGGTTGAAGGTCGTTTGTTGTTGTAGGTTATTTGATGTTAGGACTTCATCGTGTTTCTACAATAGTAACACCCGTAGTAGTACTAACTTAGCCGTTTGCCAACTTGCCGAACTTTGAGACTTTTAATAGTAAATCTTAACTTCTTTAAGAAAGGTCAATGAAGATTTCTTAGTGTTTTAAATAGCGATACCGTTGCTACTCCTAAGTTGCCGTAAAAACAGATATAGCCTAAAATTCTTTTTTACTTACTACCGTAAATCCAGACGCAGAAGTAAAGACCCTTCATAAGAATCTTTCCTCTACCCTAACGTTAACGTAAAACGTAACAACCGGAAAGTAACTTCTTTTATTTAGTCAATCTATGCTTAACCTAATAGGAACTAATCAGTATTTGCAAGTCTTTAGATTATTGCAACGATGTCGATTCGATTGGTCGAATTAATAGTATTATTGCATTGGTTAAGTAGTGGATATATTGTTTTAGGTTTAGCAGACCGCTAGCTGGTCTACACAGTAATTTGTATGACTAATTGCTTGGCGCGTTCCCTAAAGTCAAGTGCAGCGTACTTCACTCAATGTTCACTCAATGCAGTAAGTCCGCACAAAGCAATACACTTACAGTACGGTCAACTTTACTGTAAGTAAAGTTGACCTACTGCACTGTATGGAATACTATTCTAATATAATAGGTATTTAGTATAAACAAGTACCCGTGAAAACCTATTAGATTATTAGGAAACTTAAAAGGATATAAGTATTACTTCACCGAATGTATAATATCTTTACGTTAGAAATTTAAAGCTTTATAGATCCAGAGACATGTTTATAAATGGTAGTAAAGGGTCTAAACAATATTATAGGCCTTAACGGCATAATACCAACGTAATTAGTCTTCAAACTGAACCTACGTCTAACAAATAAATTTCCGTCTTTAGCAAGTACTTAGAATTATATTGTAGCTAACGGCAAAGCTTAAGGGAACTACAAATAAAGTCGGCACATCATTAAGTTAATAATTTTTTTAACATTAAAAATGGCCCTCTGACAATCAATGTATTTGCTTTGCCGTTGTAAAGTGAAGTTCTTGTATAGCAGGAGCCAAGTAAATGGGAGGGCCCATACATAATCTTAAGTATCACGAACTCTGAAGTAGTTGTCAAAAATGCTAACGGTGTTACATCTTTCCAAAACACTTAGGTTAAGCCCTATATTAAGGTTATTAACGATGAAGACCCTTAAATTAAACGACTGAATTAACACGAACCTCTTTTACCCGTTATTGATTAATTGATAAAAAGCAGTTGACGCGAACTACATCCAACAAAGGGAACAATAAGGAGGGAGAATAAATATTGGGCCGTATAGATAATATTTCCTAAGTAAATAGATTAGAAAAGATAACGAAGACCTAATATTAAAGTTTTGAGTGCAAGGGATTATTAAAACCTTTGACAAACCCTTTAAAAAAACAATAAGATTGAGATTAACGACTTGCTAATTCTTGGGGTTGTATAATTCGTGTTGAAAACCTATTTTGACTCTCAAAAACTAAATCTTACAATCTTTGAATCGTGGATTATTTATGAAGTTAAGGGTAAAACTATGGGGCGGCCGTGCAAAAAGTTACGCCTGATCGATTAAAGATATGACGATGAAGGTAAGGATTGGATCTTTACGTAGTAGCCAACGATTTAAAAGATTAATTAGCGTTTAATGGTTACTCGAATAGTAAGTTTATTAGCTAAACCCAAAGATAAATCTACGTTTAATAGCCGTAATATAACGTAAGCCTATACATAATCAGTAATGAATTTATAATGAAAGGTACTATTGAAATCGTTAAAGAAATTACGTTTTATTTATCTTTTAGTCACGGTAATTCGATATATTAAACTATTTTACGAATTAGCTAAAGCTGGCGTTTCTCGCTTTCTAATCTATTAGTCGCATTTAAAATTACGGTTGGCGATAAAGTTTTTAACGTATAACCTGTGTTTATTAGTAATGTAGGGAAGAGACTTTAGAGTGGTAGGCATGCATACTGATAATAACCTTTTTGTTGAAACGGCTAGCTTTATGGCATCAAAATAGTAAACAATTAAGAATTCCAAGTTTTGGTATTATAAACCAGTAACTACGTTAACGAAGTGTAGTTAACTTGACTGTAATAAATCATTAATCTGTATTTTTAATATCAATACCAGCCAAATCGTTCAATAAAAGGGCTAGGGCACTATTTTTGCTATAATTAACAAGACTTATACGGCTAAGACCCAACGGTACCTTTAACAACGTACCTGTAATAGCTATATTACTATCTCATGCCAACCGAAGGCATTATACGACCTATTTATCGCTGTAAAAGTATAAGAGCTAACGAATAATGACTTTAACCGGTTAAATAAAAGGTTTGAATTGCAAATGCGAAACCTAAACCGCGGGATCAATATGGTTCCAATCAACCTATTAAGAGTCAAGTTAATAATCTTTATGGATAGGATCTTTATTAATAACACAAACCTATATTTACAAATTGGCTTTCTAATAATCTTCGTCCACGAAAATAAACGGGAAAACCAGTTTAGTATTATGGGCAACTTGATTTACTAAACCTTCATTAAATGTAAAAGGATTATACAAAACATATTAGTTTCGTAAGTCTATAGTATGATAACGGGTTTTAATGTACGAATGGTACTATGAGAAACTCTTAACCTTATTACCAGGTAGTCAAAGATTTTTTTTATCCCGGTCGTGATTTTTATCGACTTAAAAAGCCTCTTCGAATGCCTTTTAAAGCTCGGAATTACTAGCGATAAACACCTAATAATTGACGTAATAGCACTTTGTAAAGCTTACAATGGGATGGAAATTAAGGAATTCCGATGGATTAACGGTAAAGATAATCCCGTAGATGCTACAACAAAGGCAGTACCAAATAAGGCCCTAGAAAGGTTTTTGAACAACAACAGATTAACTATACGCATCGAGAGCTATGTTAATAAGCTGCCCGGAAATCCCAAATTTTGTAACAGCGGTTAGGGATGTGCCGGCAAACTGGAAAATAACTAATGACGTATAAAAATTAATAATAGCGATCTGTTTGATTGGCACGGCTGAAATAAAAGCTTGTAAAAACCTGTGGCGGAAAAACTTTTTATGGGAGTTGATAAACTTGTATCTTAGAGTAACGGAGCAATTAAGGTAAAATGAGGTCAATTTGCATGCAATTGAGTACAATTTAGTATGGAAGTCAATTGGAATTAACAGGGTGTTGTCAAGTTAACGAGGTTATTATTTAGCGCTAACTGAAAAATATTAGTTAACCACACTAGTATACATGTACAAACTAAAAAGCCGCTAGTCTTGGAATAATACTACGTGCAGTATAGTAGGTCAACTTTACTTACAATAAGATTGACTATACTAAACTGCAAGTTGAGCGTATTATTTGTATAGACTTACAGCATTAGGTGTAAGTCAAGTATAGTATGTTGCATTTCACTCTAGGGCACAAGTTAAACAATTGGCTATACAAATTACTGTACAGAGTGGCTAGCTGTCTGCCAAACCTAGAACAATACATTCACCACTTGACCAATGAAATACTACTGTTACTTCAACTACGATTCGAATCTACAACGTTGCAACGATCTAAGACCCTACCAATAGGATATCATTACGGTCTTAACTATTCCGTATTTTAATATTACGATTTATGAAAACTATACAGAAGTATGAAAAAACTATAAAACCTGGAGTAACTTTAAAAAAGATAACTTTAATACGATATTAACAACTCGATTGGTGTTCTCTTACTACTAAAAGCCTCGTTACGCTACCATTTACTTGATTAGCGCTCTAAACGGATCCGGGCACTTCTTGGAAAGCGTCCTATCATACATCGACTACGCAAGCCATCAAGTTTTGGACTCCTTTACTAGGATCTATCCAGCCAAAACGCAAAATTTGCACCGCTTGCACACACTTCGGAAGCAGTCAATACAGCTTTTGAGGCGCTGACAGAAATACTCCAAACGCCTAAAACAGCTTCCAAAGCACCCACCAATACCAAGCGCCTAAAACATCTTCCGAAGCGCTCTGGCACATTTCGGAAACACACAAGACAGCTTTCGAAGTGATCCCCAAAACACTAGAAACGCCCAAAGCTACTCCTGGCGCTCCTACACTATCTCAACTCGTTTTTACACACCATTTAACCCTCACACACAACTTCCCACTCCGACTCCAAACACCCGACTTTTTTGGCTTTACTTTGTTCGCTCTACCGCACACCGCTTGTTTAAGTTGTTATTTGCAATTTTTGAGTTTACTAGTCATTTGACTAGTGCAGCGCTTTCAAACGCTAAACAACTAGCTTGGAACATTTGACTAGTTTATGGTCACACCTTATTTGGAACACTTAATTGGTTTATGGTCATACTTCATTTGCATTTCATTTGTACTAACAAGCGCAAAACGCCTCATTTGAAACGCTCTATCACATTTCATCTATATTTCATTTACGTGTTGCACATTTTAATTTAAAACATTATATTTTGATACCCCTTTGATCACATCATTTCAAGCAGACTCGAGTCCCAGTTATTGTACTATAACAGCTTTTTCAGCACTCCAATGAATTTGGAAAGCGACAATAATGGCTTCTGAAGCGCTCCGGTACATTTTGGAAGAGACTACAATGGCTTTTTAAGCGCTTGGATATATTTCGTATTCCCGCAATCTCGGCTCCACAAATAATAAACGTAGCTAAAGCCAACAAGTATATAAACCATTTTTTCAAATATGTAACCCATCTTAAAATCTTTTTTAGGATCATTGATTTAAATTTATGGTATATTAAAGCTTTTATGAATGATCTGAACCCATGAATTACGAATACATATATCATCAACGTTATTCTTCGCTATTAAAACAGGAATACTTCAAGGTTTAATGTTTTCGAGGATTTCCGTAAAAGGGTTTCGGATTGAACGTTGGTAATGTAACGTCTCATAGATTATTTAATCTCAAAACTTTCATATACACAATTGCAAAATAGAGAAATCAATTAGTCTGTAAACAAAAGAGGTCGTATCGTAAAAACGTTAGTAAAAATAGATTGACTCAATGAAATGCCAAATTGAACCGATAAATAAATATTGTAAGTGTATTTGAAAAGGGGAAATTCATTGAAGAAATAAAAAAATAATTTATTAAAAATATATTTGGAAACACTTCGCGTATATTAGACAAAAAACCCATTCAAGTTTAAAAAAAGAAAGGGCCACAAATATCGTTCTTTACTTGAGTCCAAAGAAGGAAAATCTATAAAAGTAATCCTTTATTTGCCTTTAAAAAGTAAGAGCGGTAAGAGTCATCCGGTACTCGATTTTTGAAGGAGGAAGAGCCATAAAGGTCATCCGGCACTCGAGTTCAAAAGTAGGAAAATCTGCAAAGATCATTTCCTACTCGGCTTTAAAAAACAGAAAAACTGTGAGATTTATCCGGCACTTAAATTGAAAAGAAGGAAGCGTCGAAAAGTTCACCCTTTAATCGGTTTTTGAATGAAAAAGTGCTGTAAAAGCGATCTTCTATTGAAGTTCAAACTTCACTTATTTTAATAAATATCTTTAATATATATAAAACATCGAATCTCCCGACAAAAAGAGAATTCAATACCTATGAAGGCTTTTACTTCCCAATCAGGGTAAATAACCTATCTGATGAAGTTGAAAACGCTTTAAAAAGAAGAAATGACGTTTAAATGGTACATATAAAGGATAGCTCGTCAGGTTAGGACAAATGTATTTTTAAAAAATAGATAACGTTCTTGATAGGTATATAAAAAATATATACTTCCCGGTTACGAATAACAGCCCTTTTAAACACATTAAAATCGTACTCAACTAGAAAATGACATTTTTGAAAGATAAATAAATAACATTGTAACAAATAGAAATCACGCTTTCAACTATGCTGAAAATACCCTAGATTTGTTTGATACTTACAGATACGTTTATTTCCTACTTGGTAGGGATAATCTTTTTAATCGCGTTGAACCCGCTATAATCAAAGAATATGGCGTTTCCGAAAAATCTATACGAAGCGATAGTGCTCCCGAGGTACATACGAAAAAAATCTTTTCGGACCGCAACAGAGACGTTATTAAAATGCTAAAAGGTATTCCCAAAGAAAATATATGCAAAAACGCCCGAAAACCCCACGTTTTGGGAAAAGCATAAAAGAAGACAAAAAGCTGTACCTAGCCTTATAAACTGATACCCGTATACTATATTTTATACTTTCTATTACATTGATTTCTTATTAATAAAGGAGATGAAGTATTTTTATATTTAGAAAAACCAAGGAAAAAAGTTTATAAACAATCAAAATAAGCCCCACATATGGATAATATTGTAATAAAGGCTAAGGTGGAGCACTTCGAATGGTATATTAGAAGCGAAGCTAAAGAAAAACATTATAGATAGTATATTAAAAACGCTTATTTTTACTAACATTCTCTTTATCAACTCCATTACACAAGTTATATAACTTAGCTATAGTAGTCAACATTATTTATACTTCTTATTGATTATAGTTCGTATTCACGTTTTACCTTTGTTATTTACCCTTTTTAAATAAATCATTTGCCGTTCTACAAACATATTATTAATCTATGCATTTATCGTTCGTTATTTGTGTTACGTTATCGTCGTTAACGCTACCACTATCATTAACGCCGTTATTAATATCGTCACCATTATGAAGGCTAAGCGCCCCCCACACTTTGGATTATATATCCTTTGGCAAGAAGTAAAGGATAGGGTTACCCTTTTTTTGACAACGCGTGAAGACGTCATCGAATTTACTTGTGTAGTATATATGTAAGTCTGTTTGCTACACAGTAATAACGATCGCAATTTTTTCGGCTGCCGGTTAATACTTTTTAAGAAATTAGCTTCAACTTTGTTTTATGTATTGGAAAAGAAGTTATTAATTAAGAGAGCTTTAAAACGATACATTTGAAAAGTTGATAATAAATAATCGAATTAAAAGAGTGGATAATAAGTGATCGAGTTTTGCATTACACATTAGGGGAGTAAATAACTCATCGTGGAGATGGTGAGCTTATGATAGGGCTTCAACAAACGGTCTTAATACTACCGATATGGATGCATACCCGTTATCATTTCGTTCATAACAGTAATAACGGAATAATGCGCCTTTACTTTAACGATAATCGTTAATAGATTTCCTTGAAAAAGCGGACGTAACATACGGTATATAAGGCATATCCATTAACGGGATGAGGACGTATATGCGGATACACTGTTTTAACGCTTTACGCGCTAAAAAGGTCTCGCAACGCACTTTGATCAGCCGTGCCTTTAGGCAACGTACCGTTTTGTAATATTCGCCTCCTTTATACTACTTTAATATATTACGATTAAAAGGGATAATTGTCACCTATCACGTTATAATTTCGCGATATTATACTTACAGCGATGAGATGGCATTATGGGTAAAGTTTTTTTTTTCACTTGTAGTAAATAGGTAAGGTTTATAACTTTAGGAGACCCTTATTTTTACCTCTATAGAGTGGGGGGGGGGGGGCTTAATGGTGGCGGCTGGTGGAGGAGATTGGAAGAGGAAAGAAGGGAGGGGTAACGAGATTCTGGTGTTGGTTCTGGTTAGGCGGTGCGCAGCGATTGTAGCAGCTTTGTTATGACGCCGCTAATGCGCTAAACAGCGCCTTTTGAACCGGTTTTTACGCGGCATGTTATATAATTTTTATGATTGGAACTTGCAAACTTGATAGAAAAGCGCTGTAGAATCATTGAATAAATCATTTATTTACATAGGATCATTGTATAGTTGATTGAAATTTTGTTGTTTAGGTGTATGAATACTATATAGCTGATTAGGAGCTTACTCTGCAGCTGGTAGCGCTTTATTAAGGAGAAAAAAGTTTTACTTGGGCTGATAATGATATACCTTTTTATACTAACTTTATAATACGTAATATCTTTAATTATACCTTTATAATGGTAATTTTATAATATTAAGCAACCTTTCATATTCACTTTTTAGAATGAACTTATACTATGTCGATGGTTTTTTGGGATAAACTATGACCTACATTGTACTATCATTACTGAAGTATAGATACGAAGCTTTTAACAATAAGAAAAGATTGGTAGTATAAATATTATTATATATTACTATAGTTAGTAAGCGTAGGAAACCACGTTTGTAGAGTATATGATAGTGCGTCACACTGTGAGAATTACTTTTTCAAATTGTATAATAACGTGTTACGTTGCAGAAATCACTTTTTAATGGTGTATAATAACGTGTCATGCTCTAAGAGGGACATTGGCAGAGTGTATAGTGAAGTGAAATGCCGCAAGAGAGAGCTTATAAGCTGTTATCTAAGGCATGCACTCTTCGGATACCTCTTCTCCATTTTACGAACTATCTATCATCAATACTGTCAATCTTATTATTCTGAGTTCTGTCTTCTTCATATGTTTATATAAAGATTAGATCGAGAGAAAAGCTCAATTTTTTTTTAAATAGAGTGTACATAACCTATTTATTTAACTAAAACCTATCTTTTTAAGAAGTTATAAATATGTAGGCGGTAAATTTAAGGTTTATCCAGGGTTTGTAAAATGATTTTTATGTGATATTTAAATTCTGTTTCTTTATCATTATTAATAACGTCGATAATACGTGGTCAATAATTGTGAATTTGTTAGTTTGGGAGAAGTTTGGAATCGGTTTGAATAAGTTAGTCAATATGAAATTAAGGGTGTTTTTTATTCGTTAGAAATATAATTCAATTTTCTTTAAAATAGATTTGGTTTGTATTTATTTTGAAGAAAAAAACGTTATTATCGACACGAAACTGTTCTAGAGTTTAAACGTTGCTTGTTATTGATTTTCTTTATGTGTTTTTACGTAGCCGCTATTATGGTTTATATGAATCTAGTATCTTTACGTATATATTGAATGAAGGTTTTAGCTTTTATATGGGTTTTTTTTTGTTAGAATAAGTAAATATTCAATAGGTTGTATGAGGTCAAAGTGGTAGCCGTGTATCAATACAAACTAGTTAATACCTATAGTAGTAGTATTTGTATTATTTAACGCTAGTTGGTAACCAGGTAATAAACGGTTTTAATTCAGTTATTTATAAATAACGAAGGAAAGTAGGTATGCTAATATTGTTTAATTGTCGCTTTTAGTGGTATTATTTGTTTTTGAGTATAATATGGTATTTAGATTTTGTTTTACCATTAATTAATCGTGAATGTGTTTTTATGATTTATCAGTTTAATTCGAATTTTGATTGTTAATGATAATAGGGAAGAATCTATGAAACCGTTAATAGTAATTTAAAAATCACTTCCAGTAAAACTTAAAGTTTATAGTATGTATAAATTTTGGGGTAATAAATTTACCTGCATGGTTTGTGATAATTATATGGTAACGTGGGTTACCGTTTTGGTTTTATGAGAGATTGATTATGAAGTCAATTAAAAGTTTTCTTTAAAGTCCTTTAGATATTGGTAAGGGTTTCGAAAAATCTTTCAAAATGATATCTTTAATAAATTTTACGTTTACAAATATTACAATTCTGTTAAAAACGTCGGACCTTGAGTTGTAACTTGGGTTAAACGTATGATTTAAATAAATTAATAATGTTGGCGGCGCGGTCCAAGTAGCTAATTAAAAGTAAATTGTATGTAGTCTGAGTTAAAGTAATAGTGAGTTGTTGAGAAGTAAAAACCCTAATTTGGTTACGGAACTATAAGATGTTATTATCGTTAATTGAATATTTAGAGATGAAAACTTTAAGTATATAGTTGTTGTTAATTCGAATATAAGTGGGAAAAATTTAGTTGTTTATATATATTATGTAAATTAGACGAAAGTAAATGTCATTTCGGGTAATAGCTGCGTTACATTTGTTTTGAAGGTAGATGTTCGTAACAAGTTTTTAACTTTTCAGAATGTATTAGATGATAATAATGAGCTGGGCGACTTGTATATAGGGAAGTGGTTTTGGAACAACGTATTCAAGATATATAAATTATAATTCATGATTGAAAATGTAAGCCAGAAAGACTTTAAAAATTATTATAGTTTCCTTGAAATAATATATCGTGTCGTATATTATTGGTTCTTATATTATAAATTAATTGAGAGCTGAATTAGTAAAAACGTTGTGATTATCGGATTTATGATTCGGAAAGTTTTTGGGGGTTTATAACATATTCCACGTTTTTATGGTTCGTAAAAATAGGAAACGTGTGGATGATACCTCAGAGCTTCGTTTATTATGATTTTGAACAATTTATAATCTCTCATAGTTCCGTATTATAAATTTTGTATCAATATTCGGTAAGCGATGAACGAAAGAAATAATACGGTATTAAATTTAAGATACCTTAATTATTACGTTGGCGTAAGTAACGTTTTTTAGCCTAATTGCAATAGTTGGTATTCAAAAAGATTTTCTGATTAAGGTTTTACTAAGCGAGATTTAGTTTAGAAATAAAGTAAATTTTAAGTCATTAGAAAATGAAGTTTTTGTGCCCTTAATGAAAAACGACACCTTTTTTAGTCAACTAACTTAAAGGGTTCACAATTATAAACTAATTTTGAATGAACTATCTGTAAAAGTTAGTAAAGTAGAAAAAATCCCGTATTTTTATAATCAACGTTAAAGTTGTTTACTTACGAATAATACATAGTTTCTCTAGGTTTATACGTATTTTGACTCTTATTTCAATAACGAATCCTTAATATATAATTTTTTAAACGCTGAACTTATAATTGGATATATCCAAGTTTAAATTAACGTCTTTCAAAACGTTTGATACTTATTTTACCTTGATGTTTTTACTGTTAAAAATGTTATTTGAATATTCTAAAATATTTTTGACGTGAACAAAAAAAAGAATATCGGAAAATATACGTAATAAATTATTCATATATTGCTGAAAATAATATGCATGTCGGAAGAACCGAGTGGAGTGATTATTTATTCGAAAAGTCTAAAACTTATATAAAACGCGGTTTTCCAATCGTTCGATTTTTTGATATAGATTTTATTAAAAGCGGTTATAATGTAGAGTTTGGTGAATTATTTGACTTATGAAATTTTCGTGAACGTTTTCTTGATAAAAAGAAAGGAACTACTATACACTTTTATAATAACGTTGAGTCTATGATAATGGATAAAATTTGTAAGTTACTTTTATGTTTCTTATAGAAATATACGGAGGTATTTGTGAAGGATTTTCTCTCTAGATTATAAATTTATTGTAATGACTTGGTTGATGTCTTTCTTGATACCCAAAACATGTGTCATAATATATTTTAAAACAATTATTGATAGACTTTTAAAATCTAGCCCTAATTATTACTTTCAATGATGATTTCGTTATCGGTTTTGGAGCTATGTGAAGGCGGCTTTTCTTTTAGGGCTCTGTAGAATGAAGGCGCGAATTTCTTAAAGGTATCGGAGATTTTATCGTTAACGAAAAAGGGCGATTTCGGGGCTAACGCCTTATAAATCTTTCCTAGAGAGATAGTGGTAAACCGCGTGGTAATAGTTTGGTTTTTATGAACTTTACGAAGTATAGTATGAAAGGTAGTAGTATCAATACCTTTAGGTTTATTTTGTATCAGCATTAAACCTTGTTCTTATACGCGGTGGTTATGCTTTCGTTTTGAAAGTAATACATATTTTGCAGCAGCGTATATCATATGCTTATGTTTTATCCAAGGCTTACCTGAAATAACATCATATAATAAATAAGGAATCATATAGGTTTAAATTCGATGTTAATATTGAACAAGGTTGATCCTTAAATAACTTATGAAAAAATAAGTCGAAAACCAGTTTCGAGGTGTAATAATAATATATAGTAATTTTAATCGGCATATAATTTTTTTATTCGTAAGGGTATAACATTTTCAAGTTCTATTCATCAAAACGTTAAAGAATTAAATTAATTTACCAATTAAATCTATTTGTAGGTCTTAGACGTTGCAACATTATGGATTCAATTGGTCTTCTAAGTAACAGTAGTATTGAATTGGTTAAGTGATGGATGTATTGTTATAGGTTTGATAGACCGCTAGCTAGTCTTCACTATAATTTGTATAGCCCATTACTTGGTCCGTAGCCTAAAGTGAAGTGAAGCGTATTATACTCGACTTACACTCAATGCGGTAAATCCTGACAAAGCAATACATTTGTAGTACGATCAAATTTATTGTAAGTAAAGTTGATCTACAGCATTACATGTAATACTATTTTAATACTGGCGGCTTTCTAGTTTGTATGCGCACGTCAAAGTGGTTAACCAATCTTTTCCGTTCACTACTAAGTTGCCTCCTCGTCAACTGGCCAGACCTTTATTAATTTAAGTTAACTTCTATACTGAATTACACCTAATTATGGGTAAATTGACCTTATTTAACCTGAATTTATCTGTTACCCCGAGGTCCGAGTTTATCAACTCCTACAAAAAGCTTTTTCGCCATAAATTTTATAAGCCTTTATTTTAACCGTGCCACTTAAAGAAATCGCTATTATTAATCCCCTGGTTGTCTTCTAGTTTGCTAGTACACCCTTATCCACCGTTACGTAATTCGGGCCTTTCGGGCGATTTATCAACGTAGCTCTCGATTCGTATAGTTAGCTTATTTTTATTCATAAATCTTTCCAAAACTTTATTCGGAGATGCCTTCATTATAGCGTTAATAGGGTTATCTTTACTATTAATCCATCGGAACTCCTTAATTTCCCTCCCTTTCATAGGTTTTATGAAATGCCATTACGTCGATCATCAGGCGTTTCTCGCTAATAGTTCCGAGCTTCGAAAGGCATTCGAAAAAGCTTTTAAAATCGGTTCAAATTACTACTAGAAAAAAAATCTTCAACTGCTTAGTAATAAGGTTAAAAGTTTTCCACATTGCTATACCTATATTGAAGCCCTCCATCATACCGTAAACTTCTAAAGCCAATACACTTCATATAATCCTTTTAAACTTTACGGAATTTTAGTAAATCATATTACCGATAATATTAAACTAGTTTTCCTACCTGTCCATATTAACGAGGATTATTAAAAAGCCGATCTCTAAAGATAAGTTAGTGTTATTTGTAAAGAACCTATTCGTAAAAATCATTAATTTAGCTATCGAGAGGTCGATTAAGACTATATTAATCCCGTGGTCTAAGTTTCGCATCTGGAACTCGAACCTCTTATTTAATCAGTTAAAATCCTTATCCGTTGGTTTTTATATTTATAGGGCGATGAATAGGTCGTATAGGGCTTTCCATTAATATATAGTAGTAATATAGCTACCTCGGACATGTTATTCTAAGTACCGTTAAGTTTTAACTACATTAGTCTTGTCAATTATAGCCTAAACAACTCTCTAACCCATTTGGCAAAAACTTAAGTTGGCGTTAATATTAATTATACGGATTAATGATTCGTTAAAATTAATTTAGCTACCTTTCGTTAAAATTATCACCCGCTTACAATTCTAGAACTTAAAGTCTTCAATCGTTTTCTATTTGAATATTACAAAGCCAGCCGTTCCGACAAAAAGTATATCATCAATTTACATACCTATCACGCCGAAATATTTTGCTTAGGTTACTAGTAAATAAAGGTCGTACATTAAGGATTTTATCGCCAACCGTAATTTAAAATATTATTAATAAGTTAAAAACCAACAGACGCTTATTTCATCAAATTCGTACAGTAAATTTATATAACGTATTACCGTGCCTAAAGTGTAAATATTATGGAGTTCCTATAGTAACTTTAGTAATACGATCTGCTGTAAGTACATTACTAAGTAGGTGTAAGCTCACGTTATATTACGGCTATTAAACATAAATTTACCTTTAGTCTTAGCTATTAGACTTATTACCAAAAAGATAACTAAATGCTAACTACTTTCCTAAATCGATGGAGATTACGTAAAAATTTATTTTTTACCTTCATTACAATATCTTTAAGCGATTAAACGATTTTTGATACGGCCGCCGAGTAGTTTTACCCTTAACCCCGTAAATAATCCTCGACTTAAAAATCGTAACGTTGTAATGATCACACTAAATACCCGTGAGTATATAGAAGGTGTCAGAGGGTTTATGTTAGCAGTAAGGTAGCAGAGGTAACAAAAGGTGCAATATCAAGACTGTGTTCGTGCGAGTGATGATCAGAAGCCGTGAGGCTATTCAGGGTAGACTGAATACTTAGATTGACAACTGAAGAGCTATGAAGGAAATACTATCTGTGTGGTGCTGACCGTGTCCTTATATCCTCAATCCTTCATACGTCTTCAGTACTGTATAATGTGGATAGCTTTGATAACCTCATATCCAACATATCCAACATATCCTTAGCATTGACCCTAACCCTGGGTCTGCTGACGTAAGAGATGTTCCCCGCCTGATGTGTTGGACTTCAGGCGTCTCAGTGGCGTAGTTTCCTTGCTGGCCTGTTTTCCTGACCTAACCGCTGTCTGGGTCATGACAAACGTTTAGGTTTTCAAGGTTAAAATTGGTTTTCGACACAAATTGTATAACCCCTCAATTTAATATGTCATTAATTTCGACCTTATTGTTTCTCTCAAAGGATTTTCCGAAGGTTTTGATAATCCCTTACGCTTGAAGCTTTAATACCAAGTCTTTATTATCCTTCTCTTTCCTGCTTACCCAAATATTATTATAGATACAGCCCGGTATATATTCCTTCTCTTTAATTTTTTTCTTCTTTTTCGTGGGTTGTCCGTTCTGACGACGTTTCATTAGCTTATTAATCATGGGTAGAGGAGGTTCGTATTAATTCAGTCGCTTATTTTAAGGGTTGTAAAGGTCTTAATCTTTAGTACTCCCAATATAGGGCTTAACCTAAGTAATTTAAAAAGATAAAAGGTTGTTAACAATTAAAACAACTACTTCGAAGTTCATGATACTTAATATCTTATACGGACCTTTCCATTTTCCCAACTTCCGCTATACCAAAGCTTTATTTTACAACGATAAAACAAGTACATCGATTATTAAAGGGCCGTTTTCAGTATTAAGGGCTTCATTTATCTGGCGGTATATTTATTCTCTTTGTAATTCCCCTAAATCTTTGTTATAAGCCGTAACGCGTTTCTAAGTACTTGTAGAGGGCGGAGATTTACTCGTTAGGTGTAGATACACTCCAAAGACCGAAAGCTTTGGCACTAAGCCATCAAAGCATATAATTTCGTTAAGGCCTTTAACTGCTATCTATAATCGTATCCCCGAATCCGTAAAACTTTCAATTTCCAATATAAAGATATTATACGTTCGGCGAAGTAAGGCGTATGCCCTCTTAACCTTTCCAATACTTTATTAAGCTTCCACAAGTACCTGTTTTCATTGGATACCTATCATTTTAGTATTTTTTTAAAACTCTACCACGACAAAGTTGGTATTGATATTGTATACGAAGACATTAGATAAGCTTAGGTATGTGTTAATCCACAGCATCCTTAACATTTCCTACGT
The DNA here is from genome assembly GCA_038502455.1 of Anisogramma anomala. Lineage (NCBI taxonomy): Eukaryota > Fungi > Ascomycota > Sordariomycetes > Diaporthales > Gnomoniaceae > Anisogramma > Anisogramma anomala. The sequence goes on along the minus strand of JASMMZ010000001.1, from coordinate 9,682,346 downwards.
ATCCTTTTCTGAAAGAGACTTTAGAAACTTAACCCTATAAAAACAGGTTGCAGAATCAATAACGTAAAATACAAGCTTGTGATCTAAGTAAAACATATCGATGAAAATCTCGTAATTAAAATCTTTATCGTCTTTTAACGTAAACTTAAACCTCCGGAGAGCTTAAATATGCATTTGACAATAATAACAAAGTCTTTTAATGGTCTCCAAGGCATAATATTTCACATCGTAATACCCTACGGATTTTAAGATTTTGTATAACCTATTTACGACTAGATAGTTAAAACGCCGGGGTAATTAGCGCATCTCCGGCTCCGTCAAGTTTAACACTACTACTTCCGAACCTTCATAAAAAATTATAGGTACCTCCACTTAAAAGCGAGTAAAAACCTTTAACTGTTTTTAACCAGTTCATCTGTATTAACGTTGATATTAACGCCGAAAATCTTTATATCTTCCAAGTAAAAAGAAAAAGAGGTAATAGAGTTAAAAATATAAACCGTAATTTTTCCTATAATAATTGAAACTACCGTTATCCATAGTAAAGATAATTGTTCGCCTAGACCAAAGATAACTTTGACCTTTCCAACATCATAACGATCAATCTCAATAGCTATAATGTTTTCTCTCCGCAGTGCCACGTATTACAAATATCCTTCTGTTAAGTATCTTACTGCTTTTTTTTCTAATATAATACCTTAAAACGTGTGGTTTAAGTAAAGATCGAGAAGATTAAAGGTGTGTAAGGGATCTATAGCTTGGTTAAGGCAAAGATAAGGGTCTTTACCACCCAAACGGTATAAAAAGGCGTGGTTGTCTAGTTACTAATCCGTATCAGAAATAGAATCTTCATGTCACTTAATATGTTTAGGGGCATTACCATAAATTAGCTCGTCTCCCTCAAAGTGTGCGATTCAATCTAAGTAATCATATTCAAAAGTGGTAGGGTAGTAAATGTAATACATCACCTTTTTGTTATTTCGCTTAGCGAGGGGATGCCTAGTTAACCAGCAGCCAGTTTTTCCATAAATTTAACATCTTTTACCACTATCACGACGATAGTACTTTCAGTTAACAGGTCCGCCTAAATCTCGGCCTTATTGGCGCCAACGTGGCTACTGCCCACAATCTGGAGCCGAGGTCTATAGGCCAAACCTTAGGCGTTATAGGCGTCTGTACTTACAATCGACGTAATTAACTACCGTAAGATCTTCCTTATCTACGTCAAAGAAGTTGCCAACTAAAGGGTATATACTAATCGAGCCGAAGACTCGAATAGTTACGGTCGCTAACAAAGAACATAATTAGCTAAAAAAAAACCTTTATAGGTAGCATCAAGGCATTGAAAGGCGTATGCAAACTCTTTGTAGCCCGTAACAGCTTGCCGGACCTGCTAGCATAAGGTTCCTTCACTAGCTCCTATGTTCCTTATTAATTATTAATTATGAACAAAAAATCAGCTTATTAAGAATCAAATTAAGAAAGTTCATCTTGCTTTCCGACTCTTTTTTATAATCTAGCATGTAAAACCATTTGATAATATTCCAGTCGGTATAGTATTAGGCAAAGTTAATATTGTATTTGAAGTAAACTTTTATACCATCGAAAATTTCGCGGAAAGAGGAATAGTTCATTAGGTACTGGAGGTAGTAATCCTCGGCTTAGCCGGTAAAGATTCTGGGAAACAACGAGTGAAAACCTAGCAATATAACCCTTATTTAGCGTTAAATATTAAATAATAAGCTTAACTTGACGTCGAGGAGGTTATACGGCTTACCTTTATACTTTTCCTTTCCTTCCCAAATCTTAACGAACGTAGTAATTGCCATACATTCCGTATCTACTATAAAAACGTGTCGAGAGGGAAAGGTAATATACTAGTCGTAAAAACCTTCCATATCTCTTAGCTAAGGGAAAGACTAGGGCTATTATTAGTAAACCGGATAGTTACCTTTAGTTAAATTTAGAGGGAAAAATCCAGTGGTTGTGCCTACAGTAGGTTCGTGTGTAAAGCCGGCCCTTCCTTAATTTGTCTACTAAGACCAAACATATCAAAGGGCTTAAGGGTGGATTTTAGGATTTCAGTCACAGGGAACTTAGCGATAATCCTCTTGGTATTAAGGGGTCCATCGAGGTTTTTGCTTAATTAATTAATATAAAGCGCTAATATAAATACCTCTTACCGCATTGAAAACTCTTACTTCGCGCGCTCGGCCGCCACTAAGGGCATATTCTGTACTATCAAGTAAGAGTACGGGACTGCCGAGCAGGTCAACATATTCCTTATCTCCAGTATTTAAAGAGGTTTGACTTAGATAAGGGTAAAAAGGGGGTCCTCTGAATCGTGTATGGGGGCGGTAAAGTTCCTTAGTATCATTTTCCTTGGGGTATTAGTTTTAAGGGCGTTTCTAAAGTTGGAATAAGTTTAGAAGTTTTTGTGCTAGCCTTATATTGCCCTTTAATGGCATATGAACTTCTTTCCATTTAAGCTCTGCCTTTACTCTCAACTAAACCTCTTTTTAAAATAAGGTCTACATGTCATTAGCACAATCGTCAGAGAGGTTACAAAAATTACTAAAGGCATAATCAGGGTCTTTAAGATTACTGTAGTTAATAATGTAATAACTAACGAATTTAGTAAGGTCGGTTGATTTTTCGTTAACATCTTATTCTCAAAAGTTTTCGTTGTATAACTTCATAAAAAGGGTTTTCAGGGCGTCAAAACCTTTCTGAATCTCTTAAGTAGGTACTATCTTAAGGTTTAGGGCGATATAGGACTTGGTGATCAAGGAACTTAGTGATCTGGGGCATAGGGACTTAGTATTTTAGCGTGGAGTCGCGTAACGTGGCTTTCTCAGCGCGACTTAACGAATTCATTCAAATTAGCAAACTTAACGATTAACTTAACTTGAAGGAGTGAAAAGATTAAAGTAAGGCAAAAGTTTGGTGTAAATGGTAAGGTTGAAGGTTGTTATTGGTGGTAAAAGGCAAAGGTTTTTTATTGTAGTTGTTTAACATAGGGACTTCATCTTTTTTCCTACAGTAATAGTACCCGTAGTAGTAATAACTTAACCGTTTGCTTAATTGCTGAACTTTGAAACTTCTAACAATCAATTTTAACGTCTTTAAGAAAAGTTAATGAATATTTATTAGTGTTTTAAATAGAGATACCGTTGCTACCTCTAGTCTGCCGTCAAAACCGACGCAGCCTAAAAGTCTTTTTTACTTACTACTATAAAAAACCGACGTAGCAGTAGATGCCCTTCGCAAGAATCTTTCCTCTACTCTAACGTTAACGTAGAGCATAAAAACCGGAAAGTAGATTTTTCTTCTACTTAGTCAATCTATGATTAACCTAATAAGCACTAATTAGTATTAGTAGGCCTTAGATATTGCAACTTTGTCGATTTGATTAGTTTTTGAAGTAACAGTAGTATTGCATTGGTTAAGAGGTAGATGTATTGTTCTAGGTTTGGCAGACCGCTAGCCGGTCTGCACTGTAATTTTTATGGCTAATTGCTTGGCGCGTGCCTTAGAGTAAAGTGCAGTATACTTCAATCGACTTACACTCAATGTGGTAAGTCCGTATAAAGCAATACACTTGCAGTACGGTTAAATTTACTATAAGTAAAGTTGGCCTACTTCACTATATGTAATACTATTCCAACAAAATCTATTATAAACGGGGAGTTTTTTTGAAAAAAGTTGGGAGTAAATTATCGGGTTAAATTAAATTCCTTCAAATTTTTGTATATGATTATGTATAAAACTTACCTTTTTTCTTTTTTAAGTTTGATAATATCGTCGATACAAGTGATTTAGATGTTTATATTGATTTGAGTACCAAATTTATTCGGGCGTTGTGTGGGATCTAATAAATAATTACGTGTACAATAATAATTCGCGCTGTATTTTAGGTATAAACCAAAGTTTTTATGGAAGGAAAGTTCAGAGTAGTTGACCTAGGTAACTCATTGATATATACTGATTCAAAAAGCGTTTATGTTGGTTATAATAAGATTTTCCTGGTTATCGCGAGCAGACGTATCGCCTTTGCCATTTCTATTCCAAGTAGCATTACCGGTACCAATAATACCGAAAAAACTAGGGTTATCGTGTTAAATACGAAGGTTATAAAGTTATCTATTAATAAATTAGGTGCGTTTGACCTATTTGTTGTAATTCAAAAGAATGTTGAAGGGAAGTAACGAATTAATTAGCGTGTTGCCAATAGCTCCTTCTAGGATAGCGAATTTAGCGGCAGATTTATAGGTTATTCCCCAACTTTTACAAAAAAGGCCTCCTAATTTTTAAAAAAGACGTAAAATTATTTATAAACCCTTTATTTTAAGTTTTCAGGTGATATAATAACGGTTTCAATTATATTCGGTTTGTAATAATATACGCAAAACATTATTATAAAGGCTTTAGTATAGTTATTACCGCCGTAGTTACCGCGAATATAATGATTTTGATAAAGGTTCTTGTAAAGCCTTCTAATTATAAAAAAGATAACATAGAAGTGATTTTTTCTTATACTGATAAACTTTCTATTTTTAAATAATTTACGTAATATTGTAGGTTTTTATATCAACCGTCATAATTTAACGTCGGAAACCTTAATCGGTTAATTGTAGGGTTTGAATTTAGTTCGTTAATATTTAATATTATCGGATAAATCGTTAAAATCGTAATCGGACTCGAAAGAATTTGGGTTGTCGTTATTGTCGAACGAGTTAACGTGATTTCTGGTGGGGAGCAACGTGATAATTATGTTGTTTATAAGTAATTTAAATGTGGGACCCCTTCAAGGGTGGGGTTGCTCCGAAATTATAAGCGTATTAGTGACAACTTTGAATTACCGGATTATATTTATTAACAAATCTATTACATTAGTATTATGCTTTTTTATGTAAAAGGTGTATTCGTAAGTTAATTGGTTATATTCAACAAGTGTTATATGTAAGTCTTCTGTAAATTGTTCGTATTAAATAATCAAATAGCCGTATTGTGTTATTAAAAAGTTCTAAAGCTAGTTTCTTCAACGTATGTCTAGAAATTGTTTTAAAGATTGAAAATTTAAATTTAAAATGTAGAAAGATATAGCTTTAAATTATAACCGTTTATGAACAACATAAAAGATGTCCAAAAAAAAAATATCGAAAATTATACGCAAATAGATCGAACCAAAGCTATCGTTTAAGATGATCGAATACTATTTATAATCTTTGATAAAGGAAGAAAGAAGAAGCCTCTATTAAGAACCTCTATGGTATTATAGAAAAGGGATAGGCCGGTTACGTAACAGGTGTAAGAGTATATTCCAAAATAACTCCAAAGCATCGTAGGAGCATAGCAACCGCCAAGGCTAAATCCCTGGTTAATACTAGCTCAGGTAATAGCCTATAACATTAGGGAAATATGTGTTAAACTGTGAATTAGCTACGAGATTTTTTTAAACGTCCGTATTAAAACAAAGAGTATAACTCGAGTTGGAAAAAGTAGCACAAACAGCTACTTAGAGAAAAAGAAAGCTTTTCATAACTATAGCTACCTCTTTATGGATCGATTTGACTACGATAATTTCCAAGTTTTGTGCCAAATTGGCGACATCGTTGGGAGCTAGTTTTTTCTTTATGTATCTGATCTTCTGCTTTATAACTTGTGAGGATAAAGTTTTTTTTCTATGGATAAGTCTTTAAATGATTGAAAAAAGAATTACGTGATTTACAAACTTTATTATAACACATATAAACCCGTTTATTTGTAAGAGTAAAGATCTTCATTATAAAGCGTACCTTATTCGTTTAAAAGGGTAAATATGAGCGTTTAGATTTGCTTTGGTTGAAATAGTTAACATGCGAGTCATATCAAATATTATTAACGTGTTTACGCCAGCGACTACGGTTGCGGCGACCATCGTCATCGCGGTAACAAGCCTTACAATCTTTGTAGCTATTATTATTGCAACGTTTTTCGTGAAGTTTATCACGAACCTCGCAAAGTTTACAATCGCGGTGGCGAGGTTCACGGTTGCCGTCGCGAACACGGTAATCACTTCTATCAGGTTCCTTACTATACATATTTTTATCTTTATATTCTTATTTCAGCTTTTTTTTAATATATACGAATTGTATTTCTTGCGTTTATCTTTAATTGTACGTTTATATAAAAGGTAACGACGGTTCGCGACTATAATTAAAATTGTTTTGGCTTCTTCGATTTGAATTATATATTTTTATAAAATTTACTTATGATGAAATGTCTATCTATTTTGTTGTATAGTTATATTAAACGAAGTTTTATCACTTTATTCGAGAATAAAGATGACTTATTTATCCCTTGAATTCATTTAAATGTACTTACGAAGCTTGTACTCGTTCTTTTCAAGCTTTCATAAAGTAAGCCTTAATTTACAGAACTTTTTCGTAATACGCCTTTTGTTTAATCAAAAACGGTTAGTAAAAACTTTGACAACGATTTCAAATCCCTTATTAATAAGGTTCATATGCTTTTGAGGGGGCAATTTTTCATTTCACGAAAATATAGTTCGTTTTGAAAGCATAGTTCCAAATGTAAAAACTATATAGCTTTTTGTAATCAGGTTAATTTTGGTGAAGCTTTTTAAGCGAGCCTAAAAGCTTTCGATATTGGTGAAAACAACGTTTTCGCCTATTGTAACTTTTTTTATATCCAGCGAATTAAAATACTCCGAATCTCATATGTTTATTTTTTGCATTTTAAGTGGTAAAAGTTATTAATGCCTGAAAATGAGGTAGCCAATATGCTTCGATCCTCTTGTTTATAGTTAAAGCTATAAAGAGAGTACTTATATCCGCAAGCCTAACATTCAAGGCTGCGAGAACGTTTATTATTATAGCGAGGGTATCATTTTCACTTACATGTAAGGGTATCAAAACAACTTGCTATAATTGTTTTATTATCTATAATCTGTTATTAAAGGGTTGTATTCATAGCGTTAAGATGCTTGCTAATTTTGTATTACTCTTGGCTATTTCAATCATTTGCTTTCATAAATGCCTAGCGTAATTAAACATTGAATTTATTTTGGTTTATAAAGGGTTTTCATATAAGGTATATTTGCGAGTACAAAGCATATATGAATCAAAAGCGATTGTAAAAAAGAGTATTAATGGCAAGAGTATACGAAAGGGGGTAATAGGTATAAAAGAGAAAGAAACGGCCTTAATAAGCTGTAATGTGATAATAGATATAGTAGGAGTTTTCATAGAGGCAGTTGATGAGGTAGAAACTGCGATGGTAGGTATTTCCCTTTTTAAGGGTTGAGGAGCAATTGTTTAGCAGCGTATTTTGCGTGGTCTTGGCAGCGAAGATTGATGCGTTGCTAGATCAATACTCAAAGTTTGTATTTTACCTTTTCTTATAAAGTTTGTACAATAGCGACAATAGTGTAACGGTAGCGGCCGCGATAGTAATAGGAAGAAGTGGTAATATTGTAAGTTAAGGAGGGAGAAGATCGTAAAATTGAAAAACAGCGAAGTTGGTTACAAGTAGCAGGTGCGGGGTTATATTAGCAATTGTCAGACAAGTAATACGTTTCCTTTTTGAGTTTTTAAATTAGTAGAAGGTAATATCTGGTATTTTTTACCATGAGTTTGAAGTTACCAATTGTTGGTGGGGTTATGAGCGTAATATAATTATTTAAACAATTGTAATATTTGATGATGAAAGATGAAGAAATTAGAATTAAGAGTTGCTAGTAGAACTGAGTATGTAGGATATGAGGGCACGGACACGTGCCTTCCCAAAGTTGGTGTGTACCAGTCCAGCTTTTATCATGTGTATCAGTCCCATGTCCCCCATGTAAGTACAAAAGTCAATCTTAACGTTTCTAAGACTGATTTAATAAAGATTTCTTGGTGTTTTTAATGGCGATACCGTCGTTTCTCCTGCATTACCGCGAAAACCAACGCAATTCAAAAGCTTTCCCTACTTTACTTCCGCGAAAACTAACACAGTATTAAAGGGGCACTTCGCAAGAATCTTTCTTTTACCTTGCCTAAACAAAACGTAACAACCGGAAAGTAGCTTCTTCTTCTACCTAGCTTAACTGTGCTTAACCTAATAAGTACTGATCAGTGTTGGTAGGCCTTTATCGTTGCAACGTAGTCGATTCGAATCTCTGGTCGAAGTAACTGGTATTGCATTGAAATTAGTTCTGAGTTGTAAGTTCCAAGCTTAGCAGACCGCTAGCCGGTCTGCACACTAATTTGTATGGGCTACTGCTTGGCCCGTGCCCTAGTCTAAATTGGGCACCTACTGTACTTGACGTGCAGTTAATACAGTCAACACCACAAGCAAAACAGTCAACTTACAGTCAGTATAGTTGGCTTGACTATACTGTAATTGACTGCTGTTCCAAAAGTTGCAATTAATGTTGAAAAGGAAGAAAATGGAATAATGGCTGATAACAATGTTGACGATGTGGATTGATAATAAAGTTGTTTAGTGTAATTATTAGTGTATTGTTAACATCCCCCACCCTCAAGCCCACCCTCAAGGGTGGCAGGCTGATGTGAAATCACCACAAATAGCTAGTATGCTTGAATTCCAAGTCATGTGGCATGCAAAATAGGCCTTGCATTGATCGGGAGAATGTGACAAGGGTTTTCCAAACCCCGCCCTCATGGTTGTATGGGTATGGGTAAATGCAATACTATTGAAGACACCCAATTCTGGTATATGCATGCCTAGTGAGAAAGATGTTGTCACCGCCCAAGTTGGTATTGCAACACAGCCTAACAGGCCAGGTTCTGTGGAGTTGCATAAAGTATTAGACTACATATTGTTATATGGTGAAGGACGAAAGAGCAAAGGGGGGTATACATACATACGGGTTGAAATTCGATAGAGATGCAAGTTACGTGACGCAAATAACTCGTCAGTTTTGTCCTCCCATTGAACCTAGACTTCCTGTCAGAATCCACATACTTGACCTGTAGTGGCTTCCCTGTATCTTCCAAAGTACATAATAGTACATAGTAGTAGTGGTTCAATAGCTAGATGCCCCGCTTCATAAGCTTCCGGTTTGCGTAAGCGTAATGGAGCAAAGAAAAAAGGAGCCCGCACACGATCATGATTCCCGACGATACTTGCTCAAAAAAATCTAACGATAGGCTATCGGAAGGCATGGGGGCTAATCTGGGTGCATGTCCGACGACTCTAGGAATAGCTACTACATAAATGATATTTGGCTCCCCTTGATTTAGGACAAAGCATGCGTATTCCCGCGTTGCTACTATCACCACCCTATTTCGCAACGCAGTAAATATGAACTTCTTTATTACGGTTGCCACCTTGCTCTACTCGCTCTGCTCGCCCTGTGCCAGCGCGCAGATTCCCGTGATGGCCCCTTCCGCCACATGCCAAACTCCAGAGGGCAACTATGGTCGGAACTACTCCGGAGTGAGTCCTCTTTGCGCAACCAACCCAGTCCTTCCAGTGGTCACGCGTTAATGGTCGATTTTTGCTACCGTCCAAGATGTGCGATTATGGCCGCAAGGTATGCATACTGAACGACAACAACGAAGAGCAGTCGTGCAGGCCCGTAAGTCCTTCCGCTCGAGCAGACCTCACCTACCTCCCCCAGCCTGCTTGTGCGTAGCCCTTTGTGTTCTTCCCAATACCAACCTCGTGTCTTCTACTAGGATTTCCCGTGCCCAAATGAGGGCGCGGCATGCTCGGGCTCGCCTGAAAAGACTGCATGGTGCAGCCCGTGGTCTGCGGATCCAGCGTGGATCCACTACTGCAGCGACACTTACAACTGTTGTTATAACGACGTGCAGGGGTGTCAAAACCAAGGCTTTGGCAAGATAGCCTGCGAGGCCTCTAACAGGTTGTGTAACAAGTTTCTCACGCACCCTAAATTTGGCCCGCCCCGCGTGCCAAACTGTGACGGGGCGGACTGCTGTACAATTACTACGGGATTGGGCACTGCGTGTATTTACCACTGAGGATAATGAAAAGGAGGGATGGGAGGGGACGTGAAAATTTCCGAGGGGTAGCTCAGAGAGAAGGGATCGGAAGATTGATCTGGTCTTCTGGTAGAGGGAAGATAATAACAGGTAATGCATAGTGTATGATGATTAACATAGTCATTGATCTGAAATCTATTGGAATTATTCAGAGCCTCTGGCCCGTATTTAACTGCAGTCTGCCTTTGCTCAACAGTAGGTGGACAAAAATGACGAGGAAACAGATCCTCACCAAATTTCCCACATATCACCCCTAATGTAAAAATACACACCATGTGGGCCACAGAAGCCCTAGAGACTTGATCTTTATATGAGATTACAGCCAAAAGATTCGTACACAAGATTATATTTTTTTTACAGTAATTCACGTACCAGCTGTTTGTCCGCATAACCACCCGTAATCGGTTTCGCATCAAGTCAACTTGATTTTTCAACACCCTTTTACCTGTTGTACCCCACGCCTTCATTGATGTTGTCAAGTGTAAACTGACAATCTCGGTCCAAGAGAATACAGACTAAATTAGTCTATAAGACGACTTGCTTATCATCGGGTGTGCAGACAAACCCGTGACCGAAGTTGCTTGCAAGCCGATTGGTCATGAAGGACTATATAAACTAAACTAAATGCCCCTGAGGGGGTGTGCCCAACCGGGACTAGCCTGCGCACATAATGACGTCGGTAGTACAACTCTAATTTAAACTCATTACAGTGGGCTGTGAATGACTGGGGAGGATTTGGAAGGGGCACAGATCTGCATTCCTATGTTGCACTGTACTCATACAAAAATTAAAGCCCCCCTTGTCAGGTACCAGGTTTGTGCCACCCTAGTATGCGAACTTAACCAAATTTGGCCTAGCAAACCACATTTCTGTATTTTCTACACGTTTGTTTAGGAACGCGATTTGTTTATTCATTTTCTCTATAGTAAAGCCCACGATGCGATCAGCAATCTCAGGTGTTGACCGAAGGAGGCGTGGGATGCTGTTGATGAGCTGTACCTAGAGGAACTGCTACAGTCAATGCCGCAACGCTGCGAAGATGTAATTGCTGCTGATGGGATGTGTCGGTAAGGTCTCTGCCTATTTCACGTGAAGTAAAAAGAGTAGAAGAGTAATCGTTAGATTGGTATTGAAGTAAAAAGGATAGATAAGTCAAGAAGAAGTATTCTAGAGAGTACACGCCACGGATGGGAGGTTATAAACCTCTCATCCGGGCAGTGGCCCTTTTGCCGTGCGCTCTGGAATACCCATTCCAAACCGCTCCACGCATGATGGATGCACTTTGCGTTTTGCAAGAGTGCAGCCTATAGCGTGACATGTTATCGTGCCCTCTACAAAAGTACACCTTACAATACAGTGCACTGCCACTTAGCCTATGTATACTAGTTATAAGGGTATATAGTAATATCCACACAGGCAATCTTTTCTTTTTTCCTTATATGCCTATAGCCTAGTAACTATAGTGCAATTATAGCAAGTCTGTGTACGTAGCCTTGTAATAATAGTATAGTTGTAGTATAAATTGTGAAAGTTTATATTAGTAATTTCTATACTGATAATATAATTACGATACCAATTATAGTGATTTAAATCAGTAATTTCTAAGCACAGGAGTAATTATAATAAGGGCTTAATTAGTACAGTTAATCAGTAGCAATATAGTTATTAATAGCATCTTTTATTAGTTTCAATAGGATTGTGATTAAATAAATATTATAAGAATGATTAAGTAAGGGTAATTATACCGTTACATGTTTTGAGTTAATATAAAAAGATATATTATTGTGAGTTTAAGTAAAACTTCTTTTTTTCCTTTAAAGGCGCATATTAATAGTTTATACAAATACTTATCCGAATTTAATCTAACCTTTATTTTGATTAACTAATTAAATTGCTTTGGTAAATAGGTCACTTAACTAATACCTATATACTCACTTTACTCTTAAATAAATACCGCGTAAATCCAGGTCCACCAGGTGCCGTTTAATACGGAAATTCCGCCGTACCACCGCTACCATCGCTGCAGCCGCCACTACTATCACCTTCAACAACCCGCCTTTATCGGGCGTAATCTTATCTATAACCGCCTTCTCTCTAACTCCTTTAAACCCCGCCGCCGCCGTTTCCTTAATCTTCGCCGCCACCACCCCTCCTCCCTTTCCCCTTTTCTCTTCCTTTTTCCTTTTAAATGTTTAGAGGGAAAATTGAGGGGTTCCTAAGGTTATAAACCTTAACTTTTCCTTATAGGTAAAAATAACTTTACTCGCGAGAGCCCTCTAACGCCAGAAACGCAGCCTTATAAAGCTTTTTCACGGTTTGTATTTCCTAAATTCAATCGATTATTTACTTTTAATATCTTTGTAAACGAAAAGTATGAGGGGAACCTATTTCGTTATTTCAAGCTTTATATCGTTAGGATACATCGCAAGACCCTTTCAATGCGTAAAGCGTTAAAACGATATATCCGGGTTCGCAACCCCGGGCCACTACTAAATACGCTTTACGTGCCATATATTGCGTCTGCAGCTACAGGTAAGTCTATTAGCGATTATTACGAAAACGGGGATCATTCGACCTGTTACTACCGTTACGAATAGATTGGTAACGGATATACCCCCGTTTCGTTGGTTTTAAGGCCGTGTGCCGAAGACATATTACGTGCCCGCCGGATTTATAATAAGTTTTAACCGATCTTGAAAAAAATCCTTTATTAGAAAAGCAATGTTCGGGATGCTCTGAAAAATAACCGCGGTCGCAAATGACTAAAACAAGTCGATACTAATTAATACCAGGCATTAACTAGAGGATCAAAGAGTCGGTAGCCACCATTATTACCTGAAAATGAGGCCTACGCATATATTATGCAAGCGAGTTTAACGATGTTATCGCGCGCCGCTATAAAAAGTGTAAAGACCCCTTTACGCCTCTACTCAAAGGTATACGACCTAAGGTGTAAAGCTATTTTCCCGCTGGCACCGATAACATCCATAACGGTAACAGTGGTAACGCTAATATGAAGATTAAAGGCGGCGTATAAAATAATAAAGACGCGATGGCGTCGCTCTTTACCTTTCCTTTTAAGATAATTAACTGTTCTTTTTAACCGTGCTAACGCGCCCGGCTATATTAATATTATTCCTTTCCTTTAAAATCATTTATAAATAATAAATGTAATGTAAAATTAATAAAAAAAATACCAAATACGTTATCATATTGTAAATAAAAACAAGAAAAGCAAATAGTAAAATACTAATACAGTAAAAGTACGTAAGGCAAAGTATAATTGTATACCAAGGGTAACAAAAAATATTAAATTTAAATAGGAAAGAAAAAATTAGAAATTCGGTATGGTTGAAGTATATAAAATAGAAAATTAGAATATAAGGGGTAATACGAAATAATAAGGTTAAACAAAGACAAATTCGTAAAGCCAGTGTAAAAGTAAGTTATATATCGCGTTAGAAACCCAGAAGCGACGCAGATATTATAACGCAGACCGCATAAAAATGAAAAACAAAAATATAAACATGATATAACATACACTAACTTTATTAGGGTCGCAAAATATTTTTTAATAATTTGAATAAAGAATATACTTATCGATATTAACGTTTACAATACTCTGTTCGGGGTAGTTTTAATTACTGCGTTCGTTAGGTTGGAATTTCTTTATAGATTTACCTCGTTCTTTCGATTTTCCGACATTTGTACAATTTGGATAAAGTTATAATATGGATTATTAAGCGGTTTTTATTCGTAATAACTAGTTTAACTAAATACTTATCAAGCGAAAAGAAATTGATATATATAACGAAAGTGATAAGGCGTAAACTAAGGTTCAAAATAATTATTCGAACCGTTATTACTATAGTAATACCCAAATTGAAATCTTTAATCATATTATAAATTTCGAAAGCTGAAACGTTTCGTATAATACCTTTATATTTAGTTAAGTTGTAGTAAGTAATATTTTGACGAAACGTAAAACCATTTCGTATCGGGGTTTTGTTAGCGAGGATTAAGATGAAGCTTATTTCCAAATGAAAGTCGATATTATCAGCAAAAAAACCGGTAATAAAAACAAACAACTTTAAAATATATATATTGAACGGTATAAATTAAAAACTAAGTTTTAAATTATATATTTATTATTAAAGGCGTCTATTAAGAGTTTTATATACATTGTTTGACATAGCGGTTTAATATTACGCAGCAACCGAAAAGTTAAATACCGCTTTCAGTTATATTATAAAAGTAACTTAAACGCTGCATACGCGTTAATATCTTTATTCGTTAACCCCCTTTACACTAATTAGAACGACGAGGAAAACTTTATATAATTTCCCTTTTTACATAAGGCCGAAAAGGCTGTTCTGAAAAGTAATAATAACGTTATTAAAGTTAATTATATAATTTTTCATTGGATATATTTCAAGTTTCGCTTTTAAACCAGCTTTCAAAGGTTTCCTCTTTTTATATAAAGAAACCCACGCGTTATATGACGTTAATATATCTTTCGTTTATATATATATTAGTATTAAACCCTCTGAATAGGCTATTAACGCTAATAGGTATAGGTTAAAGATTAAGTTATTTATTTTAAGCCGTTTCTTATTATGCCTTTAATAAATATTATATCAATAAATACCAGTTTTAGCTAAGACGTAAAACGGTTTTATAATATGTAAAATGGTTTTGGGTAGGTAATACTTTTGAAAATTTGTATATATATCAGCGTAAATACATCGTTTAAGCTGTTCCTTAAATTGGAAATATACTTACATCATGTTACGAAGTTCGATATATATGTTATACGGTGTATTAAGGGAGGCTACGAAAGTAAAAACCAAGTGGTAGGTAACCCGTTATAAAGTAGGCGATTGGATTATAATATCTTTTTTGTCAATGTCGTTATAATCTTTAATAATTAAGCGGTTTTTTCCGGTACGGTTTTCCGGTTTTATCCTTAATTTTGTAAACGAGGCGTATAAAAAGAATTTCATAAGAACCGTAAATCGCCGGGTCAAACCGTTCAAAGCGAAATATACCTTAGTTTATCAAGGTAGAAATTTTTATTTAGGTATATTTTTCGAACAAGGCACCTAAGGTAGTAATAATTCTATCGTAACGGAGTTTTAAATTAAGGTTGTAATTTACTATTTCCTTTTAAGTAATAAAGAAGTTTATAGTAAAGGTTTCAAGCCATTTTTCAGTTTTGAAACTAAAGAGACAGCCCCAGAAAATAGGTACTAATAAAATTGGTATAAGAGGAACGTTTTCATTTAGTAGAAGAGAACCGGATACGTAATTCAGGGGGTAGGCTAAAACTAAAAGAAGTTTAAATTCGCTATTTTAAAGGGTGTTTCGTTAACGGTTCAATTCGAATTACGTTTTTGGGCCGCTTTATTTTATTTTTATTTTTATTCTTCCGTACCATTATTTAATGAACCCTATTCATAATATTTTAAAAATTTACGAGTATATTATAGCGATTAAATTCGTCAATCTCCAAAGGCCAATTTATCCGTTTTTGATTTGCCAAACCAAACGTTAAATTACAATGGTAGATCTAAAATTTTAGTTTCACATAGGATATCTTTACAATTAACGTTTTAAATATATTATTTTTAACACGTAGTGAACCTAATTCTACTATTACGGTCGGTAAGGTTCAAAGCCTTGTTTTCATGTGTATAAGGTCTTTAGAAAAATAATCAGAATGATTGGTATTATAGTATAAAAGATCGATCAAAGATTATCCAGGAGAAGTATTCTAGAGAGATCACGCTACGGATGGGAGGTTATATACCTCCCATCCTAGTAGTGGCCCTTTTCCTATGCATTGTGAAATACACACTTCAGACCGCTTCACGTATTGCGGTTCGGTTTGGAATAGCTATTCCAAACAGCTGCATGTATTTTGCATTTCGTAAGAATGTAGCCTGCAGTATAACACGTTATCGTATCCTTTACAGGAGTATACCCTGTAATACAGTGCACTGCTACTAGGTCTATATATAATATTTATAAAGGTATATAGTAATATCCACACAGGCAATCTTTTCTTTTTTTTTCTTATATACTTCGTATCTATAGCATAATAGTGACATTGTAATTGTAATTACGAAGGCTTAAATTAATAGGTTTTGTAGTAACAGTTTTATTATAGTATTAATTGTAAGAGATCTAAGTCAACAGTTTTCGTAGTGACAGTGTAATAACAAAGGTTTAAATTAGCAAATTCGGTCAGGATTAGTAAGGTCTGACCGCGGTAATAATTATAATTCGGTTAATAATAGTCAATTTTAACTGTAGTGATGATTATAATTCGAGCCTAGTTTGTATAACTGAATAAAAGCGATATAATTGGTAATAATACCTTTCGTAGTTTCTAATAGCAGTGATAACGTAGTGGTGATTACATAAGGGTAATTACGCAATTACGTATTTGGTTAATATACAAAAATGTATTGCTGTTGGAACAGTATTCCAACGGTATTGTATGCAATGTAGTAGGTCAACTTTACTGTAAGTAAAGTTGACTGTACTGCAAGTGTATTGCTTTGTACGGACTTACCGCATTGAGTGTAAGTCGAGTGCAGTACGCTACACTTCACTCTAGGGCATGGGCCAAGCACTTGGCCATACAATTTACAGTTCAGACTGGCTAGCGGTCTGCCAAACCTAGAACAATACATCTACTATTTGACTACTGCAATACTACTGTTACTTCAACCACGATTCGAATCGATAACGTTGTAACGTCTAAAGGCCTACCAATACTGATTACTATTGATTAGGTAAAGTACAGATTGGTTAAGTAGAAGAAGAAGCTACTTTCCAGTTATACTTTATAATTGCGCAAGGTAGAGGGAAGATTTTTGCCAAGGGCCTTTACTGCTGCATCGGGTTTTCACAGCAGTAAGTAGAAAAGACTTTTAAGCTGCGTCGGTTTTCACGGTAGCTTAGAGGTAAAGATGGTATCGCTATCGAAAACACTAAGAAATCTTTATATATCCTTTTTTAAGACGTTGAAATTAACTGTTATAAGTCTCAAAGTACGGAAAGTTGGCAAACGGCTAAGTTAGTATTACTACGGATGCTATTATTGTAAGAAAAACGACTAAATCCCTACGTTAAAACAACAACCTTCGACCTCCACTACTAACAACGACCTCTGACTTTACTTTCTATACCAGACCTTTGCTCTACTTTACTTCTTTTAAGTCTTTACGTCACTTTAATCGTCAAGTTCGCTACTTCAAGCGAAAATACCAAGTCGCGCCAAAAAAAAAAGTCACGTTGCGCAACTCTACGCCTTAAATCGTTAAGTTCATACTCCCTAAACCGCCAAGTCCCCACGCCTCTAGATTACCAAAACCTATACTAGCTAGAATGCCAAGATGACTTCCGCTAACGCTCAGTTTGAAACTATTACCAATCCTTTCAGGAAGGAGGAAATTAGGACTTTCGGCGGGATTTTCAAGAAAAAAAACGACGAAGAACTTTGGTAGGTCGATGCTATTAAAGACTTTACTCACAAGCACCTTACTAACTACGTCGGCCACTTTATTATTAACATCGACCATAATGCCTAAGATACGAACGTTAAAGCCCTTTACGACTATATCAAGTTTTTTAAAGATTAGACCTTTATTATATGGAAAAAGACCGAAAAATTAGTAAAGTTAAAGCTAAATGTTAAATTACGTAAACGAAAGATTTTTTTACCTTTAAAAGTCGGTAAAAACGGTGACCTCGTTAATGTACTTTACAAATACGCTACGGATAAAAATCTATAATGGACTTAGGAAGATAGGGGAAAAGGAATTGCTAGCGGTAATAATCTTTAACGCTTATATATATATATTTATAAGGATTAATTTCAACCTAAATAAGTAAATACGAAAAATTAATAGATCTACACCCCTTAAGCCCTTAGATTTACCAGTTTATTTAGTAGGAACCCCGCCGAACCCTTTAACACCAAAAGAATTATCGTTAAGACCCCGCGATGAAAACCCCCAGGCCTATTACTTCTAAGCTCCTTAACATGTCTAATTTCAACAGAGAAGTTAAAAAAGATCGGATTTAAACATAAACCAACTATAAACATAACCATTGGCTTTTTCCCTCTAAACTTAACCAAAGTTATTTATCTTGCCTATCAATACTAATGAAAATATTAGTATTTTCCCCGGCTAATTAAAGAAAGTTTATACGACTAGTACATTACCTTTCTCCCTCGGTGCGTTCCCCTAGAGGATACGGACTATACGGTAATTATAACGTTCATTAAGCAATAAAAAGGGAAAAAAAGTATAACGGTAATCTATAAAACCTCCTCAACGTTAAGTTACGCCTATTTTTTAATATCTGTTGCCAAATAAGAGTTAAGTTATTAGGTTTTTACTCGATGTTTTCCGGTATTTTTACCGGCTAAGTTGAAAACTATTACCTATGATACCTAACGAATCATACATATTTTCGCGAAATATACAATAGTATAAGGGCTACTTCGAACACGAAATTAACCTTACCTAATATTATACGGATTAGAACATTATTAAGTGGTTTTATATGTTGGATTATAAGAAAAAGTCGGAAAACAAAATAAACCTTTTAAATAAGATGCTTAACAGGCTAATACTTTGCCAACAAGTAATAGGAAACGTGGGAGCTAGAGAAAGCACCTTACGCTAGCAGGTTAGGTAAGTAGTTACGGGTTACAAAGAGTTCGAATACGTTTTGTAATGCCCTAATGCTATTTGCGAAAGGTTTTTTAGCCAATTGCGTTTTTCGCTAACGACCGTAACTATTCGAGTTTCTGGATCGACCGGTATGTACCCATAAGCTTCGAAATTCAATAACGAAAAAGATCCTTTCAGTTCGTATTAAATTAATTGATGGTACCAATGACCCGGCAAGTATAGTTAACAAAAGATCCAGACCTCTACTTATGAAGGAGGATATATACCCTCCTGAAGGTCCTTAAATCGGCTAAGTAAATTTAACTTAAACATTAAGAGATATTGTATTTGCGGCAAACAAAGCTGTTGGTTAACACGCTACACTGTCGTCAAAGGTAACGTAAAACAGGTAATGTACTATACGCAATACCTCTTTGCCTTAAAATGGGATTACATAAAGCGTATTACGTAATTTGAAGGAAGTGAAGCTAAGGATAAGAAAAATAAGCCGAGGGTTATCGGCTAATATAAATATATTAATACTAACACCGGTACCAGCCCGAAAACCACGTAATAACTAACCGACCACGCATTACTATACCGCTTTACAAGTAAAAACCTTTACCGCCGTTATAACGATGAAGACACTATCCCTATGTATTTCTTTACTATTTAAGACCGGTATGCTAAGCAAGTATTTCAAGAAATTATCCTGGATACGAGGGCAGCACGATACTTAATAGAAGGTTATTCATAATATATCGCGTTACGAAGGGATACTGATATTGTTACGGAAATTAACCACGAGGATGTTAATAAGGTTAAAGTTGGCTTTAGCTCGAAAAAAGAAATATTTTCACTAGGATTGACGACAGTAAAGACTGTTGTTAACCTTATTTTTTTATGTATTGTAATCTCCAACCCCTTTCCTTCTTTGCTTTAAAGATATTAAAAATCTCGACGTTAAAGTTAATGTTTAAATTGAAAAGCTAATAATACATGTTAAAGCCGGTAAAAGGTTTCCACTTAATCTTAAGTAGGGGTATCTTTAGTCTTATCTTTAAGGATTAGAGGTAGTAGTGTTAAACTTGATGGAGGTTAAACTTAGTTAATTATATCATAGGTATAATTACCCTGTAACCGATAGGCTTTATAAGGTTTTAAAGGTAGCTGCTTACAAAGATATTGATTTATTAGAACTAGAGGTAGTTAAACGCCTTTATTACCACTGCCAAATTGTAATGATCACACTAAATACCCGTGAGTATATAGAAGGTGTCAGAGGGTTTATATTATCAAGAAGGTAATAGAGATGCTGAGTGAACAATATCGCAACCGTGCAAGTAATGATCAAAAGCCGTGAGGCTATTCAGAAAATACTGAGACTGAATACTTAGATTGACGACTGAAGAGCTATAAAGGAAATGTTATCTATATGGTGATGACTGTGTCCTTATATATCCGTGCCTTCATACCGTTTTCTGTACTGTATCACTTGGATCAGTGCTGATCCCACTTATCCTAATCATATGATTGGTTTATTCATTTCCGCTAACAAAGGAAAGGTGTTCCCCGCCTGATGTGTTGGACTTCAGGCTCAGCTACACCCTGGCTTGCTTCTTGACTCTCTATCATTCTTGGGTTGTGACACAAATATACTTCTAAGCTTTTTAAAGGTTTAAGTTTACATTAAAAAAAGATTAAGACTTTAACTCAAAAATCTTCGTAAACGTGTTTTACCTAAACGATAAGCTAGTATTATACGTTATAGATTCTGCTACGGCTTTTTACGACGTTAAGTTCCTTAAAACCATTATGGCGAAGGAAATATAGGAAGTATTGCGTACTTTGTAAATCGATACGTACTTGAGGCTACCAAACGTATTAGTTTATGATGCCGGTACCAACTTTGCTAGGATATAGTTTTAAGCTAATGTAAGGTAAATAGGAATTTAATGTAAACAGGTCCCTATAAAAGCTTACTGGAGTATTATTAAAGTTAAAAGGGTACACGTACTATTATGAAGGCCTACGATATTCTTATATTGGAAATCAAAAGCTTTACAAACCTGAAGGCACAGCTTTAAATAGCGGTAAAAGGTTTTAACGATATTATTAGCCTTAACGAACTTGTACTAACTATATTGGTATTTGGAGTTTACCCATGTATAATAACTAAGTCGTAACCTTCATTGAACACCAAAAAACGTATTATGGAATATAGAAAATCCTTAAAAAAAATCAAGAAAGGAATGAGTATGCCGCTAGGTTAATAATGCCCTTAATACCAAAAATGGACCTTTAATAACAAACGTTTTTTCACTTTCCCTTTAAAGTGAAATCTTTACGTGGTGCAAACCACATAAATGGGAGGGATCGTATAAAATCTTAAGTATTAACAATTGAAAAGTAGTGGTTAAAACGGCTAACGACCCCGTAACTTTCCGAATTATATAAGTTAAGCCGTATAAAAGACCCCCTAAGTTTAGTAAAACTCCCAGCGTCAAGAACCTCCGAACCAAACAATTTAGCTAATATAACCCTCCTGAACCAATTGTTAACAAGCTGATGGAACATCGACGGCGTAAAAGACCGCTTAAGAGGAGGATATATACTAAAGAGGAAAAATGGATATTATAAGCCTGGTAGGGTATATACGATTACGTGGGTGTTTTAAAAAGAGAAGTTTAATGGAGAGTTTTCCCTTAAGCTACATGTCGAAGGTATTATTAATATACTAGATAAGCCCTTTAAGTAAAGTAACTAAATGGAAATTAACGGCCTCATATTACGGAGGTTCGTATAGTTTATACCGTTAACATAATTTAAAGGCTAAGATATTATTATCTTGAAGTTAAGGATAGTTTACGAAATTTAAGGTAAAACTACGGACTGGCCGTACAAAAAATCACCGCTAATTGCTTAAAGATACGGTAATAAAGGTAAAGACTAGATCCTTACCCAATTATTTACGATTTAGAATATTAATTAGCGTTTAATCGTCGCTATTACTACCAGTTTAACTGTTGGCATAAAAGGTTAGTTTACACTTAATAACCGGGATATTAAGTAAGCGTATACACTATTTGCCACCAATCTTTAACGGATTATACTATTAAAACTACTATAAAAATTAAAGAACAAGTTACCGGTTGGCACGATGATATATTATATTAAGCTTTCATACGAATTGGCCGAGGTTGGCGTTTACTAGTTTTTAACTTATTGGGTATACTTTAAAAACAGGCTAGGTATAAAGAGTTTAACACTTAATCTATGCCTGTTAATTATAAAAGGTAAAAAATTTGGCATTATAGGTATAAAAATTAACAATACCCTCTTCCTCGGTAATGTTAGGTTTGTAGCGAAGAAATAGCGTATTATCGAGAAGTTAGGCCTTTGAAAGTGTAAGTTAGTTGAAACGTTAACTAAAGGTATACAATTGAACTTTAACGGATCGTTACTTCGAATTTATTGTATTAAGGCTAAAAGCGGCACTTATATTAGCCTACATCAAAAGGAGTAAGCTATAAGCCTAAAGATTATCAACAAAAATGACGAGGTAAAGGTATAAATGTATTTAAAAAAAAAGTACCCATAAGGCTTTTATCGCTACATTATGGCAATTGAAGGCATCATACAACCTTTTTATTACGATACAATTACAGGACCCATAAAACGAAAAATTTAACAAGTTAAACAAACGGATTGAGTGAAAAATGGATTACGTGGAAAGAGAAATTAACATAGTTTTTATAGATTTAATAAATGCGAAGCTAGTAATTTTTACAAACGAGTTATTTACTAATAATACTAATCTTACATTTCAAAACGGCTTCCTAATAATATTCGTTAACAAGGATATGTTTAAAAGGCAATTTCCGATCACTGTAAACCTTATATACTAGATATCTATTAAGTATAAGCGTGTAACCAAGAATATATTAACTTCGAAAGTCTACAGAATAATAGTAGGTTTTAATATCGGCGTGGTAATTTACGGCATATTAAGGATTGTCACTAAACAGCTGGGTTTGCCACCGATTGTTATAGTGTGTATTAACTCCCGGAGTTTTTACGAATTCCTATTAAAACTAGGTACGACTAATGAAAAACGCCTGATAATAGACGTGATAGCGTTAAAGAAGGCATACGAAGCCCGCAAAATCGATAAGTTCTGGTAAATTAACGGTAAAGATAATCCTGGCGATTCAATAACCAAAACCACACTTAATGACGCCTAAGAAAGGTTTGTGGATAATAATACACTAATTATAAGAATCGAGGGATACATGGATCTCCCAGCACGTGACACGAAGGAACAAGGTTACCCTGACAAATTGGAAGACCGCAAAGGCGGTAGCAATAGCAGTAGTTTAAACTACTGGCAAAAGGTACCTAAGTGGTGGCGTACTTGACTTTACTCAGGTTTGTGGCGAAGGATCTGTGTACGGGATTTAAGGAACGAAGGCCTCGGAGGGATGGAATAAAAGGGCTATAAGGAGCCGTAATTAAGGTTGTTTCCAGTATAGATTAATCGGAATTAATAGATGTTTGGCCTATTATTGGCTTGTGGATTAAGGAGGAATTTCAGAGGTTGCTACTAATTGATAGCAAACCACGCTGGTGTGCAGGCACAAAAACAAAAAGCCGCCAGTGTTAAAATATTATTGTAACGGTATTGTATGCAATGTAGTAGGTCAACTTTATTTTAAGTAAAGTTAACCGTACTGCAAGTGTATTGCTTTGTACGGACTTACCACATTAAGTGTAAGTCGAGTGCAGTACGTTGCACTTCACTCTAGGGCACGGGATAAGTAATTAGCCATACAATTTACAGTGCAGACTGGCTAGCGGTCTGAAAAACCTGGAACAATACATCTACCATCTGACTACTGCAATACTACTGTTACTTCGACCACGATTCGAATTGATAACGTTGCAACGTCTAAAGACCTACCAACAATTGCTATCTTTTTAGGCAAAACTTCTTTTTTTCTTTTAAAAGCATGTAATCTCAACTAATATAAGTCTCTATCCTAATTTAACACTTATTTTAATTAATTAAACCAAGCTATTTTAATAGGTAGGTTATTTGGTTAATATCTATATACTAATTTTTTTCCCCAACAGATTCCATGTAAGAATACGACAGTAAGGTGCTATTTGATATAAGAGCGTTGGCGCGCCGCTGCCGCTATAGCCGCTGCTGCCGCCGTCATAAATTCGCCTTTATCGGACATAATCTCATCAATTATCGCTTTTCCCCCTGTCATCGTAACCCCGCCTAGCCCTGCCGCAACCAACTCATCCCCTTTTGCCATCGCCGTTACCCCCTTAAGCCCTGCTGCCGCCATCGTTTTACCCCTTTTCTCCGTCACCGTTACAACCCCCCCCCCCCCCTTTCCCTTCTTTTTATCTCTTTTCCCCAACTTTTAAGGGGAAAAACAAAAGGCTCCTAAGGTTATAAACCTTACTCTTTCCTTATTGGTAAAAACCTCATTATCCGTAAAGCTCCTTTTACGTCGTAAACGCAGCTTAACGCAGTTGCACCAGGATTCGTATATCTAAAATTCGTCCGTTTGTATACCTTTAATATCCTTTTTTTTAAATAAGGAGTATGAGGTGGATTTGTTTCGTCGTTTCGAACTTCATATCGCTAGGATTCACCACGAGGACTTTTTGACGCGTAAAACGTTAAAACAATATACTCGGATCCATAGTCCTAGGTCGTTAATAAATACTCCTTACGTGTCGTATATCGCGTCCACAACCGCGGGCAAGTCCGTTAACGATTACTATGAAAATGGGGGTCGTTCGGCCTATTATTACCGTTACAAACGAATTAGTAACTCTTACGCCCCCGTTACGGTAGTCTTGAAGCTGTTGGTCGAAGCCGAATTACGTGTTCGCCAGCTTTTTGATAAGTTTTAACCGAATTCTGAAAATTTTCTTTCTCAAAAATATACCGTTTAAGGCATTTCGAAAAATAATCGTGGTCGTAAATAACCAAAACAAGTTAATACTAATTAGTAATAAACGTTAACCGACGGTTTAGAGAGACGATAGCCGCTTTCGCCGCCTAAAAATGAAGCATACGTTTATATTATATAAATAAATTTAACAATATTATTATACGTCGCCGTAAAAAGAGTAATTTCCTATTTATGCCTTTACCTCAGGGTATAACTAATAAAGTGTAAGGCTATATTCTTGTTAACTTTAATAACTTCGATAACGGTAATAGCGGTAACGTTAGTATAAAGGGGAAAAGCGACGAAAGGGATAGTAAGGATGTAATGACGTTGTTTCTTCCCTTTAATAGTAAATAAATACCCCTTTCGGCCGGACCGACGTATCCGATTATAGTATAATACGCTATATAATAATATTATAGATTTCCATAAAACAAATGTTTAAAAGAGATGAACGTAATTTAAAGTATATAAAAAAAAAGACATAAATTGTTCAAAACAGAGTAATATTAAAATTAAAATAGAGCTGAATAAATAGTAAAATACCTAATAAGGTTAAAGTGCTTAAAAAAAGTGTGTAAATATATTGAACACAGTGTAAAGTGATAAAACAATATTAAAAAGTAAAAAAAATCAATATTCGATAGGGTAAAAAAGGGTAAAATGAAAAGTAATAAAATGATAGGATCTATATAAAATAGTAAAATTGAATAGAAAAAGAAACGAATAGGAAATTCCGTCGGGTTGAGGCATATAAAATAAAGATTGCTAGAATATCGGAAGCGGTATGGAATGATAAACTTAAATAAAGGTAAAATTTTGATTCGGAGCAAATAATGTAGTTCGGACCGATTTAAATTTATAAGAAGTGGTGTAATAACTTATTAAAGTCGTAAAACATTTTTGATAATCTTAATAAATAATGCATTTGTCTTTATAAGTGTTTTTAATATGCCGTTTAGTATAGCCTTGGTTATAACATCTACCGGATTGGATTTTCCGTCGATCCACCTTATTTTATCAATTTTACGGCGTTTATATGACATGTGTAAGGCTATAATATCGATTATCAAACGCTTTTCATTCGTAATACCTAATTTAACCAGTTATTTATAAAGCGAAAAAGAGTTAGTGCATACTGTTAAAGGAATAGGATGTAAATTAAAGTTAGAAATAATTATCCGAATTGTTATCATTATAGTGATATCTGAATCGAAACCTTTGACTATATTATAAATCTTGGGGGCTAAAACACTCTTCGTAACCCTTTTATACTTAGTAAAAGTTCAATAAATAATTTTTTTACGAAATGTAAAGCCGTTTCAAGCCGATGTTTCGTTACTAAAAATTAAGATAAAACCTATTTGTAAATTTTAATTGTTATTATTGTCAAAAGAGCTGTTATTAAGAACAAATAGATTTATAATACGTATATTTAATGGCATAAATTGTAAACTGCGTTTCGGATGACGTATTTGCCATCAAAGACGTTTGTTCAACGTATTATATATATTGTTCATTCGGGCGATTTAGTATTACGCGACGACCGAATAATCAAATACCGCCTTTAGTTGTGTTATGAAAGTTACTTCAGCGTTACTTATACGTTGGTGTTTGTATTTGTGGGCCTTCTTTACGCTATTTGAAACGATAAAGATCACTTCATTTAGCTATCTTTTCTACGTAAGGCCTAAAATACCGTTTCAGAGCGTAATAGTAGCGTTATTGAAATCAATTACATGGTATTTCGTTAGGTATGCCTTGGGTTTTGCTTTTAAACTGGGTTTTAATTTTTTTTTTTTTTTAATACGGAAAACTAGATGTTATATAACGTTAAAATATCTTCCGTTTACATACCTATTAGTATAAAGCCCTTCGAGCGGATTATCTATACTGATAGGTACAGGTCGAAGATCAAGTTGATTATTTCGAGTCATTTCTTATAATACATCTGGTGAGTATTATATTAATAAATACCGGTTGTAATTAAGCTTTCAATTGGTTTTATAATACGTAGAATTGTACAAGGCGGGTAGTGTTATCTAAAATCTTTTGGTATATTGGCGTAAATTCGTCGTTTGAGCTGTTTCTCAAATTATGTATATACCTGTATTATATTTCTAAGCTCGACATATAAGTTATACGGTACGTTGAAAAAGATCGCGAATATAAAAATTGGACGATGGCTAATTCGTTATAACATACAATATTAGGTTGTAATATCTTCTTTACCTTTATCGTTATACTTTTTTAACGATTGAACGGTTTTTTTCGTAAGGTTTTCCGATTTTATTCTTAACTTTGTAAACGAGGCGAGTTGAATTTCTTTTGGTTACCGTAAATAGCCGGATCGAAATACTTAAAACAAAATACGTTTTAATCGAGACTAAGATTTCCATTTAGGTAAATTATTTAAATGATGCACCTAAAGTGATAATAATTCATTTATAACGAGACTTTCAATTAAGTTTACGATTTTCCATTTCTTTTTACGTAATAAATGAGTTCATAGAAAAGTTCTCAAGGCGTTTTCTAATTTTCGAGCTCAAGAGGCGCTCTTGGTAGCGAGGTTTTCGTAAGGTTAGTATAAACGAGCCATTTTGATTTACAATGGTCGGGCTACAATCTTGTTTCGGTGGTAAAATTAAAGATTGGATCGGTTTAAATTCGGTATTTTTAGGGGTGTTTTTCGTTAACGGTTTTAATTTTCTTACGATTTCAAGGCGTTTCCTTTTACCTCTTTTCTATATTCGCGTATTATCATTTGACGAAACGAACTTATACTATTTAGTAAATTAACAAACATATTATAACCTTTAACCCTATTAATTTTTTAAAAGCTAATCTGTTTATCCTTTATCTTCCAAATCAAAATTTTAAATTATTATGGTAAATTTAAAACATTAGTTGTCCGAAAATTATTCCTTGTGTTTATTGTTTTAAACACGTCTTTTTTCGCCCTTAAGGAACGTAATACTCTTATAACCTTAGCTACAATAATGGCTCTTTATATTTTAAAGGGTATTAATGCAAACTTTATGAAAATCCTCGGATAGATACCAAAAACCAAAAGCTTAAGGATAAGCTTACTTAGGCTAAAAGTGATTTTAATGGCGTTAACCGTTATTTAAAAAATAGATTTCTTAAGATTGATACCTTTTAGTTTTTTCGATAGTACTATATACGCTTTTTTAAATATTCTGTAATACCGCTTACATTGTTTAATACCTTAAAAAGCTTTTGCTAAAATCCATTTATATTCGTTACCGGCTATCCGAGTTTTAATACGTTATTCGATAAAGTCGAAGTCTGTGCTTACATCGTATATAATTTAATTTAGGGGCCTTGAGTAAACGTTAAAATAACAGGTAATTCAAAAGTCATAATAGTTTATAATAGAAACGTTTTGCATTAATTTAACGACTTAAAATGATATTACCGCATTGATAACATAAATGACCGGTAAACTATTTAAATATATAATATTAATAATCACTTCGTAATTAAAATTTATATAGTTTTAAAAGCGTAACTTAAACCTTCGTGGTTCTTGTAAGTATAACTTGTATTTATGATAAAACCTTTCGATAGTTATAAGTAAGTTTTTTTTCATATTAGTATAGTTTACAACGTAAAATAGGTATAAAAGGCGTTTTATAGCCGGGTATTCTCATCGTCTAAAAAAAGTTCGTAATTTCGATAAAGTTAAGTAAATAACTTTAATTATACGTATATTGAGGAAAAATTACAAATGGCTAAACTTCAACCGAAACGGTACGAATACGATATTCGAAACGCGGATAAGTTAATTGATTATATTCCGGGCCTTGATTCCAAGCTTATTTATATTAACTAATAAAAACAGGAAAGGTATTTTTGACTTTATTACATAAAATTTAACCGGTTTACAACGCGTATTTTCAATGACCGTTCCGATTAATAACGCTTTACCCTTACTAAATAAGATCTTCCGGTGTTTCTTATTCGGTTTAAATAAAACTTCGGAAACTTTGTTATAAACGTGTTGAATTATAGCTTTTCGACCGTTAAGATTTCGGCTACGTTATTGTTAGGTATAATGCATAAAAATCTGTTTTTTTATCTATTAAAAAGCGTAAATTATAATATTACATAGGCGTTAAACACTTTGTTTACCTCTTTTAAACTTGTAATATATATAAAAGAGGCGTTTTATAGGCCGTCGAAGATACTTCAAACTGTTTTATTGTTTTAGGTTAATAAGTAGGCTGTATTATCCTTAGGATGGTTTGATCCAGATATATTTTTATTAAAGTAAACGTTAAATCCGTTCTTTATACCTTTTCATTTAGTTACGTATATTGTAAAATTGGCTTTCATCCAATCTTTAAATATATATTCGGGTTAAAATTGTCGTTTCATTCGAATTTTCTTATGAACGGTGTTGATAGTAAATTAGCAACCAACTTTCCTACATAAGATATACCGGTTTCGCAAACCCGCGGGGCTTCGTATACCTTTTTGTAGGTACTATTATAGTTGCAGTACGTTTCGTCAATTTCCGAACAACCGTTCCTAGCCCCTTATATTAAGGTTCCATCATTAATATCTGTATTTTAAACGTTCGTTTTATTTGGGGTGAACTTTAAATCTTTCATTTAAAATATTATAAATAGTTTCAATGAGGTTATCTTTAGTAATTTAACCTTCACTTTCAATCTTATTAATTATCAATACTGATTCGAAGTTCGTTTATTGGCGTATAAAGATTTTAAGCGATGTTTTAAGGCTTATATAAAAGGTCTTCAAGTCTTTTGCGAGTTTGAAAAGTATAAGGTTGAGATTCGGGTTTCTGCGGCAAGCTTTCGTTATTATTTAGATATATAATTTGTGACCTTCAGATTCCGGTTTATGGGTTACCTAATATTTTCGAAATTTGGCTAATAGAGAGGTAAGAATTTTCTATAGGTTTTTATCGGAATTTTCCCATTAATATTTTATGGATTTTTAAGTTTTACCGGTTTCATCCCTATCTTCAAATTCGTAATTGATTTCCGTATTAAAGTGAAAGTTTAGGCAGTTATGATATTTTAAGAATATATTTACTTATATAAAATGATGTATATATCATTTTTAAAAAACACCCGAATAATATATCGCGTAAAATAATACAAAATGAAGACGATTCGATATATCGTATTTTATAAATATTATGTATAACACGTATTTCATTGTCAAATGTATCGTATAATTGGTCTTTATAATTCTCGTTTTCATTTTAAAACCTAACGAAATTGGTAATCTTTATGAAATCGCTTTTATTAATGGAAAAAAGGTATAATAAAAAGTTATAATAAGGGTCGTGGTTAATGGGTATTTGTCCATAATATACGTATTAGCGTTTTACGCCGCTTTTTAATTTTTAAAGCTGGTTATTGTGTTTTACCCGATCTTACCATAGTAGATAGGGTTATTTTCAATATTTCGACCGCTTCCGTTATAGCTGAACGGGTTATTTCCCATATTCGAAAAATAATTGGGTATTCAGTTTCATTTTATAATATATACCGGTATAAGAGTGTTTTATACTTGTATAGTAGATAAAGATTATAGGTTTGTTTTTTCAATGTATTCATTTCTGATTTAGGGTATAGGCATAGAGTTTGGTTAGCTTATGTCTCATTCCCGTTGTTCTAATAAAAGTCTTTTTTACTCCGTAAGGTAACACCTTTTTATAAATTCCGTTAAGTTCAAATTTTTATTCTTTTAGTCTGGTACATCGATATGTTACATTATATCAAATAGAGATTTTATAAGGTTATTCATACCCCCTAGAGTATTAATACCTTTAATTTGTAACTGGATCCTTAAATCCTGAATAGTAGTAGGATTTACTATTTGATATATATTTAACGTCTAACTCGAAAGATTGTTATGGATATTATCCAAAAGTCAAATATTCAAGCCTTTTCCTCCTAATAGCTGAATATAACGGCTAAAATATATATATTTACCGTATATAAGTCGAATCCTTTAACTAGCTAATCGATGATATTATTTCAAAGTCCTAGATCGATTTGTTATATTATAGCTTTTTTTATTCCTATATATTCGACCAGGAGGTCGAAGTAAACGTTGGCTTTTTCTAATGTTATTGATTTTGGGGTTATAGTTTTATGTGTTTTGGATCGATTGGGAATAGTAATTTTTGTGTACACTTGGTTTGTTAAAATGGCGTAAATTTGTTGTTTCACGTCGCGGTTCAATTTAGGTTCGTTTATATTTTAAGGTTCATCGTTATTCGTTTTACAAACAACAAATGTAAAGTAAATAAAATGATTAAAGGTGTTGGAATAAGGCTTATCGGTGTTTACTAGTATAAATCAATTCCAAAATATACGCAAATAAAACGTAATCACAAATTCGTTAGGCGTTTTAAATTGATTTGTTAATGTTTGGTAAAGAATTGTTATCGAAACGACTATACAACCTTAAACGTTATAAAAAATAAATTCAAAATACGTGAGAAGAACTTAGTTAAACCTAAAATATACGGGGCAAATGTGGTAAAAGAAGTGTAATTATAAGGAGGTGCGTTATATAACTCGGTATGTAATTTGTATTTGGTGATTAGTTCGTATTAGTATATCCCGGTCGCTTTTATTAAAACGATCGGTTTCGATAAATGTATCGTAAATGCTCTTGAATTAAAGGAGCAGTTCGGACAATTTGTTCGTAACCGCTTTTAAATCAAGGGAACGGTTTGGATTCTGTTTTTGTAACCACTCCTGTGTTTCACGAGCGGTATGTATTATCGAAAATCGGATGGGTCCTAACTAAGGGTTTCGAAACTTAGTGGTTTTAACTTACGTAGCCAAATACGTAATAAAACGTTTTTTAAAAAGTGTCTAGGTATGTTAAAACGCTAAATAAGGGTCAATAGTAGAGTAATGGGGCTTTTGATAAATTAAAAGTCAAATGAATTTTAATATTATCGAATGAAAGTTATTTTTGAATTTATTGAATTTTTATAATCTTTATACAAGTCGATGTGTAATTTTTGTGAAAACTAAGTGTAAGAGTATAAATAGTTTTAACCGTTATAATATTTCGCCATAGGTATTTAAATTATATCTATCTTTTCTCTATTAGGTGGTTTATAGTCAACCGTATCAGCTTTTAATTAGTTTTGTTAAGGTTTAAAGCCTTGTTTTCAAGTAAATAAAGTCTTTAAAAAGGTAATAAAAATAATTTTTATTGTAGTATAAAAGACAGATTCAAGATTACGTAAAAGAAGTATTCTAGAGAAAGCACGCTACGGATGGGAGATTATATACCTCCTATCCGCGCAGTGGCCCTTTCGCCATACGCTCTGAATTACTCATTCCAGACCTCTCCACGCATTGCGGTTCGGTCTGCAATAGCCATTCTAGACTGATCCATACACTTTGAGTCTTGCAAGAGTGCAGCCTACAGCGTGAAACGTTATCGGATACTCTACAGAAGTGTATTCTGCAACACAGTGAGTGCACTGCCACTAGGTGTATGTATACAATATATAAGGGTATATAGTAATATTCACAATAATTTTTATTATAGTATTCGCCATTTGAAACGTGGTTAATAATGGTATAAAATTTATATAAATCTTTAGGTAAATATTAAAAATAAGAATCGTAAAGATAAACCTATTCGGACCAGAAGTATTATTAACGGTGTTAACCTTCATTTGAAAGATATATTCCTTGGAAATAATACCTTTTATCTTTTTGGATAATACCGTATGTACTCTTTCAAGCGGTTTATAATACCGTTTACTTTTATCAATATTTACTTGTATTTTTTACCAGTAACCCTAATTTAAATACGTTATTTCATAAAATTAAAATTTGTGTTAACGTCGTAAGTAATCCAATCCGAATGCTCTAAGTAAATTTTTAACTAACAATTAACCAAACCGTTTTATCAGTTTATAATAGAAACATTTTATGTGAATTTAATAGCATAAATAATATTACCTCATTAATAGCATAAAAATCGGTTAATTATTAGGATATATCGTATTAATAATTACCTTGTAGTTAAATTTTACGTTGTTTTAAAAGCGAACTTTGAATCGCTATAAAGACTATAAATAAAGTTAATATTTATGGCGAAACTTTTCGATAACTTTAAGTACGTCCTTTTTTGTATCTGTATAACCTACGATATAAAATAATCGTAAGAGGCGTTTTACAGCCAGATATTCCAATCGGCTATATAATATCCGTAATTCCGGCTATTTCAAGTAAATAGCCTTAATTGTAAGTATTTCGAGGAAAAACTACAAGTAGCCTAACTTAAGCCAAAGTGGTATAAATATGTTATACGAGGCGCGGATAAATTCGTTAATCGTATTCCGGACTTTGATTCCAAACTTATTTATATTATCCAATAAAATTGGAAATAGTGTTTTCGAGTTTATTACTTAAAACTTAACCGGTCCAAATCGCGTATTAACAACGACTATTCCAAATGAAAACGCTTTACCTTTACCTAACCAAATCTTTCGGTGTTTTTCATATTCGGTTTAGCTAAAACTTCGGAAATTTTGTTATGAACGCGTCTAATTATCGTTTTTCAACCGATGAAATGTTAGTGATACCGGTATCAGATATAATTACCTAAAAAAGTCAGCTGTATTTGTTTAAAAGTATAAATTATAACGTTATATAGGCGTTGAACACTTCGTTTACGGAGTCTAGGCCTATAATTTATACAAAGGAGGCATTTTATAAACCTGTGGAAATACGTTAGGCGGATTCGTTATTTTATATTATTAAATCAATATTATTACCTTTAAAGTTTTTTTCTATCAGGAGGTACATTCGTAAAAGTAGACATTAAGTTTATTATTTATACCTTCATATTCGACTACGAATATTATAAAATTAACTTTAATCCGATCCTTAAATATATTATCAGCCCAAAACTATCGTTCAATCCGAATTCGTTCGTAGACTAAGTAGTCAATTAACTAATAACTAATTTTGTCATATACGATATAACGCTTTTATAAACTTGGATAGCTTTGTATACATTTTCGTAAGTATTGTAATAGCTATGGTACGTTTCACCTGTTTTGAAATAATCATCCTTACCCTTTATTACCAAGATTTTCTCCTTAATACCTATATTTTAAACATTTATTTGACTTGAGGTATACTTTCAATCTTTGATCCAAAATGTGATAAATTGTTTGGGCGAGGTTTACTTTAGTAATTTAACCTTTGCCATCAGTTTTATCAATTATAAATACTAATTCGAAGCTCCCCCATCGTCGTATAAAGGTTTCAAGTCATTTTCCAAACTTATACAGAAGTCTTTTTAGTCTTTTTAAAACTTAAAAACACAAGGTCGAATTTGGATTTCCATAATATACATTTATCATTATTCAAATAAATAATTCATTACCTTAATATTTCGGTTTGAGAGCTACTTAGCACTTTTGAAACTTTACTAATAATACGGTAAAAACCTTCTATAGGTTTTTATTAGCGTTTTTATAATTATTTCTTCACTAATATTTAAGATGCCAATTTAGTTTTTATCTTAAAGTTGGTAGTTAATCTTTGTATTAAAAGAGGATGTTAAGCAGTCGTCACACTTTATGAATGTATTTACTTACATAAAATAGTATACATATAATGTTTTTTTAACTTATGCGAACATCATAACGGGTAAGATAATATAAAACTAGGACAATTTGATATTTAGTTTTTTACATATATTAAATATAACACGTATTTTATTATCGAATACATCGTATAATTCGCCGCTATAGTTTTCGTCTCTATCCCAAGGCCTAGTGAAATTGATACACTTTATGAGATCGTTTGTATTAATAGAAAAGCGGTATGGTAAAAGGTTACGGTAAATGTTGTAGTTGATGGGCATTAATCCATAAGATACGTATTAGCCTTTTATGCCGCTCATCGTTTTGTAAAACGGGTTATTTTCGGTATTTCGACCGCTTTCGTTTTATCCAAACGAGGTATTGATCGTATTGAATATATGGTTTAGTATTTGATTTTATTCTATAATGTATACCGGTATAGGAGTATATTATAATCGTATAATAAATAAGGATTATAGCCGTTTTTTTCCTTTTCGAAGTCTATATTCCTAATTTGTAGTGCGGATATAGTATTAGGTCGTCTCCTACCTTATATTCGTCGTTTTGTCCGCATATTATCTACCACCTGTTTTTTGTACTCCGTTAAGTAATATCATTTCAAAAATTCAGTTTAATATAAATCTTTATCCTCCCAGTCGAACAAATCGTTAAGTTATACTATTTCGAATAAGGCTTTTATAAAGGGACTATTTTTACCTCCTAAGGTATTCATACCTTCAATTTATAATTAAACTCGTAAGGTTTTAACAATAAAGGGGTTAACTATTTGTTACATATCTAACTTATAATTCAAAAATACTTTATAGAACTTATTCAATACACCAGATCCTTGAATTTTCTCCTCCCACTAACGAAAATTTACGGTTGAAATATATGCATTTGCCGTATATGAATCTAATTTTTCAACTAATATATCGATAATGTTACCCTAAAGGCCTAGGCCGATTTCATATATTATAGCCTTTTTAATTTCCATATAATCGACTAAAATGTCGAAGTAAACGTTAGCTTTCTCTGATGTTATTAGTATTGGAACTACAGTTATAAATGTCTTAGAACGATTAGGGGTAGTTTTTCCTATATATAACCCATATATTGAAGTGATTTGAATTAGTAATTTCGCGCCGTTATTGGATTTAGGTACGTTTAGATTATGAAATATGAAATAAATAATATAAATAAAACTTTTGGAGTAAAGTTATAAACGTTTATAAATATAAAAGAATTTTAAACGATATGTAACTAAAATGTAACTATAAATTAGTTAAATATCTTGAGTTAATTTTATTAAAGTTTAGTGACATTTTAATAACCAAGCTATTAGGAAAACTAAAAGGTCAAGAAAGCTAAACTTAAAATATATAAGATGAACGTAGAAAGGCGAATAGAGTAAGGGAAATATTAATACGAGGAGATGTATAGGTTTTAATTCATATTTTGTAAACGGTCCGAATTATCATATAGTAGTTGATTTGACTAAAACGAACGGTTTAGATATTCCGTTTATAGTGTTTTTAATTTCGTACGCGGTTTAGATACTATATTCGTAATCGCTTCTATATTTCGTAAGCGTTTTGGGTATCGAGTTCAAATCGAACGGATCCCAACGAAGGGTTTCAAAACTTGGTGGTTTTGGCTTACGTAACCTGATACGTAATAAAACGCTTTCTTAAAAAAACCCAGGTACTTTAAAGCGCTAAACAAAGGTTAATAATAACGTAACTTAGCTTTTAACAGATAAAGCGCTAAATAAGACTTAATAATATTATATTAAAGTTATCCTTTTTAAAGTCACTTAACTTTTACAATCTTTACATGTATTTCACATAATTTTGGTAAAAACGTAGTGTTAAAGTACAAATAGATCGAGCCGTTATAACATCCCGTTATAGGTAATAAACTTGTATTTTTCCCCTAGGTTGTTTTTAGTCAACCAAGTTGGCTACTAATTAATGTCTATAAAGTTTTTAACTGTTTCACGTAGGATAAAAAAAGTAGAAAAGTAATCGTTAGGTTGGTATTGTAGTAAAAAAGATAGATAAGTCAAGAAAAAGTATTCCAGAAAGTACACGCTACGGATGGGAGGTTATAAACCTCTCATCCGGGCAGTGGCCCTTTTGCTGTGCGCTCTAGAATACCCATTCTAGACCGCTCCACGCATGATGTACTTTGCGTTTTGCAAGAGTGCAGCCTGCAGCGTGACACGTTATCGTGCCCTCAATAGGAGTGCACCTTGTAATACAGTGTACTGCCACTTGACCTATGTAAACTAGCTATGAGGGTATATAGTAATGTCTACAGGATGCATATTAAATGGTGATAGCTTTATTGAATTAATCGAATTTGACTCCCTGAACCTGTTATACACGTATTGCTTTAAGTGGGCTTAACATTCTTGGCTAGTGGGGCGCATAGAACAAATACCATATCAGTATGCTTTTAATTGCCCCTTAGAAGGATAATGCATCTTTTTTGCAATGAAGGCTTGATTACTATTTCTATTTTGGTGCCGTACTGAGCAAAAAAAACTGTCAAGTAATAACAAGGAGGGAATACATCCCTATTGAGATGGCTG
This sequence comes from Anisogramma anomala, assembly GCA_038502455.1. Lineage (NCBI taxonomy): Eukaryota > Fungi > Ascomycota > Sordariomycetes > Diaporthales > Gnomoniaceae > Anisogramma > Anisogramma anomala. The sequence continues at coordinate 9,645,435 of JASMMZ010000001.1, read as the reverse complement.
CACGGATCATGTAGATATGACATGGACGGTTTTATTTACCCCCACCACTATAGTAGAGATTTCACTTATATGAAGTGTTAGGTTTAATATCTTTAGTAGATACGTACAATGTATAAAGCCGTAACCCATGCTTTGGAATCTTCCAATGCAATTATATAAATAACTAACCTATAGAATAATCAACTGAGGTTCGTATGATAGCTATAGGCTAGTATGAAGGCAATAGTAGCAAACTTTAATATAAACCGCTATAACACGTAGCAATTGTTATATGTGGGTTTTATATTATGATATACCTGCTGGACGAGCCATCAATTCAAGTAAAGTCCGGTCGATTGTATTGACTGCAAGTTAATTACGGTGTGGTGCCTAATTCAATGTAGGGCATAAGCCAAGCAGTTGCCTATGCAAACTAGTGTGCAGACCAGCTAGCGGTCTGCCAAACTTAGAAAAACGAAACAACCCCACTTTCAATGTAATAAATCTATTACTTCGACCAGAGATTCGAATCAACTACGTTGCAACATTAAAAATCTACAAACAGTACCCTTTAACTAACCTCGTACAAATAATGAGTATTAAAAATAGAACAGCTATTGGTATACGAAAAAATAGCTGTTATGCAAATAAATTGGATTCCGTAATTTTTGCCATTGTAACAAATTATATTTGTATAATATAGTACGGTTTCATAGAATCCGGTAGGCAGCCTATAGAACCATCTCTATCAAATTCTACACATCGTTCATTTTAAACATTAATTAATCTTTTATAAGCATTTAACTCTAACTCTAACAGATTTACGTCAACTAAAATACAGTTTTATCTTAATTTAAAAATTTTACTTACTTATATATACGTATTTATCAATTATCGCTAACTACTACCCTTTATCTTAACTCGATTAGTATCCCAGTTTAGTATCTATTTCTTTACCGTTTCTTTCAATGAATTTCATGTATTTAATTTGTCTTTCATATTAATAGAAAGTGTTATAAAAGCGGTCAATTGCTGTTTAATACTAGTCGCAAACATGGTATTCAATTCAGTATAGGGAAAAAGTCAAGCTGTTGCCTAAACAAACTACTATATAAACCAGCCAATGGTCTGTCAAACTTAGAACACTACCATTTCCATTGTAATATCGATTGCTTTGACCAGAGATTCGAATCAACTACGTTGTAACAACAAATGTTTACCAACATAAATTAATACTTATTATATCAAATACAAATGAGTATAGTGAAAGAAAATGTTAGTTTCCGGTTACTCTCTATAATTGCATAAAGTAAAAGGAAGATTTTTGCGAAACTCATTTGATATTGTATTACTATTTATAATTAATGAAGAGGATAACTTTGAAATATGTTATTATTAATAGGTATTGAAAAATGGTGAAAGTATGGTCGTATTATAGAAACGTTTTAAATAAATTAATGTTTACATTCAAGAGTTGAAGCTTACCGATAAAATTTTTAAGTTCAAAAGTTGTTTCCAAATCGGTCATATACGTAAAATTAGCCAACAACTAAGTTATTATATTTTCAGATCGTTAATGTGAGAGAACTACATTAGAGATGTCACCAATAGTGGTCTAATACTGTCTATAATCTTTGATCAAGAAGGAAGAGAAGCCCCTATTAAGGAGCTGCTATAGAATGAGCAATAAAGTGTGTCCTAGTCATATGACTGGTCACGTGGCGTAAACTTGCTTAGGAATAGCGTGGAAGCATCGCGAAAACATAGTAATCGCTAAGTTTAGATTCTTAGAAACCATTAGCTTAGGTATTAACCTGTAATATTACCCCTAGCCTACCGGCGTTCGTTTTTGCAAATTAGAAATATTCCGGTGTATTTCGTACGGTAGATAACCTACTAACAGGCGGTGTAAAATTCTCTAGTATATTATAAAATGTGGTTCTCTATTGTTGACGATAGAACGACCTAGTATATTGTGAAAGTTGCCGTTGTATTCCATTTATAACATCCCCCTATGGATATAATTATGAATCTCTATAGTTTGTAAACGGTCACGCCACAGGATACACTCTTGCAGAGTGCATGATAACGTGTTATGCTGCAAGATACACTCCTGCAGTGTGTACAATAACGTGTCACGCTACAAGATGCACTCTTGCAGAGTGCATGATCACGTGACACGCCCCAGGAGGGATGTTGGCAGAGTGCATGGTAGAGTGCTACACTTCGGGTGAGAGCTTATAAGCTTTTATCTAAGGCGTGTACTCTTTGGATACCTCTTTTCCCTTTGATTTAATAATCTATGATCAATATTTAAATACAATTTTTTACGTTAACATATAAGAGACCTTACCAATAATAATTAATAGCCAATTTAATCAATTACAAATAACATAGGAAAAAAGAGATAAAATATTAGTTATATACCTATAATAGAATGTTACAAAAATTCTAATTGTTCTGTATTTTAATATTATGCTTTATAAAAGAAATAGGAGTGTTAAAATACGCGGAAGCAACTTTGAAACCAAAAACATAAAAAGACGGTAAAATCCAAAGTGACTTCAAAAAGGATAACTTTAGTATAATACTATGCATTTGATTGGTGCCTTTTAACTATTGAAAGCCCTATTATGTTATCCATTAACTTGGTTAGCGTTTTTGATGTACCCAAGCACTTTTTAGAGAGTGTTCTATTACGTATCGGCTATGAAAACTATTAAGTTTCGGAACTTTTCGTTGGAACCTATTTGAAAATAACTTTTGAAGCGTTTCAGCATATGTGGAGAGCGCCGAAATCAACTTTTGAAACGCTTCAAAAAAAACTTGGAGAGCGCTTAGACCGGCTTCTGAAGCACTCTTACAATTACCTCAAGCCTCGACAACAGTATTTGAAGCGCCTATATAAAAATACACCAAGCCCTAAAAACACTTTTTAAAACGTTTTGGCACATTTCGCGAACGCCTAATACAATATTCGAAGTGTTTACTACACTATTTCAACCTTTTATACACCAATTCCCTACTCCAAACACCTATTTTTTTCTCCCTACCCCGTTCTACTTATTATATATCGTTTATTTGAATTATTATTTGCAAAATTTGAATTTACTAGTTATTTAGTTACTGTAGGAGTTGCAAGTATTAAATAACTATTATAGTCCAATCTACGAAGGTACATCAAGTAGGTGCAAAATGGAGTAAACAATTAAGGTACTGAAGAAGATTTGAAAAGGCTGTAGAGGTCCTTCGTACAGGACTTATGGGTACGGTCCGTACACGATCTATCACGTGCCCTCATACGTAATGTCCACGGGCTACATCCGGACCGCGCCTAGGCCGGGTACTATATATTATGTGCACAATGACGTAACCTATAAACTTAATAGAAAATAGTCTAAATCCATAACATTCCACCCCTTCTATTAAAAACCTATCAAAATTACGAAACTTTACCGGCTAAAAAATAAGTATAAATCGTATTCATATAAAACGTAAATCGGAGGTGAACCGAACATAAACTATATAGCGTTATCGTTGAATTATAACTACACTGTATAACTCGCTTAATAATAAGTCGTATAACATATAAATATTACTAATCACGGGCTGTTTACGCCTTATAATGCGCCTCCTAACTCGTTGTATAACGCATTAATTTCACCGATACTGGGCTGCTTATATACATAAAAACGGCTCCTACCGTAACTCGTAACCCCTTTTCCCTTTTCCTTTATCCTTCGCCAATCCTCCCTCCTCCTCCTATTCTCCTTAATTTATTTTGAATTAATTCAATTTTTTTTTCTTGAATTTCATTATAAATTTCATTTTTCGCGGCTGTTTTTTTACTAAATATCGTTCTCTTCCATGTAACCAAATTATTTAATAATTTAGTCCTAAATTATATCATCACCAATACTATTAGTAACAAAGACTCATCCGCTCGTAAAATATTCAATCTATTTATAACCTAATACTCCTACCGCTAATTACATTACGTAACTCGCCCACGTTATAAGCAACCTTTTCGTATTGAATAATGATTAATATAGAGTTAAACTTAGATTTAAAGTGTATCTGAAATAAAATAAATACCCTAAATACTGCTATCGGAACGACATATATTAAAGACAAATCCTCGGAAACCGAGGATAAAGTAGCTATTAACGAGAACTACCTTATAGTTAACTAAAAAAAACTTATCTCGTATATAGTAATACCTTCCTGAGGAGTATACGGAGCTTTATAAGTTTTTAAAAACGTTGTATTATATACGTTAAGGTTGATAATTGGTTGATTAATCGCCTGGTTTACGAGTAAATTCGGACCAAACATTAATTTTAGATCTATAAGCTACCTAAGAATGAGACGGAAGTAAATTTCGTAACATACACAGTCGATTATAAAAGCGTAAAAGATGCGACGGAAGTAAATTTTATAACATACATAGTCGATTACAGAAGCGTAAAGGATAAATTTAACGTCTACCCGAACGAGTACACCTTTAAAAAGGAAAACTTTCAAGAAGATAAGCCTTACATAATAACTTGGGATAAGGAAATCGATTAGCGAATCTTTAGGAGCCTATAAGATGCCTTGTTTCTATATATTATAGGCTTGGATCATGAAAATGAAGTGTTAAACCTCTATGTAATATCTTAACTCATGCTTTTTAACAGATACGGAAATCAATTCTAGAGTATTATACCAGATACCGCTGTAATCGAAATTTTGACTGCCGGGAACCGGTAATTCGACGCGTTTGCGGCGAAAATTCCAAAATTTAAACTCAACCAAATAGGAGAATACCGAAAAGTTTTATTCGGCAGATATAACCCGTTGTGATTTAATATAGTCCTAATAAATATACGATTCGAACTGGTTAGGTTTTACATAATATGTTTGAAAACTTTAATCCTATTATTGGTAGCTAATATAAATAAGTTCGGAATTAAAGTTTGGAATACGATTAACTAATTTGTCCATGTTTTAGATGGCGTATTCGTACCGTTTCACCTCAAATTTAGATATTTGTAGTTTTTCTCCTTAGTACATATAATTCAAGTTGGTTACCTAATGTAACTGAAACTAAGGATATTATATCGCCTGTTTGGACACCTAGTTACAAAGTGTTTTTTACGGTTGTTCCACGTTATAGGGTATATTAATGTAGGAAAAAGAGCGTTGGAGGCTATAGAGAAGTTTTTCTACAAGTGTTAACTGTATTTATAAGTCTTACGACGGTTCAAATACCGCATTTACATCGATGTAAACTTTAATTACGAGCTAATTGTAAATATCATATACCTCGACAGCCAGCCAGTATTATATGCTGTCAACGTAACAGTATTGTTCCAGGTCGCGAAATTTACGCGAAATGTTTCCGCTACAAACTGTTGAAATACTTTGGTAAATTATTAGTCGAACGTTTACTTAAAATCTTTCTACTAAATTACTCATAATATCAATATTACTTTTAATTCGATCAAATAGTATACTAACTCCAAAATCGCCGGTAATAAGTACAAATGTTGGTAGGTCTTGAGACGTTGTAACGTTGTCGATTCGAATCGTGGTCGAAGTAATAGTAGTATTGCGTGGTCAGATGGTGGATGTATTGTTCTAGGTTTGGTAGACTGCTAGCCGATCTGCACTTTAATTTGTATAGCCAACTGGTTGGCCCGTGCCCTAGAGTGAAGTGTAGCGTACTATACTCGACTTACACTCAATGCGGTAAGTCTCCACACAAAGCAATACACTTGCAATACGGTCAACTTTACTGTAAGTAAAGTTGACCTACTGCACTGCATGCAATACTATTCCAACACTGGCGGCTTTTTAGTTTGTACGTGCACGCCAGTGTGGTTGACCAATCTTTTTCGGTTGCAACTGAATTGCCTCCTCGTCAACTGGCCAAACCCCTTTTAATTCCAGTTGTCTTCCATACTAGATTGCACCCAATTGCATGCAAATTGACCCCATTTGACCTCAATTGATCCACCGCTCCGAGGTCTAAGTTCATCAACTCCCAAAAAAAGTTCTTTCGCTACAGGCTTTTACTTTAAGCGTGCCACTTAAACAAAAACTTCTTTCGTCACACGCCTTTGCTTTAAGCGTGCCACTTAAACAAATCATCATCATCAAACCCCTGGCAATCTTCTAGTCTGCCAGCATATCCCTGTCCGCCATCACGTGATTTGGGTTTTCTGGGCGGCCTATCAACGTAGCCCTTGATACGTATAGTCATCCTATTACTGTCCACAAACTTTTCCAGGGCCTTATTTGGCGATACCTTTATCATAGCGTTAGTAGGATTTTCATTTCCATCGATTCATCGGAACTCCTTAATTTCCTTCCCTTTGTAGGCTTTACGGAGTGCTATCACGTCAATTATTAAGCGTTTTTCGCTAGTGGTTCCGAGTTTCAAAAAGCATTCGAAGAGGCTCCTCGAGTTGGTATAGATTATTACCTGGATAGGAGGAATCTTTCACTGTCTGGTAATAAGGTTTAGGGTTTTTCACAATGTTATGACTACGTTAAAACCTACCATTATTCCGTAAACCTCCAATATTAACACGTTTTGTGTAATTCTTTTACATTTAACGGAGGTTTATTAAATCAGGTTACCGATAATACTAAACTGGTCTTTCCGTTTGTTTTCGTTAAAGAGAGTTATTAAGAAGCCGATCTGTAAAGAAAAGTCGGTATTATTTACAAAGAACCCGTCTATAAAGATTATTAACTTAGCCCTTGAAGGGTCGATTAGGACTATATTAATCCTACGGTCCAAATTTCGCATATACTACTTAAGACTTTTATCTAGCCGGTTAAAATCTTTATCCGTTAGCGTGTGTACTTGTACTGTAATGGATAGATTATAAAAGGTTTCTGATTAGCATAAGGTAGTAATATAACTACTTCGAGCATGTTTTTTAAGTGCTATTAAGCCTTGACCTTATTAATCTTATTAATTATAGCCAAAATAGCGCCCTAGTCCTTTTAACGAAAGCTAAAGCCGGAATCAATATTATGTATACGGATTGATGATTTATTATAGGCCAATTAAGTGTTTTCCGTTAACATCGTCACTAGCTTATAATTTCAAAACTTAAATTCTTTAATTTCTTATTATTTTAGTATTATAAAGCCAGCTGTTCTGACGAAATGGGTTTTGTTAATTTGTGTATCTACTATACCAAAATACTTCTTTTAAGTTACTAGTAGATACGGGTTGTATGTAAAAAAATTTATCGTCAACCGTAATTTAAAGTACGACTAATAGGTTAGAAATTAGTGGACGCCTACCTCGGCTAATCCGTATAACGGTTTGACATAATATATAGACTTGTCTAAAAGGTAAATAACATGGAGTTCCTATAATAACTTTAGGAATATAATCCGTTGTAGATCTGTTATTAATTACGTGTATATTTACATTATATTGCGTCTATAAAGTATAAACTTGCCTTGAGTTTCAATTAGCAAATTTATCATTAAAGATACTACTAAGCGTTATCTAATATTTTCAATCGTTAATCATTGCGTGAAAATCTAGTTTTAGCCTTTATTACTATATCTCTAAGCGATTAAACGTAATTTTTCGTACGGCTACCCCGTGGTTTTACCTTTAATCTCGTAAATAATCCTCGACTTAAAAATCGTGACGTTTAGGTTTTAAATGTTAAAATCGGTTTTCGGCGCGAATTATATAACCCTTCGAGTTAATAAGCCGTTAATTTAGACCTTATTACTTCCTTTAAAGGGTTCGTACAAGGTTTCAATAATTTCTTGCGTTTGTAGCTTTAATGCCAATTTTTCATCATCCTTTTTATCCTACTTATTTCAGCAATATTTTAAACGAAATCTGGTGTCTATTTCTCTTTTTCAATATGTTTATTTTTTGGGGGTTGTTTACGACAGCGACGTTATATCAAATCATTGATAACTGGTGAAGAAGGTTTGTCTTAGTTCGATCGTTTAGCCTAAGTGGTTTAAGGGTTTTCATCTTTAATACCCCTGATATAAGGCTTAACCTAAGTAATTCGAAAGGATATAAGGCTGTTAACAATCTTGACAATTACTTTGGAGTTCGAGATACTAAATATTTTATATAACCCTTTTTATTTTCCCGGTTCACGTTATACGAGGACTTGACTTTGTAACAGAAAAGCAATCACGTCGATTTTGAAAGGGTCGTTTATGTTGTTAATAGCGTTATTAATTTAGCAACATGCCGATTTTCTTCGTAGTTTTTTTAAAGCTTTTATATAAGCCGTAATACGTTTTTAAGTACCTGCCAAAGGCAGAGATTCACTCGTTAGGCGTGGATAAGCTCCGAAAATTAAAGGTGTTAATACTAAGATGTTAGGGATTATAGTGTTGTTAAGGCCTTTTACTGTTATTTATAAACGTGTCTTAGAATTTGTAAAGCTTTTAATTTTTAATGTAAAGATATCATTCGGTCAACTAAATAAAACTTATACCCTTTTAACATTCCCAATACTCTAATAGGCTTTTAAAGGCACCTATTTATACTAAATACCCATTATTTTACATCCTTTCAAAACTTTACCGCGGTAAAGTTTATACCGGTATCATTGACGACAACGTTCAGTAAACCTAGGTACGTGTCAATTTACAATATTTTTAATATTTTCTACATATCTCTTGCCGAACAGGATTTTAGAAATTGAGCCCTATACAAATAGGTTGCGAAATTAACGATATAAAAACAGATTTGTTATCTAAATAAAACACATCGACGAAAATCTCGTAGTTAAAATCCTTATCGTTTTCAACGTAAACCTAAATCTCCGGGGGGCTTGCGTATACATTTAACAATAGTGGTAAAGCCTTTTAATAGCTTTTAGGGTAAAGTATTCCACATTGTTATACTTTACGAACTTTGAAACTTTCTATAGCCTTTTGACATCTAAATAATTAAAAAGCTAGTATAATTAACGTATCTCCGGCTTCTTTAAGTGTAATACTACTATTTTTAGGTCTTAAAAATAAAACTATAAATATCTTTACTTAAAGGAGAGTAAAAATATTTGATTATTTTAACTAGTTTATTTATGTTAACGTCAACATTAACACCGAGGGTCTTTATATCTTTTAAATAAAGAAGAAAATAGGTAGGGGACTCAAGGATATGGAACGTAGTTACCCTCATAATAGTTTAAAATACCGTTATCTTCAGTAACGATAATCTTTTGCCCTGATGAAAGTCAACTTTAGATTTACCAGTATCGTAACAGTTAATTTTAGTAGCTATAGTGCTTTCCCTTCGTAGTGCTACATACTGCGAATAACCTCCTGTTGAATACCTTACTACCCCAGTATCTAGAATAATATCTTAAAAAATGTAGTCCTCGTAACGATTGAAGAGGTTAAAGGTATATAAGAGATTGGAATTTTAGTTAAGGTAAAAGTAAAAATCTTTGCTATCTAAACGGTATAGGAAGGTGTAATTAGCTAATTATTAAGCCATACTAAAAGTAATATCTTCGTGCTATTTAATTTTATTAGGGGCGTTAACGACGTTAATTAACTTATCGCTTTTGAAGTTTGAGATTCGGTTCAAGTAATCCTATTCCGAAGTAAAGGGTATTAAACGTAATATACTACTTTCCTGTTGTTACTCTCAATAAAAAGGTAATAAGTTAACCAGTAGCTAGACTTGCTATATATCCAACATTTTTTGACATTATTACAAAGATAGTGTTAGCGTCTAATAGGTTCGCTTATAACTTAGTCTTATTAGCGCTAATATGGTTATTATCTTTAGTCTAAAGCCGAGGTTGATTGGATGAACCTTAGGCGTTGTAAACGCCCGTATTTACGGTCAACGTAATTAACTACCGTAAGTTTTTTTTTATTTAAGTGAAGAAAGTTGCCGGCTTAAGAGTATATACTAAGCAAATTTGGTATACGTGCTATTACAATAGTAAGAGTGGAAAGTAACTGGTTAAAAAAAGCCTTCACAGGTGGTATTTAGGCATTGTAAGGCGTATTCGAACTCGTTAACGCCCGTAATTTCTACCCGTACCTGCTTACGAAGTGTAACTTCACTAACGTAGGTCTCATACATTACTTTTAAGAATAATATAAATTTATCAATGATCTAATTAAACATATCCATTGGTGTTTCCTCCTCTTTCTTCTTCGCTATTATTGTTACTCATCTCTTAGTAGCCTGATTGGTATAGTATTACATAAAGTGGACGTTGTATTCGAAGTAGCTTTTTATGCTACCGTAGACTTTACTAAACGTAGTAACTTGAGTTAGGAAGATTAGGTAATAGTTCTTGGAATGCCTTGTAAGTATTATGAGAAATAATAAGTAAAAACCAGAAAGTGGAACCTCTATTTATTTACAAATGTTTAGGAAAGGCATTATCTTGATATTGAAAAGGTTATAAAGCTTTTTATTATATTTTCTTATATTGTCCTAGATTTTGGAGAAGTTCGTAAAAAGTTTTTCATTAATATTAACTATTTATACAAGTTTTAGAAAAATGTTAAGATAGTTATCTTATCCTTAAATAGTATTTCCTAACAATTTCAACCTTAAAGCCTTCAATATATAATATTAAGAGTAATTGCTAGTCGCCTAACCCGAGGGATAAAGTCCTATAATAGAGCCTATGGTAGGCTTTTATGCGTAGATAAATCTAAAAGGGAAAGGTTTTTAAAGGGCTTAACGGTTGGATTACTAAGAGTCGATAGGTAATTAAAGGTTTTGGAAGGTTTGACTATTCTGTTAAATTAACTGGTATAAAGCATTAACGTTAATACCCTTGGTCGAATTGGCGGCCGTTGCTTCATATATATTACCATCGTTAAAGGCATACTTTACGTTATTATGTAAAGGTATTAAACTTCCGAGCAAATTAACAGGTTCTTTATCTCTAGCACATAAAAAGGCTTAACTTAGCTGGGAAGGGTAACGGGAACGTTTTCTAAATCGCGTATAAAGGCGATAATATTCCTTAACATCTTTTTTTATACGTGGTTTTTAAAGGCGTTTCTAAAGCTAGGCCAAGTCGATAAGTTTTTACGCTAGCTTTGTAATAACCTTTCACGGTATATAAACTTCTTGCTATTTAAATTTTATGTTAACCATTAACTTGATCCCCTTTTCAAATAAAGTTTATATGTTAATAGTCTAGTCGTTAACAAGGTTATAAAAGCTGTTAAAGACGTGATTAAGGTCTTTATCATTTTTATTTTTAACGATGTAGTAGCCAACGAAGTTAGTAAGGTGTTTTTCCGTTAATTTTTCGTTAACATTTTATCCCCAAAGGTTTTCGTCGTAAAACTTAGTAAAAAGGGTTCCCAAGGCTTTAATCCCTTTCCAAATATTTTAAGTGGGTGTTACTTTAAGGTTTACAGCGATGAAGGATTTGATAAAGCGTATATAGCGAGGAACCTGGTAATAATTAACGTATAAACTTAGTAATTTAGCGTAGGGTCGCGTGTGAACTTAACAACTTGGCAATCTTTAACATAAGATCGCGCGATATGACTTTATTAACGCGATTAAGTGTTTTCGCTTGAAGCAACTAACTTTAACGATTGGTGTGGCTTAGGGAGTAAAAAAATTAAAGTAGGGCAAAGATCTAATATAAAAGGTAAGGTTGGATGTCGTTAATGGTAGCAAAAGTAGAAGGTTATTTGTTGTAATTGTTTAGCGTAAGGACTTAATCGTTTTTTTACATTAGTAATACCCGTAATAGTACTAACCTAGCCGTTTACTAACTTGCCTAACTTTAAGACTTCTAACAGTCAATCTCAACGTTTTTCTTTAAAATGGATCCATGAAGATTTCTTGGTATTTTTAATAGCGATACTATCGCTAACTTCTAAATTGCCATTATAAGATAAGTATAACCCAAAAGTTTTCTCCGTTTTCCTTCCGTTATAAGACAGATAACCTACTAATAAATGTCTTTCGCAAGAATCTTTCCTCTACCCTAGCGATAACGTAAAGCGTAACAATTGGAAAGTAGCTTCTTCTTCTACTTTGTTAATCTGTTCTTAACCTAATAAGCACTACTTAGTATTGGTAGGTCTTTAGACGTTGCAACGTTGTCGATTCTAATTGTGCTCAAAGTAACAATAGTATTGTGTGGTCAAATGGTGGATATATTGTTCTAGGTTTGGTAGACCACTACCCAATCTGCATTGAAATTTGTATAGCCAACTGCTTGGCCCGTGCCCTAAAGTGAAGTGCAGCGTACTGCACTCGACTTACACTCAATGCGGTAAGTCTCCACACAAAGAAATACACTTGCAGTACAGTCAATTTTACTGTAATTAAAGTTGATCTATTACACTACATACAATACTATTCCAACAATAAGGAAATACTGGTCAAAGTATTATAAGGCGATAAAAAATGTAAGCGGTATTATAAATCGTTTCAAAGAGTGTATATAATGTTATCCAAAAACCTAAAAGGTATTGGTTTTAAGGAATCCATCATATAAATAACAGTTAGCCCCGTAAATAACATTTTCGTCCCGAGTAGGTTTATTTTAATATTCTCTCTCTTCGGTGTTTATCCTAAAGTGTACCTAAATTTAGCATCGTTGTTTATCACAATGCAAAGGGCAAATGTAATAGCATAGGTTATAGCAATATTACATTCCTTGTGGGTTAGAAATAATGTTTCGAAAGCATTAGTTATAAGAAATATCTCTCGTAAAATTAGCGTTTTAAACTTACTATAACAATTTTAAGTCCCAATTTGGAAAACGAAGGACGGATACACTTGCCCTTAAAGAATTAAAGGGTTTGAAGGCTATTATATGTTTTTAAACTTGCTAAATGTTACAAGTTTATTTTTTCAACACTGGTACTGGAATAGAAAAATAAAAAGGTAGATAAAAGCGGACCGAAACCGTAATTTCACTAGTTGTATCAACAAAACCACTTTTATGATAATGAGTCTAAACTGACTCTAAATTTTATATACCTTTCGGATATCACTTTTAAACCTTTATTATTATACGAAACCGGTTCGCCTATACTAACAGAGCTAAAACCACGTCGCTGAGGGCGTCAACCTGGTTTAAATAATAAGAAACGTCCTAAATCCTTCGTTACGGACTTTTTCTTTACTTAAAAAGACGTGATAAACCATGAGTAAGATTTGAAATTTCGCCTTAAAGAAATTATTACCGCTTTTGGTATATTATTTGAATAATTTATAGAAACAGAAATCTCCAACTTAATCGAACAAGGCGTATTTAGTTTTATAAGGTTTGAACCAACGATTTACTGCATTTCAAGATTTTTCCTACATGTTCAATGAACGAAGTATATTATAAGGACAGAAAACCTTAGAAAAAATCCGTTGTATGGTTAAGGGGTATAATAATAAGGGTAAGAAAAACACTAAAACCTATGTAACTATTTCGTAACGGGTAAGCTATCGTTTTATTTCGGTACTTACCGCCTGTTTTAATGCATTTTACAGATTTTATGTTAAGTTTTGTAATATTACGCAAGCTTTTATGCCATCGGAGGAGCGATTTAAACGGCATATTTACCACTATATATTTGTTAACCTTTGAAAATACTATTCGCCTGGAACTATTTTACTTATTATAAAATCGTTTTACGGATTCGTTAAGGTTAGTATATACTGGTATGATATTTACTAAAGGCATTAAAAGAAACGGCTTAGAATGGCTAGGTCGACCTTCGACCCGTACCTGTTGATTTTAATAGTATGTTTTGAAGGCTTTATATTTATAAGTATGTAGACAGAAAATATGTTGATGTTGTGTAGCACGTCGTTTTGCGTAGCTAAAGAGGAGAAGTTTTTGGAAGCCGGGCCAAAAGTAGAACCTAAGACGTACTTTACGGAGAACCATATAATCAACTTTAAAGGCATAAAAATCATTTGTTGAAACGGTGTTTTGGACTTTACATAAAAGGAGTCATTGGATGAAGTTACTCTAATGAATCTGGATACCATGAAGAGAGCCAACAAATATAAACCTTAAAGTATACGTGGCATTTTGTTTGTATTGAAAGTATAACCGGAGGTGGTATTTGACTTTTAAGTTGTGATATAGTGTTGAACCAGCCATTCGTACGATGTATATAATTCGTTTAATAAGCGTCTTACGTGGTAAATATATAGTTTAAAACGCGGTTAATAATTTGTACCGTTTGATATACACATTGTAAAGCTTTTTGTTTTTATTAACTGTTTTTTCGTTAATAATACCGATTGTAGATTCTAAATTGAATTTGTTCTTGTTTTGAGTAATGATATACCGGTTTGGGACGGATTTACCCTTCGTAGTAATATTATTTATTGGAGTTTAATCAAGTATAAACAGGTTATACGTAGAGTTTTCGCTTCAGAAATTTACGGTATGGTTATGGGCTTCGGTTTCGAAATTATTATGGAGATAACGGTCCGGATAATCATTTCAAACTTTGATTTAAAACCCTTCACTTTAGTGGTTTAAATTGGTTTTTCCTTATTTACAAATGCTTTGTTAAACTCAGTATTACAAACGAAAAACGTTTTATAATCGATATTATAGCTTTTCTCTAAGAATATGAGCGCCGAAAAATTGAGGAAATAAGGTAAATTAACGAAAATTCAAACTTAATAGATGTAATAACTAAAGGCGCTTTGAATAAAGCGTTGGAAGCGCTCGTGTCAACGAATATACTTTTCGTTAACGTTATTGGAAAGGTTATACAACTTCGTTTTAACTAGACATTTTATACACTACATTTGTTATTTCCCTTTCATTTTGTGTATTTATTCTGGTTTTGACATTTTAATGCGGTTCGGATCTGTTATGTATATACCTTTCAATGTTTTATCGCGGTTTAAATGCAATATTTGCATCTCTTTTCAAATTTTTAACATTTTCGTTCGCTATTTAAGTCCACTTTCTATGTTACTTTTAATATATCATTACTTTTTTAAACTTCTATGTGACCAAAATAAGTTTTACTTCTTACTTTTAATGTTTATTACTTGTGTTACGATTTATTTTTGAAAACAAATTGTGTTACTATGTGTAGAGTTGTATTAAAGCCGGATATTCTGGCTCGTATATAAAAATAGGCAGCTAATCGTTGCCAAAATGGAAAGAAAAAGGCGGCGCCGCATCCTTGTCATCCTCTTTTTCGTTGCCTTTCTCCTCATTGCTGGCGTTATCGCTATCACTGCTATCGATGCCGCTATTAGCGTCACCGGAAGAGGGGCCCCACGCCTTAAGCCGTATTCCCTTCGACAGAGACGTGGGGGGGTCTTTATCTTTTTTACAGCAACGCGCGATAATGTCATCGAATTCGCTTACGTAGTACATTTGTAAGCACTGCTTGTAAGCGGAGTCAACGGTTGCTATTTTTTAAGCCATCGGTTAACGCTTATCGCTAATTAACTTCGGTTTATTTTAGTTGTTTACGAATGTAGTTATTTTTAAAGTCGCTTTAAACGGTATAATTCTATAAGTAAAAGATATATATTTGCGGTTAGGATTACGAGTTTCAAGTAAGCTTACTATCAAAACTAAGGGTAATCAATAAAGTTTCGGTTTATGGCTTTAAAATTACCGAATTAAGAGTGTATCTGTTGCCAGTTTGTTTGTAACGGTAATACTAGGTCAACCAAACCACATTTTAATAGGAATCGTTAATGGATTTACCTATAATCACGAACGCAATATATGGTAAGTAAGGCGTGTTTATTAGTGGCCTGGGGTCATGAATCCGGATACGTTCTTTTAACTCTTCACGCGCTAAAAAGTCCTCGCCACGTGCTTTAATAAGCCGTAATTTTAGGCGGTGAGCTACGTCGACCGCTTTCGCCTTGTTTATAAAAACCATTGATGTAATACAAATTAAAGGAAAAATTGGTTATATAGATAGTGTTATAGCTTTGTTAAGTTATGTTTTTGGTGGAGGAAGGGGGTAGTCGCTTTAAATAAAGAGGTTTTTACCCATGGCGAAAGGGTAAGGTTTATAACATTAGGAGCCTTTTGCTTCTCCCTGCATGGTTTGAAAGGAAGAGGGGAAAGAGAAAAAATGGGAAAGAGGGTAGGGGCTTCGGTGGCGGCGGCGGCGGCGAAGGTTGAACCGAAAATAAAGTTAAGGATAGACGATATCGAGCCGAAAGAGCCGGGGCTAAGAGTGGCGGTAATGGTGGTACGGCGAGTGGCGGCAGCAACCATTTCTTCTCTTTCATATAAACGCATTAAACGGAGCCTTACGCCCCTATTTTTGCGTGAAATTTAATTATAGGAGCGGTTAGTTTATAGGGTTGGTTAAGTGATTTACTTATAAAATCAGTTTGGATGATTAATTAGAGTAATGGTTTAGGTATGTATATATGGATTGATTAATGACTTATGTTGTAAGGAAGGGTGCATCATTGCAAGGAAAGGAAAAGACGTTTTTCTTAAATTGATGGCGATGTATCTTTTTATACTAAGCCTACAATATGTGATACTCATAATTATCCTTGCATAATTATACCCTTATAATACGTTTATAATTATACTTTTCTAGAGATCAATAGTTATTCACTATTAATAATTATGTTATTATTAATTTTTCAAATTAACTGAGGCCTTATTATAATTATTACGGTGGTTACAAATGTTAATCCAAACCTTTAAAATTTATACGGCAATTAAATTGTTATTATTAAACTGCAGATAAATCATATACTATAAACTAAGTTATTATTAATAAATTACGGGAAACGAATCGTAAAATCAAAAACTATTACTAGTAAATTACGGATACAAGCCGCGTTATAGACAAAAACTCCTATGTGGATATTGCCATATATCTTCATAATTAGTAAGCAGCTATATTGCGGATTGCACCTTTATAAAGTACACGGTAACGTGCCACTTTCCAAGTTGTATTTCTGAAAAGTGTATAATAGTGTGTCATTACTTTAAAGTGGTATTGGCAGAGTATACGATAGAGTGTTACTGCCCAGAAGAGATATTAGCAGAGTATATATTAGAATACCACTGCCTGGGTGAGAGGTTATAAGCTCTTACCTGTGGCGTGCACTCTCCGGATGTTTTTCTCTCTCTTCTATCTTACTATCTACCTTCAATATACACAATCTTTACGATTACTCTTCTAATTTTTACGTTCACGTAAATAGTCAGAGACCTTACCAATGATTACCTAGGCTATATCCCCAATAACCAATATTAACTACAACTTATAAAATATAACGAATAATATTTAAACCCGAAACATAAATGCTATTTATCTAACCGCATCTTATTAATTTACTTTATACAGTAACGGGTTAATTGAATTAACCAAAATAGGCTAATGATCATACTCGCATCGAATACGTTGTTCAAACATAAACCGATATATTATGATCCCTTATATTCCGCCTAAAAAACGTTCTCCTCTCGTCGCCACGCATCATCCGCCTTTATTGGCTTCATTTAACTCCTGCCCGCCTTATGCTAACCGCCTTCATCAACGTCGCTTAATACGTTCCCTACCTTATGTCGCCTGCTCTTATCGACATTATTGAACGTCCGAGACCAATTATAACAATGGAATGAACGTTAAAGACGCCTTCGTTTGAAGGATTGAATGGATATAATACTATCCTGTAAATAAATTTAGTAAGTTTTTAATGAAAACCGTTTCGCGGTCAAATACTTGACCGAAAAAATCGTGTAATATATAACGTCTTTATATATCGTATTATGATACAATAACGACATATTTCCACCCCTCCTTGTTATCACTATGGTATTTCTAACTCAAAAGCAATTTATACTATCTAAGGTTTATAAAGGGTACTCAACTCTAACTTCAAAACGTCAGGTCATTAAAAAATCTTATATCACTGTGTTTGTTTTCGAATTTGTCTAAATTTATAATATATTAGTAATTTTCCATACCTTTTATTCAAACTTATCATATTCCTTTTACTTAGCCAATACATTGTGAATACTATTATTTCTTGTTTTTATAATTAAAATATCCTAGGGATTAAGTTTCTTATATATACCTTTCACAGTATCATTCGCGAACGAAGATTAAATTGAGGAGAGTATTAAATGAAAACTACGGAAGAAGGGGATCAATAAACGCGGATTTAACTAAATTTATATAAAATACAACATATTTACTAAAAATATTTAAACCGATATTCAATGGATTTAGGACGTATATAATATGATATTAATGAAAAAATTGATTAAGATTTTTACTTAAACTATGATTTTAAATATTACTTAAGGTAATCTTAACTTAATCTTTTACTTTGTATCGTTTCGTTGAACGTCGCCGACGGTTTTTCTATTTCTTTATTTATTATTAAATATGTATTATCACCAAACAGATTTATTTCGTACACTCATATAAGTGTGCCCAAAACGTAAAAGCTTGTCCCTTCGGAATAGTTGTTGTCGGTAAGGTCTCTGCCTATTTATGTGAACGTAAAGAGTAGAAGAGTAATCATAAAAATTGGTAGTGTATATTGAAGTAGAAATTAAGATAGAAGAGAGAGGAAGTATGCGGAGATTGCACGCCTTAGGTGAGAGCTTATAAACTTTCACCTGGGCAGTGGCATTTTACCATGTACTTTGCTAATCTCCTTTCTAGGTAGTGACACTTTACCGTGCACTCTGCCAATGCTTTTTTTAGGCAGTGGCACTTTATTATGCACTTTATAGGAATTTACCTTGTAAAGTGGCACGTTACCATGTACTTTGTAAAGGTACAACTTGTAGCGTGGCTGTTTACTAACTATAGAGGTATATATGGTAATATCCATATAAGGAATCTTTTCTTTTTTCAGCGCGGCCCGTATCTGCAATTCAGCAGTAGTAGTTCAATTCATAATACAATCTATATCTATAATTTAGTAGTGACATCTTGTATTAGTAATGTAGTAGTTACAGTTTGTATTTGTAGTTTATTAATATCAGTTTAGTTTATAGTATGAATCGTTTTCTATGATTTAGTAATAACATTTTGGCCAAATTTTCAATCAATGGTTTTGGCAATAATAGGAGTAGCGGTGCAAAATTTGTAGAGGTTTGGATTATAAGTTTTAACTACGGTAGTAGTTGTAGTGAGGTTTCAATTAGTTGAGACAATTGGTGATGGTATAGTAATGAATGGTAATATGGTTGTTAATCCTTATCAGAGTGTGATTGTAAAGGTGTAACGTGATTACATATGGTACGTGTTTTGCGGTTAATATAAAAAGATATATCGTCATCGGTTTAGGTAAAACCTCTTTTCTTTTTACTTTAACAACGAACCCTCAATTATATTATAAGTTTTCAATTCAATCATTGGAGTATATATATCTTAACCACTATTTAAATTCATTATTTAAAGCGCTTCTATAAGTAGGTTACTTAACGAACATTATATTCCAATCGGCTTGAAAAATAAATGATACATAAGAACTAGTACCTCAAGAGCCGTTTAGCGCGCTAACATAAACATGAGGAGGCTACCGTTGTTGTTGCCTGCCACACCATTACTAGCGTTATCTCTAGCCCTGCCTCCTTCGGGTCGATATCCTTTACCCCCGCCTTTATTTTCGACTCGCCTCCCGTTACTACCGCCGCCGACGGTACCCTTACCCCTTTTTCTATTTTTTCCATTCCCCCCACCCTCCCCNTTAACAGCAAACCTATAGCTATACCTCCTTCTACACTACTATTTTTCGTTATACTTTTTAATTTTTATTACAATATCTTCAAAACACGTTGGAATTAACACCATCGCCGACCCTACTGATGAAAAGGCAATCAAGGAGCTCGGTACCACCTTAAATGTTGTCTAACAGAGTTATAACACGGTTTATATTATTCATTTTCTCGTTAATTTGTACCATTTCAATGTTTATATAAACGAGATAGAGGTGGTCGACCTAACCTACCGCCTCAAGTTTCCGCTCATTAGAGTACTTCATGAGGCCTTTTTGATGCGTAAAGAGTTAGAACAGCATACCTGAATCCGTAAATCAGGACCGCTAATAGACATACCTTGTGTTCCATATGTTTCGTTCGTGGCTGCGAACAAGTTTATTAACTATTACTATTAAAGCGGGAGTCGGTTGGCTCGTGTCTATCATTACGAACGGATTAATAACGGATACAACCCTGTTTGAGTAGTTTGGGGGCTGTAAGCCAAGGCCCTATAACGCGTCTATTATCTTCATGGTAAGTTTACTTTAAACTTGTCATCTTAGCCGCGAATAATTATTTCCCATTATATCAAAATACTGTTCGGCATATTTCCCAACAATAACTCCTTTCGTAAATAACTAAAACCAGCCAATTTTAATTAGTAATAAGCGTTAACCAGCGGCCTAGAAGAACAAAAACCGTTATCTCCTCCTAGAAAAGTGGCTTTCATATGTATTACGTAAGTGAATTCAATGATGTTATCACGCGTTGTCGTAAAGAAAGTAAATACCCCTTCGAGTTATTGAAGAGTATATAGCTTAAGGTGCGGGGTCCTACCTTTGGCGGCACCGATAATGGCGTCGATAGCGGCGACAACGGTAGCGCTAATAGCAACGGCGGCGGCAAAGGCAATGAAGAGGAGGATGAAAAGAACGATAACACGGCGGAGCCCTCCCCCTTCCCCTTCGGTAGCGACTAGCTGCCTATTTCTATGTCTCGACTGGTATGCCTAGCTTTAGTATAGTCTACAGCACAGTAATAGTATTATTATTATTATTTTTCAAAAATTGTGAAGAAAGTGATATATACCGATGGTAAGGAGCGAAAAAAAATTATTGTAGATATTACTATATACTCCCAAATTTAGTATACATAGGGCAAGTAGTAGTACACTATATTGCGAGGTGCACTCCTGCAGGAGTGTACGATAACGTATCACGCTGCAGGCTGCACTCTTGCAAAGTGCATCATGCATGGCGCGGTCTAAAATAGGCGTTCCAGAATGTATAGAAAATGTGTCACTGCTTGGATGGGGGGTTTATGACCTCACATCCGTAGCGTGTAATCTCTAAATGCTTTTTCTGAACTGATCCATTTATCTTTACTACTACAATAACAATATTTACGATTACTCTTTTACTTTTTTATGTTTACGTAGATAAGTAAACCTTACCAATATTAATTAATAGCCAATTAAATCAACTAAAGATAGCTAAGGAACGAGGAGATAAACCTAGGTTAAATACCTATAGCGGGATACTATAACAGTCCCAACTATTTATGCTTTACCACTGCGCTATATAAGAATCATAAGGAAGTGTAAAATTACGCGGGAGCTCCTTTAAAACCCGAAGTGTAATAAACCTATAAAATCCGGAGTAACTTTAAAAAGGACCACTTTAATATTATATTATTAACTAGTTGGTGTTTTATTTATCAAAAACCCCTTTACGTTGACCTTTAATTTGTTCGAGCGCTTTAAAAACACAGGTACCTCTTAAAAAGCGTTCTATTGCGTATCATGCTACGTAAGCTAAAACTAACAAGTTTTGAAACCCTTCATTGAGATCCACTCGATCTAAATCCAGCATTCAAACCGCTTACGAAACCTAAAAGCGATTACGAATACAATACAGAAACCGTTCGTAACTACTAGGAGCGGCTACAATACGATAATCCGAACCGCCCACCAAATACGATTAGGTCACATATACCAGATCGCACCATACACCTCTCCACATCCACATTTTCCTTTCTCCTTTTACATTTGTCCTGTCCACTCCCCTACGTTCACTTTATATAGCGTATTGTAATTTTAGTATTTGAGACTTTTAAGTATTTCTTAGTCGTTTAGCTAGTATAGCGTCAGTAAGGGTTAACAGAACTAATATTAAACGCTTATCTAGGCTATGGTTACGCTTTATTTACGTATTATTTGAAACTTATTTGTATTTGTAAGCGGTAAATACCTTATTTTCTTTTTATTTACCCATTTGTATGCTTTTTTCCAAAACTTTAAACCGTACTCGAATCTCAACTATAGTACGAAACCAACAATTTGCGCGGCTTGAAAGTTACAGTTACATATAGGAATCACCCAACCTAGGCACAATTATATCTCTATGAGTAACGAATTTATTAAAAGTTAACTAATATATAAAGTAGCTTTTCACACATACTTTGTTTCGTAACAGTATTTTAAAGTATTTAGACCTTAACCTATGGCATAACAAAATCCAGGCACCTGTAAAGAATTTGGACACTTTTGCAACAAATACGTATATTATCGATATAACATTTTACCATTGAAGCGGCTAAATTAAAGGGAACGACTTATTTGACGATTTTCAAAAGAATTTTTAAACTAGACGCCGAATATATAGTGTATAGTCGATAATACGACTTCCAAAATACTACGAAAATAATTACGAAACAAAGGGATTAATACGACCGGTAAAAACAATAGCCTTATTATGAAAACTTTGTTAGAAACAGCTTAATGTATAAAAATACCGAAATAAATAGACGACTAAGTGATAAAAGTGAAGTTTATGGAGGAATATTAGTTGAAGAAAAGTTAGGAATGTCTACTCGAAATAATAGACCAAGAATGAAAAAGGTTTCCGTAGAAAGAAAGAAAATGTTAAATGAGGTTAAATGCCCAATGCGAAATGGAAACGTAGTTAGAGGAATCGACGAAAGAGGAGGACGTATCGTAAAGATCATTCACGACGAGGATTGAATACAAACCCATCGCGGAACGTAATTTTAAATAAAGACAAAAATAAGAGTACTTTCCAAATTCCGTTAACAACCAGTTTAGCTACGATAAGAACAACCCCAAAAAAGAAAATATATCTCTTTAAGAAATAATAAACTGTGTAAAACTCTAATACATATTCTACGGACTAATATCCGTCAATTATAACCCTTACTATAATCTTTTTCCATATCGCTTTTCCACTAAAAAAAGCGACCTTATAAAGCTTACCAATTTCGTGAGACTTGAGATCAAGGCAAAGAATTATGACAGCGAATCTTACAATATAAGTGATAACAAAATACGTGTAATTCTTAATATATATAAAATACTGAATATCGAACCATCCTATTTTTACGTTATCTTACACGGCATACTATTTAAGTAGGTCGAAAAGTGGTATTTATATCACTTTATGCACATGGTTATATTTACGGAATGCTACAGCCGCCTAAAATTACATTTCGATATAAAAATCAATTACTAGCTTTAGGATAAAACCTACATTAGCATAACATAACAATCTATGAAGAATTAACGAAAAAATACCAATAAAAACCTATGAGAGGCATTTACTACTTTGTAAGCGAAGTTCCCAAAATGACAAGCAACCTTGAAACCGGAATAAAAATTAACAAACTATTTATATAAGTAATGATAAAGGTATGTCGCGAAAATCTAAAATTCAACTTTATAATATTTAAACCCGAAAATGACTTAATAGCCTTTTGTATAAGCTTGAAAATATCATTCAAAACCTTTCTACGTTGTTAGGCGAGCTTCAAAATAGTATTCAAATCCGACAAAACTAAAGTCGAAGGCTAAATTACTAAAAAGAACCTTGCCGAAACCATTGACTACGTTCTAAATCAAAGGGTTGAAATGTACATAAGATAAAATAAACACGCTAAATAAACTTACCAAAAAGAAATATATTAGGGAGGGAGCCTTAAAAACAAAAGATAAATCAGCTATTATCAAATACAATTTTACGGCTGGTGATGAAGCGTATTGCGTCTATAATAATACATACAAAAAAATACAAAGTTTTATAGGTTTTGAAAACCGTTGCATTATATATGGGAAAATTGACTACTAGTTTACAAATTATTTAGCCCACGAATAAAATCGGACCAATAGTTTTAGATTGATCACGTATTTAAGGACCAAATAAAGACCAATTTTATAATATACTTAGCCGAGTGCGAAAGTATAAAAGATAAAATTAAAGTTTACCCCTATGAATATACTTCCAGAAACAAAGACTTTAAAACTAATAATACTTAATTAATAGCCTAAAACAATAAGACCGCCCAATTCATTTTCACAGTATTATAAAACGCCTCCTTCTTATATAGTATAAGCCTGGACTATGTATACAAAGTGTTAAACGTTTAAAGAATATTACAATTTACGTTTTTAAATAAATACAGCAACCGGTTTTAAGGCATTATATCCAATACCGATGCGACCGAAATCTTAACGACCGGAAAACGACAATTCGACGCATTCGTAACTAATTTTCCGAAATTTTTACTCGATCGAATACAAAAATACCGAAATGTTTTATTTGATAATGTCAAAGCGTTGTCGTTTAAAATGGTTGTTGTAAACACGCGATTTGAATCGGTTAAATTTTACGTAATGAACCCTAAAACTTTATTTTAACTGCTATTAACAAATATAAGTAAGCTCAGAATTAAGGTTTAAAATACGATGAACTAAGTTATTTACACCTCAGATAATATATTTATACTATTTCGGCTTAAGTTCATCTATTTGTAGGTTTTCCCTCAAACACGTACGATTAAAGCTATTTACTTAACGTAGCTAGAACTATAAATACTATACTTTCGATTCTGATACCTAGCTATAAAAAGCCTTTTACAACTGCTTTACGCTGCGAGTTATACGGATATAGGAAAAAAATGTACTTAAAGTTATTAATTTTTTTTTTCCATAAATGTTAGTTATATCTAGAAGCATTACAGCTATTTGAATTTCGCCTTTAAAATAAAGTAAACTTTAAATGTAAGGTAATTATTAACATTATGTGTTTAGATAATTAACCGGTACTTTGCGAAATCTACGCGGAAATATTATTTCAGGTCGGCAAGTTTACATGAAACGTTTTCGCTAAAAATTACTGGGACGTTTTAGTTAATTATTAGTTAAACTGTTGGAATAGTATTACATACAGTGCAGCAGGTTAACTTTACTTTATAGTAAAGTTGACCGTACTGCAAGTGTATTGCTTTGTGAGGAATTATCGCATTAGGTGTAAGTCGAGTGCAGTACGCTGCACTTCACTCTAGGGCACGGACTGAGAAATTAGCCATACAAATTACTATGTAGACCGGTTAGTAGTCTGCCAAACCTAGAACAATACATCCACCACTTGACCAATGCAATACTACTGTTACTTCGACCAATCGAATCGAAAAAGTTGCAACGTACAATGCCTACTAATAATAATTAGTGCTTATTATATTAAGCAAAGATTGGCTAAGTAAAATAAAAAGCTATTTTTCGGTTACGCTTTACATTAATAAAGGTAGTTAGAGTAGAGGCAAGATTCTTGCGAAAGACGTCTATTAGTACTACGCTCGTCCCCAACAGCAGGAAAATAAAGAAAACTTTTGGGTTACGTTAGTCCCCAACAGCAATCTGAAGGTAGAGAACTGTATCGCTACTAAAAAACACCAAGAAATCTTCATTAACCTTTTTTAAAGACGTTAAAATTAACTATCAAAAGTCTCAATGTTCGGAAACTTGAAAGACAGCTAAATCAGTACTACTAAGAGTACTACTACTGTAAGAAAAACAACTAAGTCCCATGGCCAAAAAAAAAAAAAAAAACCTTTGCTCTCTACCACTAACAACGACCTTCGACCTTACTCTTATACCAAACCTTTGCTTTACTTTACTATTTTTTACTCCCTAAGCTACTTTAATTGTCAAGTTTTCTTCTTGAAACCAAAACATCAAGAATTGCCAAGTCGCGCCAAGAAAGCTACTTTATACAACTCTACGCTGAATCGCCAAGTTCCCACGCGACTTCATGCTAAAAAACCAAGTCCCTACGCTCAAAGATTACCAAATCCCTCGTCACACACGCTAAGCAAATCCTATATAGGCCAGAACTTTAAGATTTCCACCGCTAACGTTCACTTTAAAGCCATTACCGACCCTATTGGTGAAAAAACGATTGGGGCACTCGGAACTGCCTTTACTAAATACTACAATTATGACCTTTACGGAGAAGACAATAACAAAGACTTAACCGATAAACACCTGGTTATCATCTTCAGCAATTATATCGTTAAGCAAAACGATGGCGAAAAACTTGACCGTAGTAGCCGTATTTTCCATAAATACCGTAAGTTTTTCGACGACTGAACTATTGATATATTAAAAAAGATCCAGAAAACTATCAAGTTTCAGCTAAAGGAAGAACTTTAACGTCAAGGGATTTACGTACCAGACAAGAGTTTAATTAGGTTGGCAAAGACTTTATTTAACCTGGCCTACCTTAAACAATACCCTTAAGATCTACAGCCTAAGAGAAAAGGCGTTAAGGAACCCCACCGCCCCTATATACAATCAAGAGGACCTCCTTTTCACTATTAACTAAGCTAAACCTCTTTAAACGCTAAAGATAAGGAACACGTTAACCTGCTCGAAAATCTAGCACCCCTACGTAACAACGCGAAATATACCCTTAACGGCGGCTAAACGCGTAAAGCAAAGGCTTCTAACGCAGCTAAAGGTATTGACGTCGGCGCGCTACACCAATTAATTAATCAGGAACCTCGACGGACCCCTTGACACTAAGAATATTATCACTAAGATCCCCGCAACAAAAATCCTCAAACCTACTTCCCTTGAGCTTTTTAATACGTTCAGTTTTAATATCTAAATCAAAAAAGAACCGGTTTTACGCGCGAGCCTACAGTTGGTACGAACACTAGCCTTTTCCCTTCAAACTTGGCTAAAGGTAACTATCCAGCCTACCAACACTAATAATAACCTTAGTCTTTTCCCTAATTAAAAGATATAAAAGGTCCCTATAACCAATACATTACCCTTCCCCCTCGACGCGTTCGCATAGTGGATACGAAATGTAAGGAAAGTATTACATTCGTTAATATTGAAAAATGAAAGGAAAAGTATAACAGTAAGCCGTATAACCTCCTCAACGTTAATCTACACTTATTCTTTAATATTTGCCGTCAAATGAAGGTTACAGGTTTTTACTCACTATTTCCCAATATTCTTACCAGCTAAGCTAAGGATTATTACCTCCGGTACCTAATGAATTGTTTTTCTTTCCGCGAAATTTACGATAGCATAAAAGGTCACTTCGAATACGATATCAATCTTACTCAATACTACACCGACTAAAACATTATTAAGTAATCCTATATGTTAAATTAGAAAAAAAGTCGGAAAGTAAGATGAACCTCTTTAATTATGTACTTAACAAGCTAATACTTTGCTAATAAGCAATGAAGAACGTGTGAGCTGGCGAAAACACCCTACGCTAGCAGGTTCAGCAAGCCGTTACAGGTTATAAAAAGTTTGAATATGTCCTTCAATACTCTAATACCATTTGTAAAGGGTTTTTTTTAGCCAATTACGTTTTTCGTTCGCGACTGTAACTACTAGAGTTTTCAGCTCGACTAGTATATACCCCTAAGTTGACAACTTTTTTAACGTGGATAAGGAACACTTTACTATGGTTAATTACATCGACCTCAAATACGGACGCCTACAACGCCTAAGGTTTGGCTTATCGACCTCGGCCCCAGAATGAAGGCAATAGCCACGCTGGCGCTAACAAGGCCAAGATTTAGGCGGACCTATTAACCGTAAGCACTATCTTTGTAATAATATCAATAAATGTTAAATCTGTGGTAAGACTGGTTATTAGTTAACTCAGTATCCTCCCGCCGAGTAAAATAATAAAAAGGTAATATACTATATCTAGAAACCTATTACTTTTAAATGGGACTACTTGAATTAAATCGTAAACTTTAAGAGTGAAAATCTAATTAATAGTAATATCCTTAAGAAAATCAAGTGGCATGAAGATACTGTTTTTGATGCGGGCTAGTAACTAGCCAACTACGCCTTCCTATACTATTTAGATGGTAAAGACCATTACCTTTACCCTGACGAAGTCACAGATTCCTTATACACCTTTAATATTCGTAATCATTATGTAGACTATACGTTTTAAGGTATTATACCAGACATAGAGGCAGTAAGGTAATTAATAAGAAGATATTCGCAATACGTAATACTGTGGAGAGAAATTATTATAGCTAATGAAATTAATTGTTACAATACTGACAAAGCCAAAGCCAACTTTGGTTTAGGCGAATGATTATCGTTACTAGGGATAAAGATAATTCAAACTGTTGTAAGGGAAATTACGTTTTACATTTTTTAATCTCTTACCACTTTTCTTCCTTATTTAAATTATAGAAAAACTCTCGGCGTCAACGTCGACGTTAATACAAACGAACTAGTTAGAATGGGCTGAAGGTTTTTACTCGCCTTTTAGTGGGAGGTACTTATAGTTTTATCTTTGAAGCCCGGAAGTAGTAGTTTTAAAATAAACGGAGCCGGAAATACATTGACTATACCGGCATTTTAACTATTTAGCCGTAAATAAATTGTATAAAGTCACGAAGTTCGTATAGCATAACGATATGTAATATTTTATCTTTAAAGCCATTCAAAAATTTTGCCATTACTATTAAACTTATACACGATCCCCCTGGAAATTTAAATTTACGTTGAAAAACAATAAGAATTTTTATCACGAGATCTTCGTTAATATATTTAATTTCAATAATAAGGTTATTCTTTACGTCATTAATTTCATAACTTTTTTCACGTGGCTAAGTTTCTGAAGTTTTTTTCGGCAAAGGATACGTAGTGGACGTTAAGGATGTTGTAAATTAATACGTACCTAGGCTTACCTAACGTCGTCGTCTATAATACTGGTACCAACTTTGCGGCAGTAAAGTTTGAAAAAGATGTTAAAATAATTGGTATTCAATATGAATAAATACATATAAAAACATATTGGAGTATTGGAAAGATTAAAATGGTATACGCCCTACTTTTCCGTGCGAATAATATCCTTAATTTAAAAATTGAAAGCTTTACAGATCTGGAGACACGCTTACGAATAGTAGTGAAAGGCCTAAACGATATTATAGGCCCTAACGACTTAGTATTAACGTTCCTGGTATTTAAAGTGTATTTACGCCTAACGAGTGAATCTAAGCCCTTGGTAAGTATTTAGAAACGCGTTACAACCTATAGCAAAGCTTTGAGGAACCTGCGAAAACAATCGGTACGCTGCCAGATTAATGAAACCCTTAACACCAAAATCGGCCCTTTAATAATCTACGTACTTACTTTGCCGTTACAAAGTAAAGTCTTCGTATAATAGAAGCCGGGTAAATGGAAAAGCCCATACAAAATATTAAGTATTACGAACTCTGAAGTAGTTGTTAAAATTACTAACGGTTTTGTATCTTTCCGAGTTACTTAGATTAAACCTTATATTAGGGCTACTGGAGATAAAGACCCTTTAGCCTCTTTAATGAAACGACAGAGTTAATACGAATCTCATTTACTAGTTACAGATAAGCCTATAAAACGCCGCTGGCGCAGACAACCCCTGAAGAAAAAGAAAAACTTTTAAAAAGAGGAATATATACAAGGTCTTATTTACAATACTACTTGGGTAAATAGGAAAGAAAAGGATGATAAAAACTTAATAATAAAGCTCCAAACGTAAAGAATTATTAAGATTTTCGGCAAACCCTTTAATAAAATCGATAAAGTCAAGATTAATAGTTTACTAACCCGAAGGGTTATATAATTTGTATGTAAAACGGATTTTAACCTTTAAAACTTAAACTTTACAATCTTTAAGTCGAGGATTATCTACAAGGTTAAAAGCAAAACTACGGGGCGGCCCTACAAAAAATCATGTTTAATCGTTTCAAGATACCGTAATAAAGATAAATATTAAACCCTTACGTAATAGACAACGATCTAGCAAATCAGCTAGTGTTTGGTAGTTGCTTTAGCAGTAAGTTTATTAGTTGAAACTAAAGATAAGTTTATGGCTAATGACTGTAATATAACGTAAACCTATACGTAATTAACAACGTATTTACAATGGATCGTACTATTGAAACAACTATAGGAACTCCGTACCATTGATCTGCCAAATACGGTAATACGTTATTTCAAATTACTATACGGATTGGCTAAAGCAAGCGTTCACTAGTTTTCAACCTACCAGTTGTACTTAAAATTCCGATTAACTATGAAGCTTTTAATATACGATCCGTATTTACTGGTAACATGAAAGAAGGCCTTCAGCGTAATATAAATACAAACTAACGATACCCTCTTTATCGAAACAACTAGTTTTATAACACTAGAATAGTGAATAATTAAGGACTTCAAAATTTAAAATTATAAGTGAATAACGATGTTAATAGAAAACAGTTAAATTAACTTTAATAAATTGTTAATTCACATACTTAGTATTAATACCGGCTTCACCTTTCGTTAAAAGGGCGAAGACGTTGTTTTGGCTTTAATTAACAAGACTAATATAACCAAAGTTTAAGGGTACATTAAATAGCATATTTGAAGCAATTATGTTGCTACCTTATGCTAACCGGAAACCTTTAATAACCTATACATCGCCGTATAAGCATAAAAACTAACGGATAAGGATTTTGATCGGCTAAATAAAAGGCTCGAATGGCAGAAACGAAACTTGGATCGCGGGATTAATATAGTTCCAATCAATCTTTCGAAGGCTAAATTAATAATCTTTACAAACGAGTCCTTTAAAATTAACACCGATTTGTCTTTACAAATTAGCTTCCTGATAACCTGTTATGACCTAAGCACGATGGCGGATCAGAAAATAGGCCAGCATTCAGCTGAGCTACCGAGAGCTTGAAGTCCAACATATCAGGCGGGGAATATCTATTTGTCAGCACCAGACTAGGCAACCCTCCAGGGTTAAGGTTATTTAGATCACAAGTACTCACTGAGCCTTAGTTAGTACCGGTGAGCCTTAGTACTGAAGATGGTATGAAGGCCATAGAATATAAGGACACGATCAGTACCATATAGATAGTATATCATTCATAGCTCTTCAATTGTCAATCTAAGTATTCAGTCTACACACCTGAATATCCTAACGGCTAATGATCATTCTACAGCGCGAACAAACATCTTCTGATATTGCACCTTTGTTACCTTTGCTACCTTACTGCTAACATAAAGCCCCTGACACCTTCTATTTACTCACGGGTATTTAGTGTGATCATTACATAACCCTTGTTAATAAAGACAAACAAGAAAACCGGTTTAACATTATCGGTAACCTAATTTACTAGACCTCAGTTGAATAAAAAAGGATTATATAAAGCGTGTTAACTTTAAAGGTTTACGGCATAATAGCAGGATTTAACGTAAGTATAACAATATGGGAAACTCTTAACCTTATCACTAGGTAGCTAAAAATTCCTTCTAATCCAGTGATAATCTATACCGACTTAAAGAACCTCTTTGAATACCTTTTGAAACTCGGAACTACCAGCGAAAAACGCTTTATAATCAACGTAATAACACTTCATAAAGCTTATAAAAGGAGGAAAATTAAGGAGTTCCGTTAAATCGATAGCAAAGATAACCTCGTTAACACTAGAACAAAAGTATCACCGAATAAGACCCTGGAAAGGTTTATAGATAAAAATAAGGTGACAATACAAATTGAGGGTTACGTTAATACGTTGCCCGGAAAGCCTAAATTACGTAACGGCGAATAGAGATGTGCCGGTAAACTGAAAGATTGCTAAGAAAGTAGAGGAATTAATAATGGTAACTTGTTTAACTGGTACGGTTAAAATGGAAGTTTACAAAGGTCTGTGGCAAAATAATATTTTGTAGGAGTTAATAAAATCAGACCTCAGGGAAACAGAGCAATTAATGTTAAATGAGGTGAGTTTGTATGTAATTAGATATAATTCAGTATGAAAGTCAATTAAAATTAAAAGGGGTCTGACCAGTTGACGATGACGCAATTTAGTAGTAACCGGAAAAGATTAGTACGCCACACTAGCGTATGCGCACAAACTAAAAAGCCGCTAATATTGGAATAGTATTACATGCAGTGTAACAGGTCAACTTTAATTTATAGTAAAGTTGACCGTACTACAAATGTATTGCTTTGTGCGGACTTACCACATTTTGTGTAAGTCGAGTTCAGTACACTGCACTTCACTCTAGAGTATGGGCCAAGCAATTAGCTATACAAATTACTGTGTAGACCGGCTAGCGGTTTACCAAACCTAGAACAATACATCCACCACTTGACCAATGCTATACTACTATTACTTCGACCAATCGAATCAACAACGATGCAACGTCTAAGGCCAACCAATATAAAAGTTTATTTAGGGCCTTCGAATTAGATTATTTACAACGCCAATACAGCCTTTGATTTTACTAAGTGATGTACTAAGGTTAGGATTGCTGATGACAAATATAAATAGATATTAGTAAAAGTACCATAAGGTATTAGTAAGTAAAAACGGTATTATAAACCTTTTAAAAGGGTATATATGATATTGTTTAACACGTTAAATGGTATTAACTTAAAGGATTTTATTTAGTAAAAAGCGGTTAACGTTGTTAACAATATTTTCGGCACGAATAGGCTCATCCCTATGTTTTTTTTATTTTCTGAATTTACCTAAGGATCTATACAGACTTTAAATCATCGCCAAGTATGGTGTAAAAAGTAAATGTTGTAGCGAAAGCCATATTAACATTACATTCCCTACGGGTAAAGAGCGACGTTTTAAAAGCGTTAGATATAAGGAATTACCTAGGTAGAACTGGAGTTTTAAACCTACCATTGTGATTTAAGTTGTTAGTATGAAAAACTAAGGAAGAATAGACTGGCTTTTAAGAGATCAATAGGTTTGAAAGTTACCATGTACTCGTTAATTTTCCAAACATTACCAGTTCTTTTCGTTAGATAATGGTTCGAAAGTATAAAAGAAAAGTGGAAAAAACACGGCTCAAAACCGTAATTCAATCAGAACCGTTAATGGGACACCCCTTAAAACGGCGAATTCAAATCGCTTTAATCTTAGTTTACCTCCCGAATCGTACTTCCGACCCGTTTTCACTAAACAAAAACGACTCTTTTATACTAACATTACTAATACCTTGCCTTTAGGTCCACCCATTTAGTTCGAAAATTGAAAAACACCCTAAAACCTTTGCCGTAAACTCTTTTATTACTTAAAAGGAGATGGCAACCAACAAACGTAACCTAAAGTTAAGTTACGCCGGTATTGATTTTACCTTAAGGGTCTTATTCGAATAATTTACCTAAGTAGAAATCCTTTCCTTAATCGACTCAAGCTTATTTCGCTTTAAACGGTTAGATATAAAGGTTTACGGCGTTTATAGAATTTTTCCTACTCGCTTCGAATATAAAGTTAAGAGATAAAACCAAAAAACTATGTGAAAAACTTTGTCTAATTATGAAGAAATATAATCATAACGGCAAAAAATATTATAACCTAGTTGCCTACCTTATATTGGATTAATTGCCGTTCAATTTTTACATCTTTAACTTTCTTCAATACTTGTGATAGCTTATATATTAAATTTCATAATGTTATATAAACGTATATATAGTTTCAAAAACGGTTCAAACGACGTATTTACTCTGATATACCTATAGATCTTAAAAAATATCACCTACCTGAAAGAATTTTCGTATTTTGAAACCGCTTTACGACTCAACTAAAGCTGGTATTTACTGGTATAACACTTATTAAAAACACTATAAGGAACGCTTTGAAATCATTAATTTAACCATCAATCCGTGTTTGTTAGTTTTATTAACCCGTTTCAACAACTTTAGATTGACGGGTATATAAACGAATGACACATTAACGTTATATAACGCGTTTTTTTTTTGTATCTAAAGAAAGAAAGCGTTTAAAAGCCGGCCTAAAGACAAAACCTCAAACGTACCTATCGGAAAATCATATAATTGACTTTAATAGCGTTACTATTACTTTCCAAAACGACTTTTTGAGTTTTATGTAAAAAGGGTAGTTGGATAAAGTTACCCGTGTCGTTTTGAATAGCGTTAAATGGGCCGAAGAATACAGATGCCAACGCGTATATGGCGCTTAAATTGCTTTAGTAACATATCCAGAAACGGCTTTTAACTTTTCGGCCGCCATTCAATAACAAACCGCTTCGTTAGACGATATATATAAGGCGTTTAACAAACGCCTTATATAGTAAATACCCAATCTATAATATAGTTTATAATTTTACCGCTAAATATACGTATTATAAAGCTGTTTTTTTACTAACCGATCTTTCGTTAATAATAACGACTATATTTCCTGAATGAGCTTCGTTTTAGTCCTTTGTAACGAAACACCTGCATGAAACGGCTTTACTCTTCATAAAAAAATTATTTATTAAAGCTTTATCAAATACAAAGGATTAATAAAAAGAGTTTTGGACCCGAAAATCTATATGATTCGAGGTTTTAATTTAGAAGTTATTTTGGTCATAACGGTCCAGATAATTATTTCTAATTTCAATTTAAAACCTATCTCTTTTATTGTATATATCAATTTCCTTTCGCTTTACGAATATTTCATTCAATTAGACATAACGAACTAACAACGTTTTATGATCAATATTTTAACCTTACACGAGTTATAAAAACGCTGAAAATCGAAAAACCGGGGTACATCGATAGAAAATCTAACCTAACGAATATAATAACTAAGGGCACCTTGAACAAAGCATTAAAAACGCTTATATTAACTAGCACTTTATTTATTAGGGTTGTTAAAAATATTTTGCGACCTTAATACAAGTAGCGTTTTACGCCTTGCTTTTTTTTTTTTTTTAGTTTCATGCTATTATACTACTTTTAGTGATTTGGAACGGTCCAGAACCCACTATTTACGCCGTTTTCCAAATTTTACTACAGCGTAAAACTTGGCCAAAACCGCTCTTACTAACTTGACTTTACTGAAATTTATGATTTCGTATCACTTCCAATATATTGTTACTTTTCATTTTATACGTTTAGGCTTGATTTAATATTTTATCATATACCTTTATTTATTGAAATTGATGGTTTTTCATGGCTTTTAACATATTATAACTTTGATTTTATATATTTCAACCCTATTTTACCTATTACATTAATCATTTATACCACGAATGGTTTTATAAAAAAAATAACATTACTATGTATCGTATTACACTATGGCCGAGCGCGCTGGCACGGTTGAAAGGAGTAGATATTTAATGATTAAAAACAAGTGAATAGGCGACACCGTCGCGTCTTTACCATCTCCCCTATCACCTTTCCCCTTCATGTTGGCGCCACCGTCATTACTGTTATCGATCCTGCTATCGGCGTTAGCGAGGAGGTAGCCTGCGCCTTAGGCCGCATACCCTTAGACAAAAGCGCAAGGGGGTCTTAACCCTCCTTATAGTGACGCAAGATAACGTCGTCGAAATTTCCTACATAATACATATGAAGGCCCCGTTTTTAAACGGTAATAATGGTTACCAACTTTTTAATTCGCCAGTTAACGCTTATTATTGATTATCATCGGCTTATTTTAGTTATATGTAAACTTAATTTTTTTCAAAAGCGCCTTAAACATTATTTTTCCATAAAAAGGGTGTATAAAAGACAGTTAAAACTTAATATAAAGCCGGTAGGCGCGTAATATAGCCTCGGCCTACATCTTTAATATTAATGAAACAGAAACGTATCTGCTGTCATTCTGCTCGTAACGATGGCAGCGGACCGAACGATCGCCTATTGCGTAATAATTGTTAATAAAATTACCTGCGACCGCAAACGCGATACACGGCACGCAAGGAATATCCATTAGCGTCCCAGAGCTACGGACCCACGTAGACCGTTTTATCTTCTTACGCGTTAAAAAATTCTCGTGGCGTACCTTGTCGATACGTAGCTCGAGGCGGAGGAAATCCACCTCGACCTTCTCGTTTATAAAATATTAAAAACAGGAAAACGAGTGAATTTAATGAATACAAATCGCGACGTATCTTTGTTTAGTTACTTTTATGGTGCCGGAAGGTCCCCAATAATAAAGGGGTTTTCCTCCGTAGGGAAAAGGTAAAGTTTATAACCTTAGGAGCTTTCCATTGCTCCCCCTAAAATCTAAAGGTAAAGGGGGAGGGAAAAAGAGAGGAAAGGGGATAACGGCTTAAGCGATGGTGGTGACGGGTGGTAAAGCCGAAGACGAGATGGGGATAACGGCTTAAGCGATGGTGGTGACGGGTGGTAAAGCCGAAGACGAGATGGGGATAAAGGGGATAATACCCGAGGAAAGGGGGCTTTAGGTAGTATTAACGGTAGTAATATTAATGGTAATGGTAGTAGCGACAATAGCAACAGCGATGCGGTGGCATTTACGTTCCAACCGACGCCTAAAAGTCCTATTTTTACGCAATATCTATTTAAAGGCGAGATTAGTATATGGGTATTGGTTACTTCACCTACCAATTAAAACGGTTTGGATTAGTTAATTAAGATAAGAGTTAAGTTAAGTTGAAATGGAATCTTATATGAACTTGAGGTATACTTTATTAAATAGGGGGGGGAAGGTTTTACCTAAACCAATAGGCAATGTATCTTTTTATATTAACCCAAAATACGTAATAGCGTCATTATCTTTATATAATCACCTCTACAGCATTTATGTTATTATACCTCTATTGGAAATAATAAAAGACGTTACTCACAATTATATCGTTACCAATTATTTATACTAACCAGGTTCTTACTACAATTACCACCGCAGTTAAAAATTCCTAATTTAAACCGTTATAATTGGTACCGTAACCACACTATTCTACAGAACCAACTAATTCAAACCTTTAAAATTTATACCGTAATTATACTGTTATTATAAAACTACATATACAAACTCGTTATAATTACACTATCGCTACTAAGTTATAAGTACGGAATATATAAAAATGAAGAAAAAAGATTACCTGTGTAGGTATTACTATATACTCCTATAGCTAGTATACATAGGTCAAGTGGTAGTGAACTATATTGCAAGGTGCACTCCTACAAGAGTGTAATATAACGTATCATGCAGTAGGCTGTACTCTGGCAAAGTGCATCATCTATGGCGCAGTCTAAAAATGGCGTTCCAGAGTATATAATAAAAGTATCACTACCCGGATAAGGGGTTTATAACGTCCTATCCGAGGTGTGCACTCTCTGAATGCTTCTTCTGAACTGTTCCATCTATCTTTACTACTATAATACCAATATTTACGATTACTCTTTTAGTCTTTTACGTTCACGTAAATAAGCAGACCATAACGACATTTATTTAGAGTGATGATATATCAAAAGCGGTTTAAATGGTAGATTTAAACAGCTAAAATAATTTTAAAATTGGCGTAAATAATAGATCCAAATAATGATAAAATGTTAAAAACGGTGTAAATAGTATAATTAAACAGTGATAAAACGTTAAAAAGCAACGCAAGTTATTTAATTAGGGTAAGGTCGTAAAACCTTTTTAACAACACTCACGAAAAAAGTGCTTATCTATACGAACTCTTTTAATACCTTATTTAGGGCGCCCTTGATTATTACATTTCATGGGTTTAACTTTCCGTCAATTGACCTTATCTTCCTAATTTCGCGATGTTCGTACAATTCGCATAAATTAATAATATTAATTATAAGGCACGTTTCATTTGTAGTATCGCACTTAATAAGGCATTCGTAAAGAGGAAAAAAATTAGTATAAACCACGATCGGTATCTTTTTAAGCTATTGTTTGAAATAATTATGTGAACCGTTATTGCTATAATGATTTCGAAGTCGAAACTTTTAACTATACCTTAGATGTTCAAGGCTAAAACACTTCGAATAACCCGCTTACACTTTATTAAACTTTAATAGATAATATTTCTATGAAGGTTGAATCCGTTTTGAGTAGGTATCTACTCATTAAATTAAGAATGAATCTTATTTACAAGTTACAATTAGCGTTATTCGCGAAATAACCATTATCAAAAACAAAAAGTTTTGCTATATGCTGTATTTGAAAGATCAGTTTGATATTATATAGCGATTGAAAAGTTCAATATCACTTTCAAATAAGTTATTAATACGACCTAAACATGACGTACACGTTATAATTTGCATTTATTAGCTTCTTTGGTACTCGTTGATCTGAACAGAGTAACTTTGTCTAATTACCCTTTTTAAACTAGGTTTAAAATATTATTTTAAAACGTAATTATTACACTATTGAAGTCAATTACGTGGTTCTCCATCAAGAATACTTTAGGTTTAGCTTTTAGGCTGGTCTTAATAAGTTTTTTCTCCTTCGTAGCGGAAACTAACGTATTACATAACGTTAATATTTTTTCCATTTATATTCCAATAAGTACAAACCTTTCAAAACGTAATATTAAAACCAAAATGTATAGTTCGAAGATCGAGTTAGTTATTCTAAACCACTCCTTACAATAACTTCAATAGGTATTATATCAATACACCCTACCTTTAATGAACCTATAAAACGGTTTTAAAATACGTAAAATCGCTTCGGGAAGATAATGCTTTGGCAACTCTATATGTATATGAGCGTAGATACGACGTTTAATCTGCTTTTCTAACTACGTATAAGCCTTTGTAATATTACGAAACTCTATATGAAGGTTATAACGTGTACGGAGGGAGTCGTTAAACGCTAAAATTAAGCGATGGATTTTTTTTTTATAGAGTAAGCGATTAAATTATAATGTTTTTACCGGTTTTGTCGTACCCCATAACTATCAGGCGGCTCTTTTTATAGGGATTTCCGGCTTTATCTTTTACCTTGTAAACCAAGCGTATGAGAAAATGTTTATAATCGCCTTGAATCGTTATATTAAAACTTTTAATGTAAAAAACGCTTTTTTCGATCAAATCCGTAATTTCCTTCTATATCAATTGTTTTAAAGTGGCATCTAAGGGGGTAATAATACCTTTTTGGCGGACTTTTACACTTTATTTTCGGTCTTCCATTTCCTTTTAAGTGACAAAGAAACTTTAAACAAAGGCTTCAAAGAGTTTCTCGTTTTTAAAACTAAAATTCCGGCCTTAGCGACGCGGTATTAGTTTTTTTGGTGTAATCAAGCTGGTTTAGTCTAGTGGTAAAGATTTTAAAGGGCAATATTGGTGGTATATAAGTTTTAGAGGAGGTTTGGATCCGTCGTTACAAGAGTGATTTGATTAGTACCACGTTTAGATTACATTTCTGAATCGTTACCGTTCACCACTTCCTTTTTGTATTCTTTTATTATCGTTCAACGAAATAAACCTATACCATTAGGTAAATTTATAAATACGTTATGGCCCCTAAATTCATCAATTCTTTAAGGGTCTATTTCACCTTTTCTTTTTTTTTTCAAACCAAAACTTTAAATTATTATAACAAGTTTAAAATGCCAGTTTCACGCGAGCGGTGTTTTGTATCTAATACTCTCGAAACACTATTTTCTACCCATAGGAAACTTAATACTACTATAGCTTTCTTATAGCATTTTCTTTTTATATCGTAGCTAACGATAGTGTTGAATCTGTAGAAACTTTAGGGTAAACACCGAAAACAAAGTGTCAAAATCAGTCTACTCAAGCCAAATGTTTTATTTACAGCATTAACCGCTATGTATAGGATTTATTCCTTTAAAGTAACACCTTTTAGGTTGTTATAAAATACCGTATATAATCCTTAAAGGCGGTTTATAATACCGTTTACATTTTTCAATACCTTATAGTACCTTTACTAATATTTATTTATACTTATTACTGGAGATTTTAGCTTCAATACGTTATACGGTCGAATTGAAGTTGTACCGATATCGTGAGTAATTTAATCTGGACGTCTTAACTAAAAGTTTAACTAACAATCAATTAAAATATCTTATTAGTGGGTAATGAAAGCATTTTACGTAAATTTCGTGGTTGAAAATAATATTATTGCGTCGACGACGTATAATATTAGCTAGCTATGAAAGTATATTATATCTACAATTACTTTATAATTAAATCTGATATTATTTTAAAAGTGGAATTCAAACAGCCGTGAAGATTAGAAATATAATTGATATTCGTAAAAAAAAAACTTCTCGATAGCTTTTAGCGTTTATTTTCCTATATCCGTGTACCTAGCAGTTTAAAGCGGCTATAAAAGGCCCTTCTCGACTAGGTATCCAAATCGGCGATATAGTATCCTTAATTTCGGCTACGTCAGGTAAATAGCTTTAATTATACGTGTTTTGGGGGAAAATAATAGGTATTTAAACTTGAAACGGAATGGTACAAATGCATCATCCAGAGCGTAAACGTGTTAATAAATTATCTTTCAAATCTCAATTTCGAGCTTGTTTATATTATCTAATAATAGTAAAAATAATGTCTTGGAGTTTATTACGTAAAACTTAACCAGTTCGAATCTCGTATTTATGACGATTATATTAAGTAACTAACTTTTACCTTTGCTGAATAAACCTTCCCGGTATTTTCCTACCCGGTCGAGTTAAAATTTCGGAAATTTCGCTGTAAACGCGTTTGAATTATCGCTTTTCAGCGGTTGAGATTTTAATGACGAAGGTATCTAGTATAATACCCTGAAATCGTTTACCGTAACTATTTGAAAACGTGAATTACGTCGTAAAATAGGCGTTTAATACTTTGTTTGTATAATCCAGATTTGCAATGGATAAAAATGAGGTATTTTATAGGCCTGTAAAAATTCGCTAGTTACTTTCCTTATTTTAGGCGGTGGTATAAGGTTTATCTTCCACCAAGGTTTACCTTTTAAAGGTGTATTCTTAAGGGTAGTCATTAAAATTATCCTTTACGCTTTGGTTATCAGAAACTTATACTAAAAAATTAACTTTCGTTTGGTTTTTATATAGGTAATAGACTTAGAATTAGCGTCTAGTTCGAATGTATTCGTATATTAAATGATGAGCCGACTAATAGCCGAATCTTCCGTATATAATGTAACGTTTTTGGAAACTTACAAAGCTTCGTATAATCCTTCATAGGTATTGTTATACGCGTGGTAAATTCCATATTTGGCTATCAGGTCGTTTTAGTTAGTAATTGTTTTGTTTTCTGTTTTCGGAGATTTTTCATTAGTGTTTTTTCTTTTGATAGCCATAATTAAGGGCCATAATTAAGGCGTTTATTTTATTTTAGGTATACTTTAAATCTTTGGTTTAAGATGTGGTGGATAATTTCGTCGAGGTTTACCTTGGTAATTTAGCCTTCGACTTTAATCCTTTCGGCTATAGATAATAATTCGAAATTTATTTATTGGCGTATCAAGGTTTTGAATGAAGTTTTTAAACTTATATAAAAGGCTTTTAAGTCTTTTTTTATCATAAATAACGTAAAGTTAAAGAATGTATTTCCTTGGTATATCTTTGTAGTGATTTGGATAAATAATTCATCTTTTTTATATGATAGATGGAGGCGTGGTAGAGGTAATGACAGCGGCGTAAAGCAACGGCAGCAGCGGCGAGCTTGACTGCAAGCGAACTGATGGTAGCGACAATGATAACAACAACAATAAAAAGATAAATAGGGGGTTAGCCACGATAAAGAGTGGTTATTGGTAGGGAAGAGGTTAAGGATCGTAGAGTTGAATATCAGGAAAAAATAAAAATAGAAGGTTTAGCAGGGTAGGGGGTTGTTAACTTCGTTCTTACAGGATATCAAAACTGGTAACGCTTTTTCCGTTTTGTTTTGTTCAGATTGTTAAAAGGTAAATCTGGTAATTTTTAGCTCTTTTGCTTACAACTACCAATTTTTAGTTCGCGTGTAGGGAAGTAACTTAACGTTGAAACAGTATAATATTCTGAAGATCAAAAACGAAAAAAACTAGAACTAGAAACAAAGCTCAGTGGGGCTGAGCA
The DNA here is from genome assembly GCA_038502455.1 of Anisogramma anomala. Lineage (NCBI taxonomy): Eukaryota > Fungi > Ascomycota > Sordariomycetes > Diaporthales > Gnomoniaceae > Anisogramma > Anisogramma anomala. The sequence goes on along the minus strand of JASMMZ010000001.1, from coordinate 9,603,642 downwards.
TATAGTAGCTAGATACACTAGCAAATGCCAGTACCTTCCTCCTTTTCTATGTATGTACCCCCTGGGACCCTCCCACGCAGTGTACAACAAAACTATAAAACCACAATCTAAATAGTCGTTAAATTATCTTGAAATTACTAAATCTTAATGGAAATCTAAGCTAAACCAAACGTAAAAACATATGTAATAGCCAAGTTGAATACGAAAGTCGATTCAACAAATTTTTATATTTGTTTTAACGTAAATACAATATTTCCTACAGCATTTTATAAACGAAATATATCGGCTTAAGTTGGTCCCAACAGGGTAAAATGTATATCCAAAAGAGTGAAGAACTAGTTATTTACCGACCGTTTGTTCTTTCTCCTAATATTAAAGTAAAACGTACAATTATGTATATTTTCTTTTAATTCGTTTGTTATAAAATATATCCCTTTAAAAAAATTTTTTAGAAAACCTTAATTATATGTTATAATCAAACCTATGAATTCATTCCAAGTAAATACCAAATAAAGTTAATAATTAAGATATTAAAAAAAATTAGAGCAAGCTGTAAAGGTCTTTTTTGTAGGATTTGTATGTACGGTCTATACATGGTCCGTCACGTACCCTTGCACATAACTTCCGCGGATCGCGCCCAGACCACGCTAGGGCTAGTTACTGCATATCTTATTACGTGTACAGTCACGTACCTATGGACTCAATGGCTAATAGCTTGAGTTTAAAACAAGAATTAGTTTGAAATTCTTAATTGGTTTATGGTCCCGCATTATTTTCATTTAATTTATATTAGTAAACGTTAAAAGTTTCATTCTTAACGTTTTGGCATATTTTATTTGTATTTTATTTATATATCATACGTTTTTTTATGTTACTTTATTCTGAAGCCCCTTTAAATACATCATTTTAAACGCACAGAAAACCCCATTATTATGCTTCATCTGTACTAGCTCTTTTCATACAAAAACCTCGTTTTTGTGGCTTCATTCAAAACGAACTTAGCGGAAGCCAGCGAATGTATGAAAATTTCATTCGAAAAACCAGTATTTCGAAGAAGTGTTTTGAAATATATTAACCTTAACTCGTGGGATAGAAAAATCGAAGCGCCGGTGAATGATTTCAATCTTTATATGGAAAATACTTATGCTGTAAATATAATTTTCAACTAATATAACAGAAATATTAAAGTATGAGAATTTTTCTTTATATATAAATTAATACAACAGGCGATAAAAGCGGCTGTATCGCAAAAGCGTTGACCGTAATGGTTTAACTCAATTGAATACTAAAATAGACCGATGATAAAGTGATAAACGTGAAATTTGACCAGGGATATTGTGTGGAAAGATGTAGGAACCGACTTATTCACATGTCGGAAAAAGAGAAACGAGAAAAGACTCAACGAATACAGGGTCTAAGATTCTTAGCAAAACTAACCGCGCCCTGCAAAAGGTATACGGAGTTTAATAAATCGATAGAAAAGGCAGAAGGATTACGAAAGTCATCCGATACTCGAGTTAAATACGTACTCTTTTTAGAAACCAATTTTGAAAAAAGATACAAACTAAACTATTCTCCAAACGTATTTAACGCTACTTCCGACTGCGGAAAAAATGCTTTAAATAAGAAAACCGGCGTTTTTAAGGGATATATAAAAGGCGAAAAACGATTATACCAACCTTACGGTCCGATTTTTATAAAAGAAAAACCTATATCGCGATCTTTTATTGCACCGATTCCCTATTAATAGGAGTATACTTAAAAATTTTACGATTTTTGCTAAGTTATATGATAAGATCGAAAATTATAGTACTAAAATTTATGATATCCTTGACAACAAAATCCGTGTAATATTAAATATCTGTAGAAAAATTAAAAATTGAATGTTTTGAATTTCATATACTTTTAACCGATATATAGATTACTTAAACCCAAAAAAAATGTGTATATTATTTCACATAACTAAAATATTAGCATAATATTATAATTACTTAAAATATATTTCAATACGGAAAGTAATCACGAATTTAACTAAAGTATTAAATGTGTACTATATACAAATCTGTGAAACTTAAACGTCAAAATTCCGAAGAATATCATAAAGACATATTTTTACTCTATTAATGAAGCTTAAAAATATCAGGCGGTGTTAAAAGCAAAATATATGGGCAATAGCCTATGTATCTAAATTGTTACAAAAGTATATCGTATAAAGTTAGATTTTAACCTTATATTATTTCAACTGTTCCAAAACTTGGAAGTTGTTTATATAAGTTTCAAAACTTTATTTAAAACTTTGATACGCCGATACATATGCCTCGGATTAATGTTTATAGTCAAGAATGTTAAGAATGAAAGCTTAGAGATTATGAAAAAAGATATTCTTAAGACGATTTACTACGTTTTGGATTAATATTTTAAAGTGTATTTAAAGTAAAAAGACCAGGAGAACTCCAAATACTACTATAAAGACAATAAATACTAAGGAGGAAGCTCCAGAAACCGATAATAGAACGGTTATTAACGAAAACATTTTTATACCTAATTACGAGGTTTACTACGTGTATTACAATATTCACGAAAAAGTATAAGAAGCTTTACAGTTTTCCAAAAACAATGTATTATATGTAATAAAGTCTGTTATTGATCGATTTATTATTTGGTACATCAGTAGATTAGGGCTAAATAATTGTGTGAAATCGATTGCCTACACGAATACAAGATGAAAATCAATTTTGCAACATATATAGCTTGTTGTAAAAGTTTTGAAACGAATTTCTACCTTTACCTATACAAATATACTTTTAAGAAAAATTACTTGAAGGACGACGAAATTTACATAACGACTTAAAATGAAATGACAGATGAACAGGTATTTACAAGTTTATGAAATGTCTCATTTCTATATAAAACAGGCATAAATAGTAAAAATGACATATTGAACTCCTATATGATGTCGTAATTTATGTTGTTCAACAGGTATAGTAACCGGTTTCAAGGTATTATGTCAGATATCGACGTAATGAAAATCTCGACCGCGGGAAACCGTTAATTCAACGTTTTTGCAGCTTAATTTCCCAAGTTTCAATTCTATGTGACAAAAGAAAAACCGGGAGGTTTTATTTAGTAAATATAAGGCGTTGTTACTTGGTACAATAGTGGTAAATACATAATTTGAACCAGTTAAGTTTTGCGTAATGTATTCTGAAATACTATTTCCATTTTCGTTAGCTAATATAAATAAACTCAGAATCAAGTATCTACATACGATTAATGAACTTATTTACGCTGTGGATAACATATTCATATCATTTCGTTTAAATTTTACATACCTATGGTGTTTCCCTAAAATACATATAATTATAACCATTCATTTAATATAAACGGAATTGCGAAACTTATACCGACTATTTCGGTACCCGATTCCAAAACACCTTTTACAGTTATTCAACGTAAGAAAACTATACAGATATGGGAAGAGAAGTCTTGAAAAAAAAATATAAAGATTGTGCTACGAGTGCTAAATATACTTACAAGCTTTAAAGCGATTTCGATTCCGCCTTTAGAACTACATAAACTTCAATTAAAAAGTTATTCTTAATATTACATATTTTTACGAATAGCTCATCATTTACATTATCAACGCTAAAATATTATGATAAACCGCGAAATTTACCTTAAACGTTCTATCATTGGATTATTAAGATATCTTTGTGTACTGTTAAACAAAAGTTTGTTTTGGACTTTCGAACTAAAATAATTACAATACAAGCGTAGATTTCAATTCGACTACATGGTAAATTAAAGCTAAAATAGCTCGAAACGATCATAAGTAAATATTGGTAGAAGCGATTGATTGTATCGGCAAATATGAACGTTATTATAAACCGTTTTAAAAAATATATATAGTCTCATTAAAGGAGTTAAAAGGTATAAATATGAAGGAATAGATGTTGTAAATAGCTGTGAACGCCGTGAATAATATTTCTAGCCCGAGGCTTAATCACTACAATTTTCATTTTTAGCGCTTACCCTAAAGTTTATACGTAGTACGCCTTATCGTAAATAACGGTATGAAAAGCAAATGCTATGGCGAAAACTATAGCAACTTTACGTTTCCTAAGGGTTATAAATGATATTTTAAGAGCATTGGTAATGAAAAAAACAACCTACTGGAAATGAGTGTTTCGAAACTTATATTACAATTTAAAGTTTTAGTTAAAAAAAGAAAAAAAAAAGGACTAACTCTTGAAAAATTGAAGGCTTGAGAAGACACTATTTACTGGTTGACTTACTAAACGGTATGAGTTTATTTCGCTAAATGATAATACAAAAGTATAAAAAAAGGTAGAAGATAAAGCTTTAAAATCGTAATTCGACGAGTGATACTAACTGAATTACTCTTATAATAAGCTATACAACCCTTCCCCGAAATTTTCATACCTTTCAAATACCCCTTTAATACCTTCGCCACATTACTAAACCAAATACCCCGTATGAGTAAAAACCAATACTACGCCGTTAACGGCGTCCGCTTAGTTCTAAAAATAAAAAAATGTTTTAAAGTTTACGTTATAAACTCTTTTATTACCTGTAAAAAAACGGTAAACTGTAGGTTGAATATGAAACTCCGCCGTAAAATCGTTATTATAACCATGGGTGGCCTTTTAAAGGAATCAACACATAAATAAATCTCTATATTAATCAAATAAGGCGTCTTTCGTTTTAAAAGATTTCATTCGATGATTTACGGTGATTATAAAATCTTTTTTAACCTGATTAATCCACAAAGTAAAAGATGAAACCTGAAAATCCTATAAGAAAAGCTGCCTTATTGTTAAGGGATACGATAATATTAGAAAGAAAATATTATAACTCAATTGTTAATATTACAACAAGTAAGCTACCATTTTATTTTAAAGCTTACCGTTTTTTTCAACACTCTCTATAACTTTTATTTGAAATTTCGAAATGTTATATAAACTTATACATAATTAAAAAAAAAACTAAAAGGTGAATTTACGCCGATATACTTCTCGATCTTCGAAAATATCATTCACTCGAAACAATCATATGTATCTTAAAGTCACTATATAGCCTCGTTAAGCTTAGTATATACTAGTTTAATACTTATTAAAAACATTATGAGGAATGCCTCGGAATAGTTAATTTAACTTTTGACCTTTACATACCATCTTTCAAATTATATTTAATAGGTTTCAAGCTTCTTAAAATTTAAACCAACAATATATTTATATTTCGTAATACGTCGTTTTCAGTAATAAAGCTGAAATACCTTTAAGATATTAATTTAGTGGCAAAACTAAAGGTTTATCTGGCGGAGGATCACTTAATTAACTTTAACGGTGTAATGATTGCGTTTTCAAAGGGTATTCTAAAACTTGCGTAAAAATATCAATTGTATAAATTTGTTTTTGTTAACCAGATTATTGTGAAACGAACTGATAATTATAGATACTAGCATATACGTTAAACATGGGTTATATTAGTCCCATAGCCAGAAATATCGTTAAACCTTTTTGTTGCTATACAATATTAGATGAACCCGTCGAATAAAGTATATATCACGCTAAATAAACGCTCCAAATTAAAAATTAATAATCTAAAACACGGCGTCCTCTTAATATAATTTGATATACGTATAACAAAGCTTTTTTCTTAATGAATCCCTCGCGAATAACACCTATCACAACTCGTATACAAGATTTTTATTCATTTTGAATAACGAAATGCCGGTTCGAAACAGATTTACTCCTTACAGTAACGTTACTTATTCAAGCTTAACTAAATACAAGCTAGTGATTCTAAGCGTTTTAACTTTTGAAATTTATGTTATAATTGGAGGATTTGACTTAAGTATTATCATAACGATAACGGTTCGAATAAATATTTCTAACCTTCAGTTTAAAATCATTTTCTTTAGTGATTTATACTGATTCTCTTTTTCTTTACGAATTCCTTATTAAACTCGGTATTACAAACGAAAAGTACTTTATAATTGATATTATATCTTTATGCGAGTTGTAAAAACGTTGCGAAATTAAAGAGACGAGATAGATCTATAGGAAATTAAACCCGGCGGATGTGATAATTAAGGGCGCCCCGAATAGGGTATTGGAAGCGTTTGTATTTACAAGCACTTTTTTCGTTGGCGTTACTGGGAAGGTTTTGCAACCTAATTCTAAGTAAGGGTACTACTTTTCAATTGTTTTTTTCTACGCCTCACACTTGTTTCTTCCCCTTTAAATGATTTATTTACGGATATTTTAACATATTATTATTCTTTGCATTTTCTATTTGCAAATTTACTAATACATTATCATGTTTTACCTTTACTATCTGTTACTTATGTTACAATTTTTGTATCAATACAATTTCATTTTTAACCAGCTGTTTGTACTAAGGCCGGGCAAATCGGTAAATATGAAAGATGACAGCTAATTATTACCGAATGGGGAGAATAGGAGGGAGGCGGGGTTACGTTATTTTTGTTCCCATTCTCGTCCGCTTCCTCTTTACCGTCACCGTCGCCATCGCCATCATTGTCGCCGTTGCCGCTAGCGTTACCTCTATCATCGACACCGTTATCGGCATTGTCACCAAGAGAAGGTCCTTAAGACTTTGGCAATATGTATTTAGGTAAGGGGCGCGGGGAGAGTTTTCCTTTTTTACGATAACGTGCGATAACGCCGCCGAATTAGCCTAAGTAAAATATACGTAGACTCGCCCATCAAGCAGTAATGATGGTTGTTGTTTCTTTCATCCGCCGGTTAACGTTTGGTATTAATTAATTTCATTCTATTTTAGTTCTTAAAAAAGAGGTTATTTTTAGATGACTTAGACACAAGGTATTGAAAAGATCAATATTTAATTGTCGAATGAAAAATTACGTATTCGAAAAGTAGTTAACTTACCATAAAGACGGCGGGCGCGTAAAAAAAACCCTCGGTTTACAGCCTTAAAAGTATTGGAATAGTAGTGTATTCGTTACTAATTCGTTTGTAATGGTAATAGCGGAACGAACGACTCCCGGTTTGGCGATAATCTTTAATAGACTTACCTGCAGCGGCGAACGTAACGTATGATACGTAGGGCGTGTCTAATAACAGCTCAGAAACGCGAATCCAGGTATATATCTCTAACATTTTACGCGTTAGAAAGGCTTTGCAGCGTACTTTCAAGAACCGCGCCTCGAGGCGATGGGTCCGTTCCGTGGCTTTTTCTTTGTTAAACTAATATTACAATAATATGAATTGAAGAAATAATTATTACGTACTTTATTACAGTTCGACGATATTATATTTATAACGGTAAAGGGCCGTTATTGATAATAGTAATTTTTTTTCCATAGCGAAAGAGTGAAGTTAATAACTTTAGGAGGTTCTTTCTCCTCTCTCTTAGGGGTAGGGGGAGCAGGGGAGGAGGAAAATAGAGAAGAAGAGGGGGGTATGACGGTTGCTGCGGCGGCAGTAAGAGAAGGGAAAGAAGGAAAGGTGTTAGCGGCTCTATCGGCGGTAGCAGGGAAACGAAAAATAAAGTTAAGAATCTATGAGATTCTATTACTACTAGGGTTGGTACTGGTACTAAGGGTAGCGCAACATATAGTGGCGGCTATAATCTTAGCGCAATAACGTTATCACGTTAAATGATACCTTTTAACCCTGTTTTTATAAGGTATGTGTTTATAAAACGGTTAATATATAATATTAATTAAGTGATTAATCTATATAAAAGATTTAAATAGTTAATTAGAAACGAGTGGTTTAGTTGTACAAGCGCCAAATAATTAATTACGGTTTTAACTTAAGAGTAGAAGCATGTTGTTAAAGGAAAAGAAAAAGAAGTTTTGCCCAAACCAATGGAAATATATCTTTTTATACTGACTCCAAAATATGTGATATAGATAATTATACCTCTATAATCATATCTTTACAGGTATTACCTACCTTCCCAAACAACCCCCTAAAGCCTATAATAATATTATTACCAAAATTACTGATTGTGAAATTGAATAAACCACGCTACCATTACTCTTACTAATAAACGACTAATTGAGAGCTTAGAAAATTTACACTATCATTATTAAACGATTGATTAAGGGTTTAGCTAAATTGTATTATTATTACTAAATAACTCATTAGGGGTTCAAATGAATTTTACTATTATTACTAGATCATAAATACGAATCGTATTAGAAATATCCTTACATATACGAATATAACTGTATATCCATATAGTTAGTAAGCGGTCATGTGGCATAGTGCACTGTTGTAAAGTATACAATTATATGTTAAGTTGCAAGATACACTCTTACAGAGTATATAACAGCGTACCACGCTTCGGGTGAAAGCTTGTAAGCTTTCGCCAGAGGCGCGTACTCTCCGGATACCTCTTCTACCTCTAATCTAACAATCTATCATCAATACTTGCATATAATTCTATCGTCTTCTTCTTACGTTAACATATAAGAGACCTTACTAATACCCCCCCTTTATAAATAACCTTTTTCGTTATACCAATAATTAAAAACTTTCTTCCTTTAATAATAATGATTATACACTTACGTATGCTACATCTATATGTTTTTATCCAGTCTTAGAAATTTATATACCGCCCACTCCTTCTTTCTTTTCCCTAATAAAACAAAATATAGTTACTACCGTTAGAAAGTTATCTTCTACGTAAGTTTTTTATTCTGAAATTATTTCATTTTCGTTAGCTCATAATCAATTTCTCTATATAAAATCTATTAATATTTACCCCAATAATACTTGCATGTAGATTCACTTAATTATATTCACGGTATAACTTATAACCACAGTAAATTCTGTTTCAATATTCTTGGTAAGGTTTCTACCTATTTATGTGAACGTAAAGGGTAAAAGAGTAATTGTAAATATTGGGGTTTGTATTGAAAATAGTAAAATAGTAGGAAGAAGAGGCATTTGGAGAGTGTACGCCATAGGTAAGAGCTTATAACCTCTTAATCAAGCAGTAGCACTCTACCGTACACTCTGTCAATGCCACTTCTAGGCAGTGTCACACTATCATGCACTCTGCAGGATTACACCTTTCAGAGTGTAACGTTACCATGCACTCTACAAAGGTGAAATCTGCAGCATGGCTGCTTACTAACTATAGAGTTATATGGTAATATCCACAAATATTAGAATTAAACGCGGTAAATGTATTGTAATAGTTGATAATCTGTTAGTAAACAGTTCAATACCGGTACTCAATGATATCTTAATGTTATTAACATAATAAATAAAAGCTCCGATTATATTTATACCCCTTCAAACTTTTACCTGTATATAAGTAAGCTTATGATAAGATATTTCAAAACGTATTTCGTGTTTAACATTTAGAATTAATGTAAAAACCCCGGTTTTTCATCTATTTTTTCTTTTATTAATAAATAGTTCAAAAAACGTGAAAACTTGGGTTATTATTACCAAAAATACTATTAGTCCCAAGCGTGCTATTTAAAGCAAAGTTAATATACGCGGTAGGGGATTTGCAATTCCTTTAACACACGTTCTTTCGAGTGATTTCCGCATTGTTTAACATTGAAACAAAAAACGAGAAAATTAAGTAAGTAAGGTATTTTAATCCCGAATGTGTTGATAGACCCTACCAGTAATAAGCCTTTATACATTACAACGTTTTCGATTCGAATCGGTCGAAGTAATAATAGTATACGTAGTTAAGTGGTAGATGTATTGTTCTAGGTTTGGTAGACTGCTAGATGGTCTACATATTAATTTTTATGGCTAATTGATTAGCTTGAATCCTAGTATGAATTGAGCACATAGAATATTGAAAATTATAGTTAATACAATTGACCTATAAAATAATACACACAACTTTCAGTTAGTATAGTCAACTTATATAATATTATAGTTGACTAATTGTATTGCAATTACTACTATTTTAATACGGGCGGCTTTTTGTTTTGAGTGCGTACGCCAATATGGTCGATAATTTATTTCTGGTAGCCTTTAAAATACCTTCTCGTGAACCGGCTAAACCCCTGTTAATTTTGTATCCACATTGATCCTAATTGCTGTACGGTCTCCAATTCCAACCTTTTTAACTTCTATATACAAATATTTTGTTATAGATTAATTCAGAACTCTAATTTTACTATGCGAGTTAATCAAGTAGTTGGTTTCAATTCTTTCACAGTATTCCAGTTTTCCAAGGTACCTTCACTTCTCTTCCTACTCACTCGCACATGATTTAAGATTTCTAGGTGGTTATTTAACATAGCTTTCGAAACCTAGAACTAATTTATTACTATTCATGAATGTTTTCAATGCTTCATTCCCTATTTATATTGTTAAAATATAAACAGATTGTATTTCAAACCTCTTTTCTTTTTTAAAAAAAAATAATCTAGATTTGATTACTTTCGTAGGTTTTACGGAGTGTTATCACGTTAATTATAAGTCGTTTTTCGCTAATTGCTCCCAACTTCGAAAAGTATTCGAATGAGTTTTTCTGATCGGTATAAATTACAACCGAGGTAAGTGGGATCCTTCATTACCTGGTCACGATATTCATGGTTTCATATATCTATATACCTATATTGAATCCGGCTATATTACCATAAGTCACTGAAGTTAACACAGTTCGTATAATTCTTTTATATTTAACTAAGGTTTCGTAAATCAGGTTTCCAATAATTACAAATTATTTTTTGTGATTTATTCTTATTCAGAATCGTTATAGGGAATCTGATTTGTAACGATAAGTCGGTGTTATTTGCGGGGGTAAATGTCCGTAAAGATTATTAACTTGGATTGCAATAAATCAATCGATATCATATTAATCCCCTAATTCAAATCCGTTATCTATTAGTCTAATATTATATTCAATCGATTGTAATTTTTTTCGTTAGGTTTGAAGTTCATACCGTAATCTTAAATGACAAAAAGCATTTAATTAATTTAAAGTTGTGATATATATATTACGAATAGGTTACTCCAAATATTTTTAAACTTTGATCGTTTTGATTTCATTAATTATGGCTTCGTTAAAGCTATGAACCTTTTAACGAAAGTTGAGGTAGATATTTGTATCGTTAATATTATGTTTGTAGATAAACGATTCATTAAAATTTAGATATTTTTCCTTCGTTAAAGTTACAACTATCTTGTAATTCCAGAATTTTAAATACTTTATCGCTTATTTTACCGATTATATAAAGCCAAAATTTCCGATAAAAAGGGTATCGTTAGTCTCCATACCTAATAAAACAAAGGTTTTCTTCTATATAATGAATAAAAACGAGTTATATGTTAAAAATTTCATACTTAACCTCAACTCAAAGTAGGATTGATACATAGTAAACAAATAAACGCTTGTTTTGATCAATCTATATAGTGGTTAATATATCGTATAATTGTTTCTAAAAGGTAATTAACACGTAGTTTTTATTACAATTCCACCAAAAATGGTCTTTTATAAATCAATCTCTCATTACATGTACGCATAGGTAATATAATGGTTAGTAAAGGTTAATTTCCCATTAGTTTTTAAAAGTAAACTCGTTTCTATTACGATTACTAAAATTCAACTAATTTTTTAATTCGTTAGTTCACGGCCTAGTATAATAATTTGTAAATACTAATAATCTGTTATAATTGTAACAAGTTGATCGTCAATATTATGTATGATAATAATAATCAACGATTCAATATTATTAACGACTATATCTAAAATAAGTATAGTTACCTCGCCTGAACAACGTTGTATCTCGCGCAAGGATATTATACCGCTCGCCAAACACGTTGGTAAGTTAATAAATAGCTTGATCTATAAGTTAAATCATTCGTCATAACAACTATTGTTTTTCTGTTTGATTTGGCATTGGGGAGGTTGGTGGTGGTGTTCACAAAACCTTTAACTCGCATCCATAAATTTTAAAAATTTATCAAATATTAAGAAAAATACTTGCAAAAAGGTTTGAAAATATTGAAATAGGGTTTTTATCATTTTTCCAATCGACATTGTAAATTTGGTGGCGATGGCGGTTTCAATTACAGCGGCGATCATTTCGATTTCGTAGACAGCTTTTACATTCTCGCAAACGATTACTATAATCTCATTTTCGCGGTCATTAATTTCGTTCCTATTCACAGGTCTTAGATTGTTGCAACGTTGTCGATTCGATTGTTCTTCGAAGTAACACTAGTATTGCATTGATCAGGTGGTAAATGTATTGTTCTAGGTTTGGCTGACCGCTAGCCGGTCTGTACTGTAATTTGTATAGTTATTTGCTTAGCTCGTGCCCTAGAGTGAAGTGAAGCGTACTGCACTCGACTTACACGTAATGCAGTAAGTCTCTACAAAGCAATACACTTAACTTGCAGTTCAGTATAGTCAATATTACTGTAAGTAATGTTAACCTACTATACTACATGTAATATTATTCCAATAATGACGGCTTTTTAGTTTATGTGCGTACGTCAGTGTAGCTGACCAATCTTTTCCGGTTACCACTGAATTACCTTTTTGTTACCTAGCCATACCCCTATTAATTCCAGTTAACTTCTATACTCAATTACACACAATTGCATGAAAATTAACCCTATTTAAGTTTAATTGCTTCGTCGCTCCGAAGTTCGAGTTTATTTATTCCCACAAAAAGTTTTTTCGTTACAAACTTTTACAAACCTTTACTTTAGCCGTGCCAGTCAAACAGATCGCTATTATTAATTCTTTTACTTCCTTAGCAATTTTTTAATTTGCCGGTACATCCTTATCCGTCGTCACGTAATTTAGGCCTTTTAGGTGGCCTATTAACGTAGCCCTCGGTTCGTATAGTTAGTCTATTGCTATCCACAAACCTTTCCAAGGCTTTGTTCAATATTGTCTTCGTTATAGCATTTACGGGAATGTTATTACGTCGATCATTAGGCGTTTTTGACTAGTGGTTTCGAATTTTGAAAGGCATTCTAAAAGGCTCCTTAATTCGGTTTAAATTACTACCTAAATAGAATACATCTTTTATTACCTAATAATAAAGTTCAAAGTTTTTTACAATGCCATGCCTACATTGAAGCCTATTATTAGGCCGTAAACCTCCGAAGCTAATACTCTTAGTATGATTCTTTTACATTTAACGGAAGTCTAGTAAATTAGATTACTAATAATATTCAACTGGTTTTTTTCGTCTATCTTTATTAACGAGGGTAATTGAAAAGTCTATTTATAAAGATAAGTCGGTGTTTTTTACAAAGAAAACATCTATAAAATCATTAACTTGGCTTTCGAAAGATCAATTAAGACTATAATAATTCCTTGGTTTAGGTTTCGTATCTGCCACTTAAGCTTTTTATTTAGCCATTCAAAGTCTTTATCCGTTGGTTTTTACGTTTTCGTCGCGATGGATAGGTCGTAAAAGGCTTTCGGTTAGCATAAAGTAGTAATATAGTTTCCTTGGACACGCTATTCTAGATACCATTAAACCTTGGCTATATTAGTCTTATTAATTATAGCCAAAACAGCTCTCTAGCCCTTTAAGCGAAAGCTAAAGCCAGTATTAATACCAATTATACGGATTAATTATTTATTAAAGTCAAATGAACTGTTTTTTGTCAATATCATTACAGGCTTGGAATTTCAGAATTTGGAATCCTTAATCGCCTATTGTTCCAGTACCACAAAGCCAGCCGTTGCAATAAAAGGGTCATCGTTAATTTATATACCTATTACACCAAAGTCTTCCTTTCACGTTACGAATAAGTACGGGTCGTTTATTCAAAACTTTATTTTCATCTGTAATTTCAATTGCGACTAATTTCTTAAGGATTAATAAACGCCTACTTCAACCAATGCGTATAATAGCTTAATATTTCGTATTACCGTATTTAAATGGTAGATAACACGTAATTCTTATAATAGTTTTACATTACAATCTGTCGTAAATATTTTACTAATTACGTATAAGATTATATTAAATTACAGCTACTAAACGTGAATGTACCTTTGATTTCAGCTAACAAACCTGTTACCAAAACGACTATCAAACGCTAACAGATTTTCTAAATTATCAGCGACTACGTAGGGATCTATTTTTTTCACTATATCACTGTATCCCCAAGCGATTAGACGTGATATTTCGTACAGCTACCCTATGGTTTTTCCTTTGACCTCGTAAATAATCCTTAATTTAAAAATCGTGACGTTTAGTTCTTAAATGTTAAAATCTGTCTTCGGTACGAATTATATAACTCCTCGAGTTAATAAGCCGTTAATTTCGCTTTTATTTCTTTTTTCAAAGGGTTTACCGAAGGTTTTGATAATGTTTCACGTTCTAAACTTTAATATCAAGTCTTCGTTATCTTTTCCTTTCTTACTTACCCAAGAAATATTGTAAATACGGCCTGATGTATATTCCTCCTCTTTAACGTTTCTATTTTTTGGGGATTGTCTACGCCTGCGGCGTTTCATCGATTCATCGATTATAAATAAGGGAGATTCGTATTAACTCGGTCGTTTAGCTTAAAAATATTTATCGTTAATAACACTAATATAAGGCTTAACTTACATAGTTTGGAAAGATATAAAGATGTTAGCAATTGTAACAATTACTTCAAAATTCGCAATACTTGATATTTTATACGGGTATTTTCATTTGCCTAACTTCTGTTACACGAGGATTTCATTTTGTAACAGCAAAACAAGTAAGTCTATTGTTATAGGGTTGTTTCTGATGTTAAAGGTCTTATTAATCTGTCGGCGTACCAATTCTCTTCGTAGCTCTTTTAAAACTTTTTTATAGGCCACAACACGTTTTTAAGTACTTGCCGAAGGCAGATATTCACTCGTTAGGCATAGATACGCTCCAAAAACTAGAAGCGTTAACACCAAGCCATTAGGGCCTATAATATCGTTTAGGTATTTTACTGCTATTAATAAACGTATATATGAATCCGTAAAGCTTTTAATTTTTAATGTAAAAATATTATACGTTCGG
The DNA here is from genome assembly GCA_038502455.1 of Anisogramma anomala. NCBI lineage: Eukaryota > Fungi > Ascomycota > Sordariomycetes > Diaporthales > Gnomoniaceae > Anisogramma > Anisogramma anomala. The sequence goes on along the minus strand of JASMMZ010000001.1, from coordinate 9,588,635 downwards.
CGAAGTAAGGTATATACCCTCTTAATCTTTCCAATACTCTAATAGTCTTTTACAAATACTTATTTACACTAGATAACGATTTTTTTAACATATTTTTAAAACTCTACCGCGGAAAAAATGATACTTGCATCGTAAATGACGACGTTAGGTGGGCTTAAGTATATATCAATCTATAATATCCTTAGTGTTTTTCACGTATCCTTTACTGAAAGGGACTTTAAAAATTTGGCTTTGTAAAAAAAAGGTGGTAAAATTAATGACATAGAAAATAGACTCAATATTCAAGTAAAATATATCGATAAAGATCTCGCAATTAAAATCTTTATCGTATTTTAATTTGAACTTAAATTTCTGGGGGGTTTGGGCATACGTTTGGTAGTGGTGGCAAAGTTTTTTAATAGCTTTTAAGTCAAAGTATTCTATATCGTTATACCTTACAAATCTCAAGACTTCATACAACGTAACAGCTAAATAATTAAAACTCCAGTATAATTAACGTATTACCGGCTCCGTGAAGTTTAATATTATTACTTCCAGGATTTAAAGATAAAACCATAGGTGCCTCTAATTCAAAGCAAGTAAAAACCTTTAACTGTTTTTAACCAGTTCGTCTACGTTAACGTTGATGTTAACGCCAAAAGTCTTCATATCCTTTGATAAAAGTAAGAAACGGGTAGGGGACTTGAAAATATAAAATGTAATTACCTTTATATCAGTTTCAACTACCGTTACCCGTAATAACAATAATCATTCTCCTAGTTTAAAGCTAACTTTAGCCTTATCAATATCGTAACGATTAATTGAATAGCTATGGTACTTTCTTTCCGCAACATCACATATTACAAATAGCCTTCTTTTAAATACCTTTCTGCCCTTATATCTAGTATAATATCTTAAAAAGTATAGTCCACGTAACGATTGCGAAAGTCAAATGTGCATAAAGGATTAAAAGCTTAATTAGGGTAAAGGTAAAGGTTTTTACCACCTAAACGCTATAAAAAAGCGTGGTCAGCTAGTTACTAGGCCGCACTAAAAGCAATATCTTCGTATCACTCAATTTACTTAGAGGTATTAACGCCGTTCATTGGCTTGTCGCCCTTGACGTTTACGATTGAATTTAAATAGTCCCATTTAAAAGCAATATGGTATTGGGCGTAATATACTTCCTTTTTATCATTACGTTCGGCGGGAGGTTATCGAGTAAACCAGCTATTAAATTTACCATAAATCCAATATCTTTTACCACTATTACGACAATAATGCTTACGGTTAATAGGTCCGCCTAAATCTTAGTGTTATTAATGTCAAAATAGTTGTTACCTTGGTTTTAAGGCCAGTGGACCAAATTTTAGGTGTTATAAGCGCCTATACTTACGATCGACGTAATTAATCACCATAAGGTCTTCCTTATTTACGTTAGGGAAATTACCGGCTTAGGGGTATATACTAAACAAATTTGATATACGCGTTATCACGGTGGCAAACGAGGAATGAAACTGGCTAAAATATCCTTCATAAGTAGTATCTAAAAGTTGTAAGGCGTATTAGAACTCGCTAACGCCCGTAATTACTACTCGTACCTGTTTTCGAAGTATGGCTTCGCCAATGTGGGCTTTCTCCATTACTTTCTTGTACAACATTAACTTGTTAAACATTTATTCAAGGACATTTATTGGCGTTTCCTCCTTTTCCTTCTTCGCTATTATTATAGTATACCGCGTTATAGCCCATTTTGTATGGTATTACATAAGGTATACGTTGTATTCAAAATAACCCTTCATACCATCATAAATCTCGCGAAACTTAGTAGCTCTAGTAAAAAACGTTAGGTAATAGTCCCTAGCATGCCCTGTAATAATTCCGGGAAACAGTAAGTGAAAACCTAAAGGTAAAACCTCTATTCACTAACAAATATTTAAAAAGGGCATTATCTTGGGTATCGAAAAGGTTATAAGGTTTCCCGTTATATTTTTCTACGTCGTTCCAAATCTTAACGAAGTCTGTAAGCAACTTGTAATTAATATTAATTATTTAAACAAGTTTTAGGGGAAAGTTTCGATAATTATTCCAACCTTAAATGTTGTTTCCTGGTAATTTAAGCCTCAAAGCTTTTAAAGTACGGTGTTAAGGGCAATTGCTAGTCGCTTGACCAAAAGGGTCAAGTCTTGTGGTAAGACCTATAGTGGGTTTTCGCGTATAGTCAAATCTAAATAGAGAAGAGTTTAAAAGGGCTTTTTGATGGAATTACTAAGATGGAATAGGCACTTGAGTATTTTGAAAAGCTTAACAATCTTACTTAATTAACTAGTGTAAAGTGCCGGCGTCAATACTTTTAACTGTGTAGGCGACCACTACTTTACGTATTTTACCGCCGTTAATAGCGTACTTCGCGTTATCGAATGAAGATGCTAAACTGCCGAGCAGTTTAATAGGTTCCTTATCGCTAACACTTAAAGAGACTTAACTTAGCTAAAAGTAAAGGAAAGGTCCCTTGAATCGCTTATTGGGGCGGTAAGGTTCTTTAACGCCCTTTCTTTTAAGCTGTGAATCTTAAGGGTATTTTCTAAGCTAATATAAGTTAAAAAGAGCTTGTAATAACATTATGGCGCCCTACATATAAACGTAAATACCTCCTTCCTCTAATTTAAACTTAAATTTCGACTTAATTCCTTTTTGAATTGCTTTTTACATATCAATTGTCTAGTCGTTAAAGAAGTCACGATATTTGGTAAAAGCACGGTTAGGGTTGAGGCTGTTATTATTATGCTTAGCTATGTAATAGCCGATAAAATTGGTTAAGTGTTTTTCGTTTAAGTCTTTATTAACATCACGTCCCTAAAGGTCGTGATTGTAAAACTTGGTAAAAAGGTATCCAAGGGCCTTAACTACTTCTTTACTAACAGGGTTAGTGATAACTTCAAAGTGGGCGCTTCCAGTAGCTATTTTGACGTACTTATTTACGTAGGACGCGTAGGACGAGGGATTTGGTTATATTTAGGCGTAGGGACTTGGCGTTTTAGCTTAACGTTTCATAAGAACTTGGTGATTTAGCGTAGAGTCTCGTAACTTAGGTTTTTCGGCGTAACTTAACGGCTTTTGGTGTTTTCGCTCGGAGCATCGAATTTAACGATTAAACCAGAATAGTGAAAGTGAAAAAAGTAAAGTAGGGGTAAAGGTTTAATGTAAATGGTAAGGTCGAAGGTTGTTATTAGTGGTAAAAGGCGAAGGTTATTTGTTATTTAGCCATAGGAATTAGTCGTTTTTCTTTTAGTAGTAGTACCCGTAATAGTACTAACTTAACCGTTTGCCAACTTGCCGAACTTTCAAACTTCTGACAGTTAATTTCAACGTCTTTAAAAAAGGTCAATAAAGATTTCTTAGTGTTTTTCAATAGCGATACCGTTTCTTACTTCTAGATTGTCGTTAGGGACTAACGTAACCTAAAAGTCTTTTCTGCATTCCTGCTTTTAGGGACTGGATAAATACTAATAGAAGCCTTTCGTAAAAAATCTTTCCTTTACCCTAGATGCCGTAGCCGTAAAATGTAACCAGAAAGTAACTTGTTCTTCTACCTAGCCAATCTGTGCTTAATCTAATAAGCACTGATCAGTGTTCGTAGGTCTTAGATCGTTGCAACATTGTCGATTCGATTAGTCTTCGAAGTAACAGTAGTATTGCATTGGTCAGGTGGTGGATGTATTGTTCTAGGTTTGGTAGACCGCTAGCCAGTCTGCACAGTAATTTGTATGGCTAATTGCTTGGTCCGTGCCCTAGAGTAAAGTGCATCGTACTGCACTTGACTTACACCTAATGCGGTAAATCTCCACAAAGCAATACACTCAACTTGCAGTTTAGTATAGTCAACATTACTATAAGTAATATTGACCTACTGCACTGCATGTAATACTATTCAAACAGTTCCCACTTATAAAAAAAAACTTCACGACGCAAGCTATCTTTACAACACCTATTTCCTTCCCTTAGATATTGATAAAAGTTATTAGCATGATTGTACTCAGGATTTTAAACTTTATATTAATGGTTAAATTAATAATTTCAATTATCACGATTATAAAGGTATTGAGTATTTTCATTGTTTTTACGAGTATTTTCTTGGTTTTCACGAAAATCGTAATGTTTATTTCAAATATTTTGCGAAACGAGGCCATAAATTAGAAATTCACGATCAGCTGTTACTAATGAAATTGGTTTACTCTTTTTAACCTTAAATATATACTTATATATCAATTTTCCTCTATATAGTAAACATTTATATTACTAAATATCATGGTTAGAAAAAGATTAGATATTGATCATAACGTTTTTCCAATTCTTATGAAAACGGTTTAATATTCTAATAACTCGGGCGTATCCTATATTTATATATATTTTCGTACCCTATATTCGTTGTCTAGTAAATCGCGAATACGAAAGGAATACACATGGTATTGAATAGTAACTCAGCTTATATCCATTGTTAACTTGAAGATATAAGCATGTATAATTTCTGTAAAACCTTTACAACTCATTTTACAATAATTGTTAAAAGCTAACTTTGAATTTCATTAATAAAGAGCTAATCTCTTTTTTTAATAAAAATCGTTTTTTCCCCCGTCAATTAACTTGTAACCTTGAAATACAACTCAATAAAAGATTGAAGCGTTGTTAAAAACTTTATACATCCGTAAATACGATATTTTTACCCGTTATCACATAACTCAAATCAAATGAGTCGGGAAATTTTGAATTAAAAACCCTTACCTTTTCTCACTCTAATTAATGTTTTTTAATGAAATATTAAAAAAGAATATAAAACCTTTCGTCGAAGATTATATTGGTTTTTGCGATCGTAGGCATTATTCTTGCATCGGCTATTTTCGCGGGCTTGTTGGCTGTTTTTACAGGTGTTATAGTTTTTTTATAAGGTTGTTATTCGCGGTAGATTTTATATAATCAGCGATTATCCTCACGAAATCGATAGTTGTTTTCACGAAGTATACGATTATCCTTACAAAATCGACGGTTATTCTAACCAAAAATGGAACTATAAAATTAACGGGGAAATAGTTTGCAACGAAAGGTGATTACAGTAATTACCACGCCAGTGGTAATATAATTTACAATATCGTCTCCTATACTTTAAACCATGTTTCAAATACGACTGTTCAAGGTATGAAGGCGCTTATCCATAGAATTATAGCGTTCTTTAATCTTACAATCAATTTTTTTTGGATACGTTCTAACAAAAGTTCGTCTTCGATAGTAGCAAAAGTTTCAGATATGATTCAAGTGGCAGCAAAAAAGCAAATTGAAACTAGTGAGGAGGGAAAAAAGGGAATACGAAATAATTACTACCTTTTCTAGATAGTGTTTAAATTTAAGGTTTTTCAACCTCAAGTTTGTTATAACAGTGTAAAAAGAAGTAACTGATTAACTAACAATGTTTTTAGTTACTTTCTTGTTATGGAAACCTGCGATAAAGGGGTAGAAACCTGCGATAAAGGGGTAGAAAAAAGTAGGTAATTAACAGTTGATAGCTGAATTGGTGATAATTATTGATATGATTAAAAATTGGTTGATGGTATAGACAAGGTGATTTTAAGCTTTTAATACGTTTTGGCTAATCTGCTTGAATTTGCAGATTCTAGTGATAGTATTGTTTGATTGAAAACAACACGTTTTGCAATAGTATTACTTAAATGAAAACAATACGTCTAGTATTAACTTAATAATCGGAAATTTACAGCTACCATTCATTGGACGGTACTATTAGATATATGTACAAATGTGATAATAAAGATGTCAAGTTTAAGTTCTAACTATTGCAAACTTTACAGCAATTGAAGTAAGTTCAAGAAAACAAGGGCAAGTGAACCAAAACCAGGCTCACTCTACAGAGGTTCATCAATTAAGAAGAAAACGTACAAAAAAAGATTACCTTTATAATGGAGAAGGGGAAACCCTTTTTTATTATTAACATCCCGTTGTATACAGCATTATATGAGTTATAATAAAAGAACCTGTCTGTTTTACTTCCTTAGTTTACTTTCATAAAGTAATTGGAAATAATTTTGAGAATATTGAAAAATGATTTAATATATTAAAAAAATGCAATCTATGCCTTGATTAGATAGTGATAGTGACAATAGTTTCAAAGTACATGGAAAAAGTTCAAAGTAAAAATGAGTAGAAACATCAAAGTAAAAAAGGTTAATTAAAGTATAAGAACGAATAATATTAAGCTAATAATTTAATGAACCCATTCAATTGAAATTTTATTAAGACAATAAGCTTAGCATTGAAGATTTAGTAGAAAACGTTTAATTTAAATTATCTGCTAATAACCTATAATACTAAAAATTATTACCAAGTTAAAGGTATTTTTATTAGGGATTGCCGAACTATTTAAACTTAATACAATGATTTCATTTGTTTAAGTTTTATATTTACGCGTGTGTTAAGTTAAAGCTTAGTGTATTAAAATAGGGGGTATATTGCATTAGGTCATAGATTTACCCCTGTATAATTTCGGTTTACTTCAATTGTGTATACGTTTTATTAGGTGAGGGATCCTGTGAAGGATTATGTGATTACGGAGGCTTTCGGAACTGTTATTAGTTGTGGACGGATGGTTAGATGTTGTATTATTTTCATCCATTCAATCCACTTTGAAGCCTTAATGCAATGCACTTGCTGTACCCACAGGACAATCTCACAATCAAGGCACTTAGTCAGGTGAAGGCACAGCGGAGTTGACCTCGCGATCCGTCAAGGTCAACATTGGATTCTGACTGGGCTGCGCTAACAACAATGCATTGATGTGTACGTTTCCAGTCCAACAATCCAGCCCCGCCTTGCATTACTCTCCAACACTAGGTTATGTCCAACGCATAACGGTCGCCAGCCCCCAGTCGAACGCCAGCCCCTGCCCCGCCGCCCATCCAGAACCCGGACCCCATCCCAGCCAACCACCTCCCGTCGACGCCCGTCTCCGCGGTGATGGCCGCGCGGGCCGACCGCTGCGGCGACCTGCTGGACGTCGACTTTGCCGCACCCGCCGCCGCCGACCCGCCGCAGCGCGCAGGAGGTGCTGCAGCAGCAGTAGCAGCAGCAGGAGGGGGAAGAGGAGTCGGCGGCGGCGGCGGCGGCCGAAGCGGACCCCAACCTCTGGCGGGATTCTCGTCCGGCGCTTCTTCCGGCTGCCGGCCGCGCTGCAGGCGGTGATCATGGCCC
>JASMMZ010000001.1:9543145-9581347 GCA_038502455.1 Anisogramma anomala | reverse complement strand
TGAAGCTTGCTGCTCGGCGCAGTACGACACGCCGCCCTCCCACGTGTCGCCCGGCGCGAGCGACGTGAACTTGGACACGCTGCCGGGCTCGATGGCCACGTAGTGCTGCCAGGCGGTCTTGGGCTCGAGGTCCTTCATCGTCTTGAGCGAGCTGATCTTCTCGGACCAGATGTTCCAGATGACGACGTCGGGCAGGGTCGGCTCGCGGTCGAGGACGACGCGCGGGCGGCCGTTGTCGAGGAGCGCGAGAGGGGTGTCCACGCTGGGCGGGGTGTAGATGCGGTCGGTCTCCTTGACGATCTTCAGCTCGTCGGCGGTCTCGGTGAAGACGGTGTAGTTCAGCGTCTTGTCCTTGTAGACAGCGCCCTTCAGGCCCGTGATGGACGCGGTTGTGATGTCCTGGCAACTTGATCAGTCAGGGATAGGATGTGCGTTCGTTGTGTGTTGCTTACAGGTACAGCAAGATATGTGTGCAGCAGGAATTGGAGGTCGATGGCTTGATGGTCATTGTTCTGCACGATGAAGTGGACAGCAAGGTTGTCGGACCACAGGCGGATACAGTAAAATAACTGGAACGCGTGAGGCCAGCCTATCCTATAGTCATTAGACAGCTGCGTCTGGTTCAGAGCGAAGATAAGCTCAACGCCGTCGGCGGCTTGGTCGTTGGAGCCGTGGTAGGCCCACGTGCTGTTTCTGGCAAAGCCATGGGAGGGGAGCTCCGAAGTCTGGTGGTCCTTGGGTGGCGTGCCGTAGTTGGGGAACATGATTGGAATGCCGCCCCGTATGGGGGCGCTCCCGTCCAAGGCGGACGCCGTGGACATGAAGAGCTTCTCGTCGCCATCCTTGGTCTTCCAGGACGTGATGGTGGCGCCGTGGAGGTAGACCGTGAGGCAGTCCCCGCTGGGCAGCGTGGCCGTGACCGTGCCCTTGTCCTTGTCCTGGACTACAGCCGCGGCGGGGGCAGCGGGAGGACCATTCTTGTTGTCGTCCCGTGGTGCCAGTGGTGCAAGTGAGACCGCGTGCTTCGCTGATGCCGCAGTCATGCAAGACAGAGCCGCCAGGGTTGTCGGTAGGAGGGAAGAGGCTCTCATGGTGCCTCCAAGAGCTACTGAAGCTCGGAAAACGTGGGATTGAAGGAATGAACTGAATGATCAGATGGTGGGAACACGGCACAACGGAGCGGAACATGGGAAGGGGAACACATGATTTTATGTTTTGTAGCCGTGCGTGGCCCCTGCCAAGCGATCAAGCCATGTTCATCAATCTATCTGCTTTGCCTTGCCCAGCGCCTGGTTCTTGGCACGTCCGAGCACACATCAAGGAGAACTGGAACTGGCAGATTGCTGACCTGGGATTCCTGATGAATGGATCAACGAACCGGGAGACCATAGTTCGCAATGGGTTTCTGATCTTGTTTCTGCCGGCCACAGAGAGGCTCAGTGGCACGAAAACAGCATCCATGCCGGCTCCATGTTTGGACCGCTTTTCATAGGCACCGGCATAAGCCTGGCAGCTCCCACTACCACAGGGTGTCATGTATGGGTCACCGGCGCTAGGGCCGCCTTGTATTTGTATTGTATCCCTTTCGACTTTCAGTCACGGAACACCATCATGGCACCGAGTCCGAGTGCAGCTACACTCTCATGACTCTCATGAGTGTACCGTGTAACTTCCAATCAAACACTAGACCGCACGGGAGGAGAACTTGACTTTTCTTGGGACAGTAGTGGTTCCGGGTATGTCCACCCTTTTGTTGGTGGAAGTGCCCTCTCATGTGATGATGGAATCAGGCTCATGGGTGTGAGTGCAAAGGGGAGGCACCATACTTGGAAAGACATTAAACCGTAAACTACGATTCTGTGCATCAAGGGTAGCCATTAAAACTTGAAAGCAACGGTGGAGATCCCAATTTCGGAATATACTTTCAGGTTATACTAGCACTATAGTACTAGTAGTTGAGGAGCTCGCACTTTATGACGGAAGTACTGTACTCAATTTCATATTTTCATTCGGCACCTCAACTAAGAAATGCATTTCCTTGGTCAGACTGGATTAAGATTTTCCATGTCAAAGTCTGAACGGTGGAAATCATTCAAGTAACGCTTCTGGTTGACCAGTGCAGGGTGCAAGTTTACAAGCTTCATACTGGTAGTCAATAGAGTAAAAATGGCAGCCACGCAGCCACGGGGCCAAAGAGGAGTTGGAAGCAGAGTTGAATTGTCAAGGTCAAACGCAACTGCGTTACATCTACAGTATTCACAACTGTAGCCCCAGAATTCAGGGAGGCTTCCTTGCGGAACCAAATGGTAGCCACAAAATCGTACACAGGACCTTACGTTTTGTAGTTTCTGTGCCAGCTAATTCACAATACCTGGGCAATTTGTTGAATGAAGACGTCAAATTGGCACGCTCGACACGAATCGCGTTTGATTGGGGGGTGCATTGCACAGTGCAGCTGAAGTGTCTATATAAGAAAGAGTACATAGTCAAGGTCTTCAGACTAGTCGAATGTGTAAATACAGTGTATCCCTGTTATCATAGGTTACGTATACAGGGGTCCTATATCAAGGTTCACCACAACCTCTTTTATATAGGTACATAACTACTGTGTAAACCTTAGCCGAATTCTATAGGTACGGGTATTTATGTAATTGCATTGGAAAATTCTATAACACGAGTTATGGTTATATACGTAATTTGTTGGAATAGCTGTTAATTGCAGTACAGTCAAGTGACTGTACTAATTGCAAGTTGACTGTACTGACTGCAAGTTGACTGTATTGGCTGCAAGTTAATTGAAAGAAAGTGCCCAATTTAACGTAGGGAACGGGCCAAGCAGCTACCTATACAAATTAGTGTATAAACCAGCTAGCGGTCTGCCAAACTTAGAAGTAACACATCACCACTTTCAATTCAATATCAGTTACTTCGACCAGAGATTCGAATCGACTACTTTGCAACAATGAAAACCTACCAACATGATTTTCATTTACTAAGGACATTAAAACCAACACTTTGTACAGGTTAAATGTTCAACATTCAACGGTTAATTTGTTGTATGTTCGTTATAATCCCAGGTAAATTACCATTAAACACAAATGCATACCTTCAAAATTTTACATTGAATTATATTTCTTGAAAACTATGGGTCGATTATATTGGAGAACGAAATTCAGTACTAGAAAAAATCGGTGTATATACTAATAAGTTCCTAATTAGATACGTTTTTGTATGATAATAGGGGCATACAATCTCTACTTTACGTATCTTTGAAAATATATATCGACGAGTTTACACCTCGTATTTTACAACGCTAAAATATAAAATATACCATATGTTGGTTTAGTGTGCATATTCACCTAACTAAGACGAAATGATATAATTATTTGAGTAATATTGTATTAAGGTATAAAAAGAAAAAGAACATTTTAGAAAGTACATATTTCGAAGCAAAGAGTAAGTACTTTACTCCAACTCGCATATTATCTCCATGGTTTCCTAATATTCTTTATATATACAGATTTTAATGTTTTTTGCATTAATACTCTTTTACTTTATATGTTGTATCCGTTTTATTTTATACTATATTCATATATGTAGTTATGATAATATTTATATTTAATGTAAGTCTAGAAGTTATGGTATTAGTCATACGGACCCTTTATTAACTTTATTTATCGGGCCTTTCGTACCGTCGATTAATATAATACGAGTTGAAAGGGTCTTCTTTTTCGTTACTAAATTCCGGAGCTTGTGGGTATATACCGGTCGAGCCGGAGACTTGAGTAGTTACAGTCGCTAACGAAAAACACAATTGGCCAAAAAACCCTTCGCAAGTGGTATTAGGGCATTACAAAGCGTATTCGAACTCTTTATAACCCGTAATTACTTGTTGGACCTACTAACATAAGGTATCTTTACCAACTTCCACGTTTCCTATTGCCTATTGGCAAAGTATTAGCCTATTAAGCATCTGATTTAAAAGGTTTATCTTACTTTCCGACTTTTTTTTGCAATTCAACATTTAATATTACTTAATAATATTCCAGTCCGTATAATACTAAATAAGATTAACATTGTATTTTAAGTAACCCTTTATACTATCGTAAATTTCGCGAAGAAAAGGTATAGTTCGTTAGTTATCAGAGGTAGTGGTCCTTAGCTTAACTAGTAAGGATACTAGGAAACAGCGAGTAAAGACCTGGTAATTTAACTTTTATTTGATGGTAGATGTTGAAGAATGGGCGTAATTTGATGTTGAGGAGGTTATACAGCTTACCGTTATATTTTTTTTTACTTTTCCAGATTTTAACGAACGTGGTGATTACCGTATAGTCTGTATCTTTTATGGGAACGCGTCGAAGGGGAAGTGTAATGTATTATTCGTAATCCTCGTTTAGCTAAAGAAAAAAATAGGGTTGTTACTAGTGTTAGTAAACAGGATAATTATCTTTGGCAAAATTCGAAAGGAAAAAGCTGGTGATCGTACCTATAGTAGGTTCGCGTATAAAGCTGGTCTTTCCTCTATTTAGCTATTCAAACTGGACGTATTAAAAAGTTTAAGGGAAATAATTGTAAGGGTTTTTGTTGTGGGGGATTTAGTGATGATACTTTTGGTATTAAAGGGTTCAATAGAGTTTTTATTTAATGGACTAGTGGATTTATAGGTTTAAGGGGTATAAATTTATCGAATCCTCCTGGATAGGTTTTTACGAACGTGTATATAGTCGTTATAGGTTACCATTGCCAATAACCTTTTTACCCTCAATTAACGTTTTTTAAGGGTCTTTATCCGTAGCTTATTCGTAAAGTAAGATAGCCAAATTGCCGTCTTTCCCTTTTTTCGTATTAAGTTCGACGTCTCGAACGAACAGATTAATTTTTAGCTTTGTTTTTGCTTACCTATCAGCCTTCTTTTACATTTCTAAACTTTAGTCGCGAAACTAGTTTTAAAAGGTATCGAAGGCTATAGGTTTATAGTCGACTAGTTTAAATTTTGTATCGAAAATGTAACGGCCGATTGCATTGATCAGGTGCTTTAGAATAAAGTCTTTAGTAGTATTAATATACCAGAGTTCTTCGTCGTAGTGCCTTTCGAAGATGTTGCCGAGGGTAATAATTGCCTTCTTTCTGACAGTATTAGTAACGGTATCGATTTAAATGTGTTTTGAAGCCATTGTAATAATTTGGCTGGTGTAGAGCTTAGTGGTGGTGGACTTAGCGATCTGAGGATATAGGGATTTGGCGTTTTAGCGTGAAGTCGCGCAACGTGGCTTTTTTGGCGCGACTCTGTGTTTTTATTCAGAGTAACGATCTTAGCGATTGAATTAAGGTTAAAAGAGTGAAAAAAAGTGAAGTAGGGAAAAGATTTAGTGTAGAGGATAAAGTCGAAGGTTGTTATTGGTGGTCGAGGTTATTTTTTATTTAGCGTAGGGACTTAGTCGTTTTTCTTACGATTTGTAATAGTAGTAATTGTAGTAACAATTAACTTAGCCGTTTGCCAACTTACCGGCTTGGTGATTTTTAAGACTTTTAGCGGTTAATTTTAACGTTTTTGAAGAAGAATTAATGAAGATTTCTTGGTATTTTCGAGTAGTGATACCGTCGCTTACTTATAGACTACCGCAAACAACTGCATAGCCTATAAGTCTTCCCTTCTTGCTTCCGCGAATAACTACATAGTGTATAAGGGCCCTTCGCAAAAACCTTTCCTTTACCTTGCCTAAAAAGGACAAAACATAACCGGAAATAGCTTCCTTCTTCTACTTGGCCAATCTGTGTTTAATCTAATAAACACTGATCATTATTTGTAGGTCTTTATCGTTGCAACGTAGTCGATTCGAATCACTGTGGTCGAAGTAACTGGTGCTGCGTTGATATTGTTGATTGATATGTGAAAGTTCTAAGTTTGGCAGACTGCTAGCCAGTTTACACAATAATTTATATGGCCAAACGCTTTGGCCTGTGACCCACTCTGAAGTTGGCACCTACTTCACTACACTTGCAGTGCAGTATATTCCAATCCCACAAACTATAGTCAATTTTTCAGTACGTACAATCAACCTTACTACAAGTAAAATTTACTTGACTGTACTGCACTTAACTGCTATTCTAACAATATACGAATGAATGTTTATGAATTTTTTATTGAAAACGGACATGTGAATTATTTCATTAAAAATAACTTCTCTATTCAACTTTAAATTTCGAATCCGATGTCTAATATATAAGTTTGTTGCCTTACCCAAACTTTTTGTACTTACAATCGATTTAATTCATGACTAAACGATTTTTTTCCAATCATCTTAGAAATTTTCCTTGTCTTATAAATCAATATGAAATTATTAAAACAAACTTATCGATCTTCAATCGCGTTATAACGGTAAAAAATAATAATAGAAATCATCTAAAAAAGCCTTTACAAGTAATATCTGAGCTTTGAATGATACATTTAAAATATCATTCCATCACGTTGTACATATCTCTCAATCTTTCACGAATTAATTCATATGTTACTAAATATATCAACACTCATTCTATGATGATTGGTGGGAATAGTAACTAGAAATCAAAACTTTTAATATTCATATCACAATAAATTTTTCAAAGCGATTTAATCTTATAGTTAAAATATCAATTTCTTGTCTTAGTTCTCAATTATTCTCCATATAGTTACAGACATAGTTATAGATTTATAATTACCCTATCCTTTCTTGACGTTCTATAATAGAAACATCAGATACTTTTTCTATAGCTATTTTAATCGTGTATACTTCAAGTAAGTTTCTAAAGGTTAAAGGATTACAGAAGTTTAAAATGTGGTTATAGTACTCGACCGAAAGAGTAACATATCATTATTATTCCCAAGGAAGGTTATATAACATATATCCGTAACTCTAAGTATATACTTTTGAAATATTCGACAGGGAAAAATGCAAATCATTGACATATTTATTCTCTTTATTTTTTCACTATCGTATCTATAATACTCTTTCTATTGGAATATGGCACTATATATTCTATATATCTTATAGTTATTTAGTATTGAATGGTGACAAGTTATTCGTATCTTTAGTCGATTTCGTGGGCTTTATTTGCATACCTTTTAATTTATATATATATTTTTAAAATATAAATATTCAAAATATTGTATGTTTATTATATTGCCTATAATAATTTAACCACTTCAATACATTTAAGTCTAGAACGTATAAACCGTATTGAAAGATTTTATATTATTTCGAAACGTTATCCATAGTCCTCCTACCAATTTTTTTGCTTTGTATAAATCCAAATCTTGTAATTAATTATTATATAATTAGGAAATATTACGACTAAAGTATTTCAACTCGATATATATATATATAAGGATGATAAAATTCCTACATCTTCGACCTTTTATCAACTTTCTTGGAATGTGTGCACGAACCACCTTGTTAAGAAAGGTACGATGAAACTACAGTAGAAGTAGGGTCTTGAGGAGAGAGGAGGTATTTAGAGGGGTATTTTGAGAGGTATTTTGAGAAGTAGAGAGGTGGATTTGTGTTGTTCTTTCTAGTCTGACTAATGCCACGGATACCCCCCTTTGTTCTCCAAACATCCCTCCCGTAACAGCGGGTAGTCATTTCCCCATTATAAGTTATGCTTTGCATTCATATCAATCCTCTATGCTATTACCTATCCTCCAATTATTGTATGGCTAAGTCTCTGAAGCCTTGTAAAATAAAGTGGAGTAGATAAAAGTTAAGGTTTACATCAAATATTGATGTAGAGTGAAGTGGGGTAATGAAACAATAGAAACAATAGAATAAAGAATAAAAGGTAAACTTTCTACTATACTTTACTATAATCCTCTAACCCTTAAATTTTAATTTTAACTTTAACTTCCCTTCCTAACTTTTTCAACTTTTTAACCTTAATCTTTATTCTTTAATTTTACAACTCCAACTTTAATAAAGATTAACATCGTTATTTCATCACGGTGTATTTTAATCGCTGGCATCGTTCTACTACGGCATGTTCCAATCGATGGTGTCGTTATTATCAAAGTCGTTGACATAAGGTTTCCTTATTTCTTTTAAAACTAATCTACTTACTCCCTCGACCTTTTCCCTCTAAATATATGGCTTTAATAAATTAATGTAGACTTTCCTTTTCTTTTACCTAGTGGTAGAGTTAACGATTCATAACGATACAAATGATACAATTTCATCAACCTCCTACAGCCCCATTTGTTGCGGCTTAAAGGTAGGCACACGACTGTTTTTTAGGTCTTTACTTTTATCTATACCAACCAAAAACCTTTTCAACTTGATATTGCGAGTCTTTGACACAACCTCCCACACTTAGTCGCCGACTTTAAATCCATCGCCATCGTTTTCAAGGTCGGTTTTGGATTTTACCCATTGTTTTACCCATTTATCGGCCACCTGTTAATGGGAACTGTTACGCTGACTAACGAATTCGTTATAAATTACCTCTTCATTAATTTTCGATTTATTAAACATTATTATTAATTGTTTTCGATCCAGCTTTAATACTACCCCTACAATGGCAGCCCCTAAGGGCTTTACTGTCCAGCCCAATATGATTTATAAAAGTGTATATAGCAAGTTTCTCACGAGTCTATTATTAATGGCCCTTATAATATTGGCGAGAGTTTTAGGCCACTTTTTGAGTTGCCTATATATACTTCCGTAAGCCTATTTCTTTAGCTTATTCTTAACTAGATTTACCAATATTTCAATTAATTCTATTGATATAGCTAAGTATATAGACGAATTTATTATTTTTGTCCTTCTCTTAAAAAAAAACTTTATAACTGTTAGGTTTTTAAAGTACCATACGTTATCTAAGTAACATTCTTTAAGGTAGCTGAAAATATCGATAATAGGGTTTTATATTCGATATACCTCCTCGCCTATTAATTTTTCTGTTACTTAGAAAAATAAAAATCACGAGAAATAATCAACTACAAAGTAAAAATAAGTTTTTCCGCCGACTTTTTTTAAATTTATTTTGCCTATAAAATCCGTACTCATAATATCACATAGTCTTAAAGTCACGACAGGTATAAGGTTTACGTTAATTGGTTTGGTGGTGTTAGATAAAGCGCATGATTTATATGTTTTACCGTATTTTTTTAATATTAATGTAATAAATTGTCTACCACAGTATTCCTTTTAATTTATGAAGGATCAAAGACACCGCAAAATACCTATAAAGGTCGTAGGCCCACTTTAACGTTCGAGGTACCTCGCCTTTTTTTACGCAAATTACGTATGTTTTACCAAGTTTTCGCCTTAATAATACGCTGTTTTAAATACAGAATTGTAGTAGGTTTCGTTTTACTTTTCTCCTTAACTATATTAGTAATTATTCGATTACTTCTTAGCCACTTATAAAGTACCCCATAATATCCCCATATTAATTCATTTCGTCAATATATACGGTTATCATTATCATTCATCTAGGTCACAATATTTGTTTAGGGCTTAGCACTCTTATAGACAATAAAATTCCCGTCCCTAGATCCTTTAGCATCGTTGGTTTCACAAGTAAGCATTTTCCTACTGCCTACGGTAATTCTCTTGTTTCTAATTTCGAAAGTTTTATAGTTAGCCCCGACAGTTTTAAAGCTTTGTCCGCAATTTTAATTATTTTGTTCGAATTTAAGCGATATACAATTCTCACATTAAATATCCCGAGGATATCTATCTACTACGCGATTTTCCCTATAGATATTGTCGGACTTATTAATAATGAAATAAGGTTCGTGTAGTTATTATATACTATTGTTGGAAGAGGCGACTTGATCACCTATAACCTAGCTTCTTTCAAATATTTTACTACGACCAGTACTTCTCTTTCGCTAATAGAATATCTCGTCTTGGCATCGTTCAGTTTCCAGGAAAAGAAAGCTAGAATTCTCACGTAAGACATTAACTTATCAATAACCTTGATACCTATTGTCAATCCCTCCAGTTAGAAAGCGATACCACCGATCCCTTCATCTAACATATCCGTTACGAAGTAATATTAAAATAAGCGATCTAGAGATATTACAATATTCTATTAGATAGCTATACATATAGTAATAAAAGCCGTAACATATTCTCTTTTTTACTTAAAATCTTTCAAAACCCATTACATCTGCTTTAAAAATTTCTCCGTTAATGTTATTTTCGACACTTTTCTTATGTAAAATATTTTCAATGTTATCTTCTATAATGTTTTTCCAAGTATATACCTTGTAACATACGGTGTAAGGTAAAAGAACACGTCTAATATTTTTGATAAGGTAGAGTAATTTTCAGGTTTCACCTATATTTCGAATCTCTTCCAATATTTCTTAAACAGCCGAACTTAATCTTGAAGCAATTCGAGTCCCAATGATTAAATTTAACTTCCAAATAAAATATTTTTGTTAAGGGTCAAATTAATCCTTTCGGATTCAAAACAAGGAAAATACTATGGGTAAAAGATTTTAATCATTACGAAGAATCTATGTAATAAGGCGTTATAGTTATTAATATACAAGTTGAAAGCCGTTTTCCAGGCATGGCTGTATTCCATTAATAAGGATAGTATTGGTCCACTAATTCTCGCGTTTTTTCAGTTCCACCTCATGGTATTTTCGTCGATTCTCACGCTATTTTCATTATTTGGTAATAGCTATTTACCCAAGGTAATATTACTAAGTACGTAATAGTTATACCCACTTCCCGTTATTTCTTAAGGCATTATAAACATTAAATATTACATATTTAGTAAAATAAATGCCATCTTATACTTATAACTTGGAGTAATAAAAATTGCCTAATATCCGTTTACTGTATCACCTTAGGGGAAAATATTATAATTACCTCAAAGAAAAGTATTAAATACTTCATTTCGTAATCATATCGTTTATTATAACTTAATTATATAATTGTTAACTGAAAAATAATTACAAATAAATCGGTATTCATTATTTTTCATTCGTGGGTATTATAAATATATACCTCATTTAAACTTACCTAACATAAAAAACCCGGCTGTCTCCATGGCTAAATAAAACCTTTATACGAATATAATATAGTCTTATAAATATATTAGTTATTTTAGCCAAAACGATTCGCTATTTAGTTCAAATTCTATTAAATAAATAACGAGATCAGTTACCCGTACGTCCCTTAAACCAAAGGCGAATGTATCTCTTTAAGTTTATGCCAGTCTTTTGGCTAATGCCAATCCTTTCCCTTCGTTTTCACAAAGTTGTAGGTATTTCTCGCTGGTGAACTCATCTTCCTCGTTTATTTTGCTTATATCTCCAACATTAATGCCGAAAATTTCGAACCATCTCTCAATAACATTTTGTAATACGTCGTCTAATTCCTTCTATTTAGGACGAAATCGGATGTCTCTATCGAGTTTGTTACTTTATGCTATCGTTATTCGTTCTATTTCACTAAATGTCAAGAAAACTTTTTTTAATTCTCCTTTCAACTCGTTTCCCTCCATTTTTCCTCACCATCATTAATATTCGTATGCCGAAACGTTCAAAAATGCTTCCCTATCATTTTCACTGTTTAACGCCCATAAAGTCAAAATATCGTTATTTTATCCGTCTAATACCGAATTAGTTTTTCCGTTTCAATTGAAGATTAATAATCCAACAGGTAACTTTAATGACATAAAACAATTAAAAAGTTATATTTTTCCTTCGAAACCCAAACGCTAAACTAATATATGCAAGATAGGTAAACGCAATAAACAGTTAACGACATCGAGGTATTCTTCAATAAGTAACCCCTTTACCTCGTTAAACGCAATAACTTTTCTCTATATTCTCTTTATTCGTCCATTTCGTCTTGTAATCACTATTATTATTCTCGTTTCCTTTTTGTATATTGTTCTTTTGTCCTTATTAGTTTCCTATATAATCAAAACATATTCAAAACACACTTATTTGTAAATACCAATATTTCCTAGGTATTTCGGTTACCAAATAGCCTTTCTTAGGTATAAGGCACGCCTTTATTTGGGCGTTTCCTATTATAGGCTAGTACCTGACTAGTATTACTAGGGATTCAACCCTGGTAGTTCTACATACTCTTACGATGCTCTGGAGTAGGGAGGAAGCTGTATATGGATACGCTCACACACGTTACGTGACAGGGATTACACTATATTAGTTTTATAGCAGCTCCATAATAGAAACTTCTTCTTTTTCCTTTTTATCTAGGTTTATAGATAAAATCCGACTACCTTAAGCGATAGCTCTGGTTTTAGTTTCTTTATATATAAACCTCAATTTCTTTCCGATAATGTTTTAGTTGCTTATTAACGGCTATAACCAAAGGTCATATTATTATTTTCTGAATTGCCGAATCTAAACCCCCAGGTTTTAAAGTAATTCCTCCACGCGTGCATTACGAAGCAGCTTTATAGCGCTTTAACATCCTAATATAATTACTTTACAGCTTAATACAAACGTTTTACCAACGCTTTACGTACGAAATACATTAAGCGGAACCAAGCCGCTCAAAAATACGCTTTATACTTTTAACGACGAAACACCGACGTACTAAACGCGTTAACAAATATAATCTGATAGCTTAAAACTACCGGCATGCCTACGTTTTCGGGATAACTTCCCCTTTGAAATGTTTCCCCTACGTACGCTATGAACGACGTTACTACCATACCATTCCTTACCGGGAACCGCGTTAACTTTTTAAACGACGAAAACTTAGATTTCGATTATGACGCCGTCGTCCCTTTTAACGGGTGTTAATAACTTAAACGTAAACCTTTTAATTAGCCGGTTAAGTATTCCAGTATTAAGTTACGATTTCCGATATAAAAAGTTGCGAAAATACGTAAATTGCATCGAAATCAAAAGTTTATTAATATTTAAAAAGATTACTTTTACGTTATTGTTTAACAGTAAAAGGTCCCCGTAAAAATTATTATAAAAAGTCACTATACCTACGGAGGCAACGGTGGTATTAACGATTCTAACGCCTTTATAGTTATGTCCCGCGTTTACTAATACGATCTTAACGCGGTTGAAACAACTATCGCTCGGCTTACAAATATAAAACAGGGAATTCAAGAACGATTTTACGTTTTTTTTAATGTTTAAGGGGCTCCACTTGCGAAATCTGGTGACATAGCCTGAGAATCAGCCGCTAAGCTCGCCATCTTAAAGAGAGCTATTAATAATAAACTCGCCAACACGCTACTCCCCCTCGATATGCCTGCGGATTACGACGAATAGGTTGCCCGCGCCTAATTTATCGACGGACGCCTTTATAACATCTATACTCGTTACAACATTATTAATACTATTACCGTTAAGAGAGTCATACATAGTGTAAATAATAGTAACAACGTATCCGCTTGGGATAACCAAGACGATGTTATTATAACTGGCGTAAACGCCTTTTAAGTCTTTCCTAATTGGCGCGCCGCTTAGGTTAATCATTCGAAACTCTCCCGCTGTAAGGACCTCAGTTTATACTTACATTACGGCGCGAATAGTTACTGTATCCACATTTACCCGTGGGAACCAGCGTAACACCTAAGCGGCTTTAACTTTAAAACCTTTATAGGAATTTATCTTACTTTAGCCGAAAATATTATTAATCTTAAAGAAAGAAAAGCGTAATTCCTATATATAATCACGTATAGAAGTTAGCAAAACTTTAATTCGATTGAATAACTTCGCCCCAACTTTTAAACAATTGCTTGTTTATAATAAATTTACTTCATAATTTCATTCTTTTCATGTACACTCTAGTAAATATAGATTATGAATACTATAACGCCGCGAATAAATAGCTTACCAATTATTTAAAGTTACCGCGATTTCCCATCCTATTATAATAACTCGATGAAGCTATATACTGCGCGCGTGGTTTTTCCATACAACTTATTTCCTTTATAAACTTTTTAAATGTCGACCTCAACGGATACCGTTACCGGATATAAGCCTATATTATCCCCTTTTTATAATAAAACGTTATTTTAGATAAACTTTAAATAAAATACCAACAAATTACTTACAATGTTTTGAAGTATATGTTACTTTTAGGACGAGCCAGTAATTATCGCGTCTAAAAACAGCGATTTGTACCTGTTTAAAAAACGTCTAAAAGGGTCGGCGCCGTTATATTTCACGCTATTTTATAAAAGGCCCGTAAGAACTGAGCCACTACTACGCGATTTTCCACCGTCCCCCTTGAAAACATTACCAAAGTATTGGCTCCGAAACCGTTCGTTTCCGTTTACGACAAACTTCCCGACGACTTTAAAAAATTCGCCCCCTTATTCGACAAAGCCTTTAACAATAAACTACCCTTTTATCGTTCCGAAATAAACTACAAAATCGTTTTTTATACCAACAACTAAGGATAACCCTTAGAAGTCTTATATTTCCTTTTGTACAGTATATCGTATAAGGAGCTCTTTATATTACATAAAAAGTTAATCAAGCTACTTAACGAGGGTTATATTCGAGTAAATAGCTCCTTAAAAAATACCTCTGTACTTTTCGTTCAAAAACCTGAAGGTAGGTTGCATTTTTATATCGACTGTTTTTAATTTAATACTATTATAAAGATGGATCGTTATCTGCTTCTTCTTATTAAAAAAACGTTTGTACATATTTCATATGTTAAGTGGTTTATTAAATTTGATGTTGAATTCGCTTTTTACAAGCTTCGTATTAAAAAGCGAAATAAAAAACCCTATATTTTATATATGTTTCAGACTTTTCAAATAGCTTGTTATATCTTTCGGCCTTTTTAGCGCCCCCACCACCTTTTAATAGAATATTAATAATTAATCACCTCTTTTCCTCAATTTTTTCCGTTACGCTTACCTTGACAATATTTTAATTTACTTTAACGAAACCTTCAATAACCATATAATTAAGGTTAAATACATTCTTAACGTTTTGAACATCGCAAAACTTAACCTTAACATTTCCAAATACGAATTCGACGTTTAAAAGACGAAATAACTATGATTTGTTATCGATACTATCATCGATGTACATATATATCGAAAAAAGCTACGCGTTATCCGGGAATAGGCTGCTTTTATGTCGGTTTTAAAAGTACGAGGGTTTTTAAATTTACTAACTTTTACCGGTATTTTATTCGAGACTATTTGACGATTATTAAACTACTATTTCGACTAACTAGTAAAGTAACCCTTTTTCGTTAAAGGCCTAAAGAAAAAAACATTTTCGAACGGTTAAAGTTTAGCTTTTTTTCTTGAACTTGTATTCGCCTAATAAAACTCTAATCGCAAACACCTTTTTCAAAACCGACTGTTTTGATTAGGCTTTAAAAGACTGTTTTCTTTAACGCGACGACTATAGTAACCTACACCTAATAATGTATTACTCTAGTCATTTGTCGCCCGTTAAATATAACTACGAAATCCACAATAAGGAGTTTTTTGGTATCATAAGCTATTTAAAAATATAAAACGCGAAGCTTCAGGACACATCATACCTATTTACGATTTTAACAAATGATAAAAACCTAAAATACTTTATAACTACACAACGACTTTTTAAACGATAATTCCGTTAGTTTAAACACTTTTCATGATTTTTTTTTCTATTAGTTTACAATAAAGCGGAAAATTATATTCAACTCGATACATTATTACAACGAAACCAAAATATCTCTAAAATATTTTTCGATTTACGTTTTTTAAGTTGATACTCTAATCATTACACCTCGAATAATCTGTTCCCGAATCGCTTCCGCGTATATGTATTTTCTAGTTAACTATTGTCGGCGAATTTATTTCGAAAAACCGTAAACGTTTTACTAACATTAATCTTTAAAGCTATTAGGACGTCTTTATTACACGCGATATTACCTACCTCCGATTAGTACATATAATATATATAAACAACTAATATTTGTTAACAAATATTCGTATTAACGACGATCGGACGTTAAAGGTTTCGATTTCGAAATACTTAATAAATGAAGATAAGGTTTTACGGTTTTACAACCATATTTGGGTACCTATTTATGATCCTTTTATTACCGCATCAATTTTAACTACCTATGATTTACTTTTTACCGGCTACTTGGGTCGCGACGTTACTATTGCTATTTTTTTCCAAAACGTATCTTTAACCCGACTTATATCATACGATCCGTCGTTTTTACCGTAATTACGACGTTTATAAACGTATAACCTATTAAAAACACCATAGAAAAGGATTTTTCAACCATTTTAGATTTCCAAACGGCTTTAAAACAAACTTTTTATCGACTTTATGGTTAACTTATCTTAAAAACGTATTAGTAACTCATATTACCTTATAGTTATTATGGACCATTTAAGTAAATACGTTACTTTTAAGACTATAACTATTATAAACACCTAAACTTATACGAAACGATTCTTAAACTATTACTAACGATTTTATAAATTTCCTTATACGCTTATTAGCGATCGTGGTTTAAATTAGACCGATAGGTTTTAAAACCGACTTTACGACCTAACTAAAATAGAATAACGCTTAAGTACTACCTTTTACCCAGAAACCGACAGCGTAACCGAACGTATAAATTAAGAAATCTCAACGGTTTTACGATTTTTCGTCGTTTATACCTAATTTGATTCAATACGTTTATTACCTAACTATTAATTGGTGTTAAATAACAAAGATATAATTACTATTGGTATTAACTAGTTTTTCGTAACTCACGGCTATCACGTCGATTTTATAAAACCAGTATAACATTTTTTCGTCATAATTAAAATATTATACGTGAAGGCCGAAAACTTCATTTAACGTATTAAAAAATTTATGGAATTCGTATAAACCGTAATGATAACTACGTAATAGTATATAAAGGAAGTCGTTAATAAGTGGCGTTTTTCCTTAAACCGATTTCAGTTTGGCGACGACGTTTAACTTCTCCTAAAAAAAACTATAAGTTAAACTAATTTTCTAAAAAGTTAAGTTAACTTTACAATGAATACCGAGTAAGGCGCGTAATCGACTTTTATATTGTTAAACTCGACGTATCGGGCGGAAAACATCCCCAATTTCATATAAATTAACTTGAATGAGCCGCTTTAAATCCGTTTTTTGAACTAGTAAACTCGAGACTTTTAACCGTAAGCTGTAAATATTATCGGCGACGAAGGCGAAGCGAAACCAAAATACTACGTCGAAAATATACTACGGGCCCGTAACAAACCCTAAGTTAAACGTATTCTATTTTATAAGCCATTTAAACAACAGGTTTCAATTAAATAGATAGGTTATATATACCTAACGTAAAAGCTGTTTTCAAGTGTTTTTTAAATACCGTAGTACTTAACACCTTCGAATCTCGTCATGGATTAGTTAAATATAACTACGGGCTCTTACGCCTAATCTGCAAACGGGTTTAATATTTATACTATACTTTACGAAATGAAACGAGGTATAAACTGTTAACTAATGGGTAATAAGCAAGTATATTGATATTAATAAAAACAAAAACCCAATCGACAACGAAATCTTTTACTCGAATATATCCTTAAAATCCTGGTCTAAATTCTTACCTAAGAGCTTCTTACCCATTTCGACTAGCTTACTTAACTTGGCGTTCATACGACCTCACTTTAGGTTAATATGCCCTAAAACCTTAACGAGCTTTTATATTGCTTTTAATAACATTCTATAACTGCTTGTTAACCGCATTCTCCACGTTTTACCTTATTACGAGAAATTTACCTAAATATCGCGTTCCTTATTTATTAGCTGTACAACCAATAGGCTATCAAAGCGTATAGAGGTAGCGGGGACAAAACTCGCCCCACTCTGGGTATCCACTTTTCGCTACATAGCACGACGTACTTTTATAGCCTTTTTCGTAACAACTACATAGGTTTATACGCTTTTCAACCGCTCTTTAACACTTATGGAACGGCTTATAAAAACCTGTATTTACCCTGGTTTTGAAAATTGAACGTTAAACACGCCTCAGATAACTTTTTTACAACCTCGTTTATATCAAGATCTAAATTTAAAGGCGTATAGGAATAGCTAAAGCTACGGCTTATGGCCCCAACGAAGTAAAAATGATATTGAATACTAGTTTTTAACCGCTTGTTAATAGCTTCCTCGCGTTCATTTAGATTACTTACACTTTTTTTCCTGATAGAATTTCCTTGAGTTATACGTTATTTTATCAACATATTCGAAATAAGTTTATTTACGGGTCCCATTAAAATACATATTAATAACCCGTAAGATAAAATACTTTATACTCATCAATGAAAATTAAATAGCTTTCGAATAAGCGAACCTATATTTTTCATATCTTTTTTAACCTTAATGGCGAATTGTAGATTTATGGTATAGAATTATAAGATAAACGTAAAAGAAAACTTATTATATTAGGCAGACACTATAATGTTAATAGCGAAAAAAAAACTATAATACCTAATACTATACTAAAGGTTAAAGGTTAAAGAATAAAAGAAAACTTTTATTTTAAAACTAAAGCCTAGAGACTTTTTATAAAAGGGGTGCCGAGATACTTTTTACGTGAGATTCTGGTTTAATATCTTTCAAATAATACTACGACGTTCTACACAGCGCATTTGCCTTCTTTCGTCTTTTCTATACCGCATATAAAAAAGGGGGGGAGTAGAAGGGAGTGTGTGTCTTTAGGGGTGGTGTTACAGGCTAGTGCCTAGCTAGTATTACCAGGGATCCAATCCTGGTAGTTCTATACGCTCTTGCGATGCTTTGGAGCAGGGAGGAAACTATATGGGAATACGCTCACATACTTCACATGACCGGGATTGCACCATCTTAGCTACATAGCAGCTTCCTAGCAGAGACTTTTCTTTTTCCCTCTTCATCGAGATTTATAGACAAAATCCGACCACCTTAAGCGACAGCTCCGGCCTTAGTCCCTTTACATTTCCCTTATTATTATACCTATTTTTCAAAATCGATAAGTTCATTCAATTTTCGCAAACATTTTACATCCTCCTTATCTAAGGTTTGGTCCATGTTCTTATCCTCGTCGCTGCTATTCTATTCCTCTAAATCTGATTCCGACTTTTCTCCCTCGCTACTCGTATTCGATTCATTCGACGAGTATCGGTTCTAGTCTAAAAGGCGATCCATACAAACTAGTTAAACATTAAAAGGAAACGATTTCACACGTCGTTCTACAGGTATAATAACTAAGTATCTACCTTCGCCCATAAGTATAAGGACATTTCCAGAATAATTGTTAACATCTAAGTAGCTAACTAGCTAGTTACGACTTAGTTACAGGTTATATAATGAATAATTAGCCGTAAAAAATACGTAAATGAAAAAAAAAACAATACCACTAACGACAAGGAGAAACAACATATAAGTCGTTAGTATCATTCGAATTCCATTGGCTATTGTGAATATTATTAGTAGTTCGGTTATCTAAACGGTGACGCCTATAAAAGCTACCGTATCTCGCGTAACGAGTTCGACGAAAAAGCCGTTATCAATCAAACACATATTAATATAAATATTGTAAATATCACCTTAAATGTATACGAATTGGGTTCTCATAATATGTGGTTTTACACGGTATTTTACAGCTATTATTACCGCCGAGTGTATAAATACTATACGTTTTCGTTTCTTTCTCGCAGTTTATTTCTTTATTTTGGCGCATCGAACAGTATTAAAACCATAGATTCTCGCCATCTGCTTACGTAAAACAAGACTACGATCCAACAATTATTCGAAAGTAATCTTAAGGTAGATTTCTCGTAAAGTGTTTGTCAAGCTACATTATTTCTCAGGACAGCCTAAAAACGTTCGAATAGATATGGTATCTTCTCTCTTTCCCGCAATATTCGCTTCGTGCTCCTTTTACATAGCGGTACTAAATTGGGAAAACCCTTTGCGAAACTATTTTCTGTTAGCCTAAGTCATCGAAAAAAGGGTTCCAGATTGTAATACTTGAGGATAAAGAAGTTCGGTCTCGTACGAATATTAAATAAACCTCACTTCTCGTTTTTAACTCGAACGTATGGATTTATATACCTTGTAATTCGAATAATACGACGTTTAACAACCATCGAAGGCGTAATATCCCCGAATTTTTCATCCTTTCCTTTATCCTCTCGAGTATATTAGTAATTTTCATAAGTACATCGACATCACTCGCGATCATATTAACTCTTTTCTGACTTAATCCAAAAATCCTACACACTACCTCCCTTTACGTTTAAGTCCGCAAGAAATAAAAGATTAATATTAAAAATAGGGTAAAAGTCCTTATATTCGGCCCAATTTGTTAATTCCATAAATAATAGTTCGTATGTCTTTGCATTCGCTTCACCTTTTATGTTCAATTCCTCGGTAATTACCTGCCCTACCAATACGAAATCTTATATCTAACATATTTTTACCTACTGCTATCGGGGCTAAGGATAGTTGTAAAATCTGTAATATGATGTAACACGTTTCCGTAATTTAAGCATATTTATACGTTATTTTGCGTTTTTCATTATTATCTGTTACCTATTTCATTTCTTTATTAATATAGGCCTCTCGAGTCCATTATCATCGTTCTAGGAGCAAGGTCGAAATGTGTTTAATACGGATTTTAATACCCGCGAGTATTTTATAAGTTATAGAAAGTATTTGCCCCATTATCTTAGGGCATTAGTTTATCGATTTGTTTCTGTATTAGCCTTATAATAATTTCGGCGAGTACTTTTTCCATCGAATACTCTTACGTATCTTTCTGTTTCTAGTCTTGTAAAAAAAAAAAAAAGATTGTCGTTACAATTAAAAACCATAATTACTATGATTAATGTCTTCCGTACAATATCGTATATACCTTTTTCTTTATATATTCCATTCTATTCCGTAAGGTTTTTAAAAGCTAGACGGTCAGTGACTTTTGTTTATAATATCATGTCGATGTTCCAACCGTTATCAGTAAAGTAAGCTAGGAATCTATTTCTCAATTATTTTTACAACATATAAGGAAATTATACGGCGATTTCATTTGCTTTACTCACGTATTCGACCAATATCTCGTAGGTACGCCTCCTAAACGAATTCATCTTAGCCACTACCTCATTACCAGTTATTATCGGACGAGATTTAAGACGGGCCTTAGAAAGTGCTTCAAGATTATCCCACTATTATCTTTTTTCTTTTGGTATGTTACGATACCATTTAACTACCTCTTTTCTTAATTCCGTTTTGAAATAAATTTTGAAAATCTTCTTAATAAGGTTATCATTTTGTAATTATATTTTCATTATAATATTTATATTCTCTATATAATTTTTTGTATTTTCACCGGTTTATCTTACAATGGCCCTCATGAAACTTATCTTGAAAGGTATAGTATGCGTAATAATTGCTAATTGTGTGGTTATTATAGCTTATTTGTATTATTTTGCTTTTGAAATAATGAAATCTCTTAATGTAATATGGGCGTTCGGTAGTCGAGATTATTGGATAAGGTTTACGTATTTGGATAATCTGTCCTCCACTTGTTTTTCCTACTTTCCTCGATCCAGTTTTGCTTAGCCAGCCTTAGCTAACTGTGCGTGAGGTTCTCGTTTTCGTATAATTTTTTCTCATTCTCGTTCGTTACTTTCTCGTTCTTATTTACGTTTGCATAGTACTCGTTGTATAGTTTCTCTTTCTTGTGGTTTGTATCTGACTGTAGATCAGGATGTTTGTAAAGTAGATGACTTCTGCACCAGGTTACCAGATAACTACAGTAAAAGTGGGGTTTCGAGGGGGTGGGGTGTTTTGAGGGGTAGAGAGGTAGATTTGTATTGTTGTTTCTAGTCTGGATAACGCCACCGATACCTCCCTTTGTTCCCCAGACATCCCTCCCATAATAGCGGGTAGCCATTTCCCCATTATAAGTCATACTTGGCATGCATATCAATCCTCCATGCTATTAGGTGCCTATACTAAAAACCCTAACAATACCCACTTTCAAGAAAAAAATTCAAGTCTAGCCGCTCTCAACACTATCACTTCACATGCAATACATTCTACTACAACATTGTCAACCGGCTCTACCACCACTTGAATCTTTTTCGGCGACCCCTTTTTGGCCCTGAAGATTGTCTTTGGCCTAGCGAACTACCTATGCAATAGTGTATCTAGAGAACAGCTCTCACAAATAACGATTCCATCCTTCGTTCCTTATACTAACGTAGCCTCCCACACTTCAACTATAATACAAAAAAAATCTGTATTTTACGTTGAAAGACCTTAAAATCCTTTATTATAAACGTTCTTATACGATATTATTTTCTTTATAATCTGTTACCACTTACACCGGCGCCTTGTTTGTTTAATGAAGCCTTCAACTCTACTTTAAATAGCTTTAACTATCTATGGAAGAGTTTTCCCGGCATACCACCCGCTTAGTGGTATACCCCTTTTACATTCTTTTACATTCTTTGGGTTTGTGGCTCATAGTAAAAAGATAATCCGCCAAACAAGTTATGGAGTATATCTTTTCTATCGCTAGAGGCTCTTGATTAAGATATATATGTTTTATAGTTTCTTTACTTCTTTAAGACCAATATCAAATCTTCGATATAAGTAGGTATCAAATGAGGAGTAAGATAGCCGCAAAACACAACCTAGCTAAAGCTACAATTTTTACGCTTGTTATACAGTTCTATAAACTGTAAATTACCTTAAGGCCTCATTTGGAGGTTGATTTGGGGTCCGGTTTTCCGCCAATAATCTCTACCGAATAATGTATTCTATAAACAAGGGTTATGTTTCGCAACATTATAGGTATAATAAGTTGCGAACCTATTCGATACATCTAGTGATGTGTCTTCTCCTTCTATCTAACAATATAAATAAAACTCATACAAATGCAATCCATATTTATTATTCGGGTGGAGTTATAATATGAAGTAAGGGTTTCTATGGTTGATATAAAGCCTTATTATTATTAAATAACTACATATAACATATTATTCAGAAATTGACCACAGGTGTGAAAAATACGTTTTCAATTTATATATTTGTATTATAAGAAATAGGGTGGTTTATTCAACAAGTTAAAGGGTATAGCCTATAAGTGGGAAATTTAATAGGGTGGTGGTTGTTATAAGGCGATGATACTTAAGTTGTGAGCCTTCCCACCAGTATTTGTAACTTTACATTAACAAGGGTCGCACTATACTGGCTATATAGTGATCACTGCTCGGTGATGGTAAAATACAAAAAAAAAAATCCTACATTAGCTTTACATTGACGTTTCGATCTACATTTCACCATATATCCCCTGTTTTATCACAAAAGTATTCTTAAAAAATTTGAAACGTTATATTTTCATATTCTTCAAAATTCGTTTCAATATAGAATTGGACGATATAATTCGTTAGTTATTATTAATTTAAATCATTAGTAACTTCTTAAAGCTAAAGTTGATTCGAAAGAAAACGGCTAAACGAATTACCGAATTTACGAAAAACATTCATATCCACCACAACTTCGACTCTGTTTTGAAATATTGTAACAATTTTATATTATTGTATCGGTAGGTATTTAAAATTATTGAAATCTTATTGGTATATTTTTAAACAATATTCATGATTTATCGAAATGGGTTCAAAACAGTTTTCTATATCATTGCAAAGATATTATCTATGTAATAATCTGATTCATAACCGCTACATACCATAGGATATTTTGGTAGGCCGCCAATACTCTAAGAGATATCATATTTTTCTCCCAATAAAAACCCTAGCCTATGGCCACTAGTGCTGAAAAACCTTTACCTAAGCTGACAATACCCTAGAAAATAACCTATTCGTTTTTTATTTGGCTTGTATATATAAAACCTAATCAGATACTAATTACTGTAAGAAGATCTACATATAGATATATTCTCGATTCTTACCCTCAATTAAAATAACAAATATAACTTTATAATGTATTATTTAATATTTTGGAAAACCGCTAGTTCATTCCCACCTCATTTACTATAAAACAACGTTAATATACACTCATAAAGAAAATGAACACTTCACTCATCGTATACATGTAACCTTTAATAACTGATATTCCATCGGCTAATACAATGGTGCTAATAATACGTTAATTCTCAAAATTTATATATATTCATTATCAAGGTTTACTGTTGGAATAGTAATGATTGCAGTGTAGTAGGTCAACTTTACTGACAGTAAAGTTGACTATACTGATTTCAAGTTAAGTGTATTGTTTTGTATGAGCCTACTATATTAGCTGTAAGTCAAGTACAGTATATGCCCACTTCACACTAGGGCATGGGCTAAGCAATTAGCTATACAAATAACTGTGCAGACCGGCTAGCAGTCTACCAAACCTAAAACAATACATCCACCACTTGTCCACACAATACTACTATTATTTTGACCAATCGAATCAATAACATTGCAACGTCTAAAGCTCTACCAAAATTTACAATGAATCACAATAAAGATTTATGTAGATTAATTTTAAAGGTTCATATTGTTCATTATTACGGTTCATGTTGGTAGGCCTTAGACGTTGCAATGTTGTCGATTCGATTGGTCTTCGAAGTAATAGTAGTATTGCAGTAGTCAGATGGTGGATGTATTGTTTTAGGTTTGGCAGACCGCTAGCCGGTCTGCACTATAATTTGTATGGCCAATTTCTTGGCCCGTGCCCTAGAGTAAAGTGCAGTGTACTGCACTCAACTTATACCCAATGCGGTAAGTCCGCACAAAGCAATACACTCAACTTGCAGTACAGTCAACTTTACTGTAGGTAAAGTTGACCTACTTCACTGTATGTAATACTATTCCAACACTGGCAGCTTTTTAGTTTGTGCACGCGTACGCCAGTGTGGTTAACCAATTTTTTCCGGTTGCCACTAAAATACCTCCTTGTCAACTGGTTAGACCCCTATCAATTCTAGTTGACTCACATACTAAATTATACCTAATTGCATGCAAATTAACCCTATTTAACCTTAATTTCTCCGTTACCCTGAAGCCCGAGTTTATTAACTCCTATAAAAAGTTTTTGCACTATAGACCATTACAAGCCTCTACTGTAACTGTATCACTTAAACAAATTACCATTAATATCCTGGCAATCTTTTAGTTTAACGGCATATCCCTGCCCGATGTCACGTAATCCGGACTATTTAGGCGGTTTATTAACGTAACCCTTGATTCGTATGGTTAGCTTATTACTATCCACAAAACTTTCTAAGGCTTTATTCGGCGATACTTTTGTTATGGCATTAGTGGTATTGTTTTCGATATCGATTTATCGGGATTTCTTAATCTCCCTCCCTTCATAAGCTTTGCAAAGTACCATTACATCGATTATCAGGCGTTTTTCACTGGTGATCCCGAGCTTCGAGAGGCATTCAAAAAGACTCCTTAAATCGGTATAGATTACCACTAGGATAGGAGAAATCTTTAGCTACCTGGTGATAATGTTGAGGGTTTTACACATTGCTATGCTTACGTCGAAGCCTGTTATTATGCCGTAAACCTTTAAAGCTAGTACATTTCGTATAATCGCTTTTATATTTGACGGAGGTTTAGTAAATTGAGTTGTCGATAATACTAAATTGGTTTTCCTACCTATCTTTATTAAGAAGAGTTATTAGGAAGCTAATCCGTAAAGACAGGTCGGTGTTGTTTACAAAGAATCTGTTCGTAAAGATTATTAACTTAGCCTTTAATAGGTCGATTAGAACCATATTGATTCTACGATTAAGGTTTCGCATCTATCACTCGAACCTCTTATTTAGCTTGTTAAAGTTTTTATCTGTTGGTATTTTTACTTGTATTGTAATTAATAGGTTGTAAAAGGCTTCCGGTTAACATAAGGTAGTAATATAACTACCTTAAATACGCTGCTGCAGGTATCGTTAAGCTCTGGTCTCATTATTTTTGTTAATTGTAGTCAAAATAGCGCCCTAGCCCTTTTAGCGAAAGCTAAAGTCGGCGTTAATACTAAGCATGCAGATTAACGATTTATTAAAGTTTAATTGGGTGTTTTCCGTTAGCGTCGTCACAGTCTTGCAATTTTAAAACTTAGAGTCCTTAATCGTTTTATGTTTCAATGTTATAAATCTAGCCGTTCCAACGAATAGGTTATTGTTAGTTTACATGCCTATTATGCCGAATTCTTTCTTTTACTTTATTAGTAGGTACGGATCGTACGTTAAGAATTTTATCGTTAGCCGTAATTTAAAGTGCTATTGGTAGGTTAGGAATTATTAAACGCCTGTTTTAACCAGTCCGTATAATAGTTTGTACAACGTATTACAGTATTTAAAAGGTAAATGGCACGAAGTTCCTGTAGCAGCTTTATCAATACGATCTGTTGTAAATCCGTTATTAATTACGTATGAGTTTACGTTATATTACGATTATTAAGTATAAAGTTACCTTTAATTTCAATTAGTAAGCTTATTTCCAAAGCAATCACTAAACGTTAGCTGATTTTTTAAATCGTTGGCGATTATATAAGGATTTAGTCTTTGTCTTTATTAACGTATCTTTAAACGATTAGACGTGATTTCTCGTACTGCTGCCTCGTGGTTTTACTTTTAACCTCGTAAATAATCTTCGACTTAAAGATTGTAATATTTGGGTCTTAAAAGTTAAAGTGGGTTTTCGATACGAATTGTACAACTCCTCAGGTTAATAAGCCGTTGATTTCAACTTTGTCACTTTCTCAAAAGGTCGGCCAGAGGTTTTGATAATTCCTTGTACTCGGAACTTTAATACCAGGTCTTCGTCGTTTTTCTTTTTTTCACTTACCCAAGTAGTGTTGTAAATGCGTCCCGATATATATTCCTTTTTTTTAATGGTTTTCTTTTTCGGGGGTTGTTCGCGCTGGTGACGTTTTATCGTCTTATCAATAACGGGTGGAAAATATTCGTATTAACTCGTTTTTTCGGCTCAAGGAGCTTTAGAGTCTTTATCTTTAGTATCTATAATGTAAAGCTTAACTTAAGTGGTTCTAAAGGGTACAAAACCATTAGTATTTTTAACGATTAATTTAGAGTTTACAATATTTAATATCTTGTATAGGCTTTCCCATTTGCCCGGCTTCCTCTACATGAGGATTTTACTTTGTAACGGTAAAGTAAGCACGTTGATTGTTAAAGGGTTATTTCTAGTATTAAGGGTATTATTAACCTGATAGCGTGCTAGTTCTCTTCGCAGTTCCCTCAAAGCTTTATTATAAGCTACAATACACCTTTAAGTACTTGCTGATAGCGGAGATTTACTCGTTAGGTGTAGGTATGCTTTAAAAACTAGAAACGTTGGTATTAAGCCGTCAGGACCTATAGTATCATTAAGACCTTTTACTGCCATCTGTAAACGTGCTTTCGGATCCGTAAAGTTTTCAATTTCTAACGTAAAAATATTATACGTTCGTCGAAGTAAAGCGTATACCCTTTTAACCTTTTTAATGCTTTATTAGGATTTTACAGGTACCTGTTTATACTAAATACCTATTATCCTAGCATTTTTTTTAGAATTTCATCGCGGTAAACTTTATACTGGTATCATGGACGACGATGTTAGGTAAACCCAGGTACGTGTTAATCCATAATATCCTTATTATTTCCTATATATCTTTTACTAAAGGGGATTTTAAAAACTTAACCCCATAAAAAGAGGTTGCGGAATTAACGACGTAAAAAAAAAGGCTTATTATTTAAGTAAAACACATTAATAAAGATCTCATAGTTAAAATACTTATCGTATTTTAGTATAAATTTAAATTTTCGGGGGGCTTAGGTTTACGTTTAATAATAGTAGTAAAGCCTTTCGATGGCTCTTAGAGCAAAATATTTTACATCATTATACCTTATAAATTGTAGGATTTTATATAACTTATTAACAGCTGAATAATTAAACCGATGGTATAATGAACATATTTTTATCTTTGTTAGGTATAATACCATGACTTTCGGGCCTTAAAAATAAAACTATAGGTACCTTTACTTAAGGATAAGTAAAAACCTCTAGCTGTTTTTAACTCGTTCGTTTACGTTAACGTCGATATTAACGCCGAAAGTTTTTATATCCTCCAAATAAAAAAGGAAAAGCATAGGAGACTTAAGTATGTAAAATGTAATTGCTTTAACAACAATTTAAATTACCGTTATCTCTAATAACAATAGTTGTTCGTCCGGGTTAAAACTAACTTTGGCCTTGTTAATATCGTGGCGATTAATTTTAGTAGCTGTAATACTTTCCCTTCGTAATATTATATATTACGAATAGCGTTTTATTAATTACCTTATTGTCTTTGTATTTGGCATAATACCTCAAAACGTGTAGTTTATGTAATGATCGCAGAAGTTATAGGTATATAAAGGGTTGAGAGCTTGATTAAGGTAAAGTTAGGGGTTTTCACTGCCTAAACGGTATAAAAAGGCGTAGTCGGATAGTTATTAGGTCTTACTAGAGGCAGCATCTTTATACTACCTAATTTGTTTGAAAGTATTGGCGATGACATTAACTAACTTATCGCCTTTAACGTTTACAATTTAATTTAAGTAATTTTATTTCGAATTAATAGGGTATTGTGCGTGATATATTTCCTTTTGGTTATTACCTTCAGTGAAGGGATGACGAGTTAACCAATAGCCAAACTTACCATCAACTTAATATCTTTTACTATTATTACAACAATAGTATTTATGGTTAACAGATTCACCTAAATCTCATTAGCTTTAACATGTTTTTTGCCTTTAGTTTGAGGTTGTAGTCGATAAATTAGGTTTTAGGCGTTATAGGCACCCATACTTGCGGTCGATATAGTTAATTACCATAAGGTCTTTTTTATTTACGTTAAGGAAGTTGTCGCTTTGGGAATATATAATAAGTAAGTTTTGTATATGCGTTATTACAGTGGTAAATGAGGAACGTAACTAGTTAAAAAAAGTCTTTATAGGTGGTATTTAAACGTTGTAAAGCGTATTCGAACTCGTTAATACCCTTGGCTATTGTTCGTACCTGTTCGCGAAGTATAGCTTCACCAACGTAGGCTTTTCTCATTGCCTTCTAGTATAACATTACCTTATTAAGCATTTGATTAAGTATATCCTTGAGTGTTTCCTTTTTTTTTTCCCGTTATTATTATAATCTATCTTGTAATAGCTTAGTTTATGTGATATTATGTCAAGTAAACATCGTACTCGAAGTAGCCTTTTATAATATCGTAGATTTTGCGAAACGTGGTTGTTTAAGTTAGGAAGGTTAGGTAATAATCTTTAACATACCTTATCAGGATTTTGGAAAACAGTAAGTGAAAATTAAAAGGGGAAACCTCTATTTACTTGTAAATATTTAAAAAGGATATTATCTTAGTGTCGAGGAAGTTGTAAAACTTTTTGTTATACTTTTTTATATTATCCCAGATTTTGGGGAAATTAGTTATAAGCTTATAATTAATGTTAATTATCTTAACAGGTCTTAAAGAAAGGTCGCGATAATTTTCTTAGCTATAAGTATTATTTCCTGGTAGTTTAAGCTTTGGAGTTTCTGAGGTACGGTATTAGAGGTAATTGTCAGTTGTTTGATCCGAAGGGTAAATTCCTATGGTAGGACCTATAATGGGCTCTCGCGCGTAGGTGAAACTAAAAAGGGAAGTTTTTTAAAGGGCTTAACGAGTAAATTATTAAGGGGCGATAGGTATGTAAAGGGTTTAAAAGACTTGACGATTTTACTTAATTAACTAGTAAAAAGCGTTAATATGAATACTTTTAGCCGCGTTAGCGACCGCTATTTTACGTGTTCTGTTGCCACTGAAGGCGTATTCCACGCTATTATGTAAGGGTACTAAATTACCGAATAAGTTAATAGTTTTTATATTATTCATATATAAAGAGGCTTAACTTAACTAAATGTAAGTTAATAGTTCCTTAAATTATGTGTATAAGCGATGAAATCCCTTAATAGTTTTTTCTTTTCCTTGAGGGTTTTAATGATTAAGGTTTTAGGGTCGTTTTTCAAGTTATATTAACTTGAAAAAGGTTTTGAGAAACTTAGTAAAGTTTTTTTTTAAAACGTAAATCCCTTGATGTTTTAGTTAAGACTTTCATTTAAACTTAACGTTTTTTTAAATTACCTTTTACATGTTGAAAATCTAGTCGTTGAAAAATTCGCTGTATTTACGAAAAACGCGGTTAAGATCTTTATTATCATTATATTCCAAGATAAAATAGCCGACAAAATTCGTTAGGTGTTTTTTGGTTAATTTCTCATGGACGTCGTATCCCTAAAGGTCGTAATTGTAGTACTTGGTAAAAACTAATCCTAAGACTTTAACTTTCTTTATGAATACCTGACTTAAAGTTATCTTGATGGTTTAGCTTATTGAGGACGTGTAGAGCGAGAAGATTGGTGATTTTGGGGCGTAGGAACTTGGTGTTTTAACGTAAATTCGCGTGAAAACTTGGTGACTTGGTAACTTAACGTGCGGTTGCGCGATGTGGTTTTCTTAACGCGACTTAATATTTTTGCTTAGAGCAGCGAACTAAACGATTAAGGTAATATAGGGAGTAAAAAAATTAAAGTAGGGCAAAGGTTTAGTGTAAAAGGTAAGGTCGGAAGTCGTTGTTATTAAAGGTTATAGGTGAAGGGCGAAGGTTGTTTGTTGTAGACTGCAAGACTTAATCGTTTTTACAGTTGTAGCACCCATAATAGTACTGACTTAGTCGTTTACTAACTTGCCAAACTTTGAACTTTGAGACTTCTGATAGTTAATCTTAACGTCTTCAAGAAGGATTAATAAAGATTTCTTAGTGTTTTTAGTAGCGATACCATCGCTACCTCCAAGTTTCCGTGAAAATCGACGTAGACTAGTAGTATTTTCTACTTACTGCCGTGAAAACCAACATAGTAGTAGAAGCTCTTCGCAAAAATCTTTCCTCTACCCTAGCAGCCGTAACTACAGAGAATAATAACTGAAAAGTAGCTTCTTCTTCTACTTAGCTTATCTGTGCTTAACCTAATAGGTAGGCAAGTACTGATTAGTGTTAGTAGACCTTAGACGTTGCAACGTTATCGATTCGATTGGTTTTTGAAGTAACAGTAGTATTTCAGTAATCAAATGGTAGATGTATTGTTTTAGGTTTAGCAGACCGCTTGGTGGTCTACACTGTAATTTGTATGGCTAATTGCTTGGCTCGTGCCCTAGAGTGAAGTACAGCGTACTGCACTCAACTTACACCCAATGCGGTAAGTCCACACAAAGAAATATACTCAACTTGTAGTACAGTCAACTTTACTATAAGTAAAGTTGACCTACTGCACTGCATGTAATACTATTCTAACAGTTTACATATATTAATTATAAAAAGTTCAAAATTTTATAATGGATGTTTATATACATATATTACTAGAGTTCATTCGGGTTCTATATTAATACATATATATATATATATTTATTATTCATATTAATTAAAGATTACAACAAATGTGTATATAAAAATATCATTAGATTCATACGAGTTTATTATTATAGTATATGTAGAATTAGTATTCACTATAAACATTGTAAATAATTAAGGTATAAAATAGTTTACAATGAAGGTTTATATAAATATCATCATAATTGATAGGACTATTTGAAACGTTTAAAAGAATTGACAATTAAAGTTTATAGGAGTAG
Source organism: Anisogramma anomala (assembly GCA_038502455.1). NCBI lineage: Eukaryota > Fungi > Ascomycota > Sordariomycetes > Diaporthales > Gnomoniaceae > Anisogramma > Anisogramma anomala. The sequence continues at coordinate 9,549,657 of JASMMZ010000001.1, read as the reverse complement.
TTTTATTAAAAAAATATAGTAACTTTCGGGCTGCCTACCGAATCCGTCATCTTAAAAGAGTGAAGAATTTAACAAAAGTAACCTTATTAGAATAAGGTAAGTTTTATAAGCCGCCCATTGTAAATATATCAACATATACCAAAAAAATTCCCTGCAACAAAGCGTTTTGACCCGTGGAAAAAGACATTTTCATATTAAATCTAGATATTTTTGTATTTAAAGTATTGGAGTTAAAAGTGGTTTGGTAACTACCTAACTTGGTTGATACATACAGCTTATTATTATAATGAATTTTCGGTTTTCATTAAATGAGAACATATGTGTATATAAATTAGTAAGATACACTTATTCGTATATAAATATAATTTAAGGTCTTAACTTGCAGGGTAATATCATTATAAATCGATTCTTTTATAAAACATCGAATTTACCTCCTTTATTCTCCAATCTATTATCACTATAAAAATAGAGCCTGTTAATTATAAAAAAGTGAATGTATGAATAAAAATCAGTCAAAATCATTGAAACGAATGAAACCATCCATTTGTCTTTATTTCGAAAAATGAAATCAATTTCATATATAGTTGGAATATTAACTGGACCAATACATACAAACCAATTGAACTTATTGTAGTATTGACAATTCAATTACAGTACAGCCATTTGCAATCAACGGCTAGTTCAATTTTGACTTAGAAAAGTCATAGTCTTGAGTATCTAAGCCAAAAATAGCACTTCACTAGCTGTCTAACAAATATGGCCAATGTTGTACTGGCCTGGGGAGTCAATGCGATTGACTGAGAATCCTTGCAAGTGGTGGTCTATGCTCAACTGTACGTACTTAGTCTTTTTTCGTTTGTTTGGGTTTGTTTGGCCCTGCAGGCCATACTTCGACTTCTTCTCTTACGCATTCTTACCATCAATACCATCAATACAAACACCATATCTGACTTTCCATCAATACTAGCACCTTCGTTACTCTATTGGTCTCTATCCCCTAAGCTATCCAACAGCCAAGCAAAAAGCAATTATCTGTGACTTGCACCATTCATGGACTAACCGTCCAGTCACAGAAAAAGTGATTTTTACGACTGTTTAAAAGTATAAATGTCTAAGCCACTAACTAGTAGTAGCCTAACTTATTTCTTTTTTAATACCATCGACTCTTAATCTGCACCTAATTATAATATACTATCCTGTTAGTAAAGAGAAATATTGGGATTTATCTACCTTATAGGTAAAGTTCTACCGACGTATGTTATCAAAATAGTATTCTAATATAACAGTTCTTGTTACCCATTAAGAATATCTTGAATATCGTAAAGTTTTATAAAAATGATCTGATTGTTGGTAGGGCCTTAGATCGTTACAACGTTGTCGATTCGAATCGTGGTCGAAGTAACAGTAGTATTGCATTGGTCAAGTGGTGGATGTATTGTTCTAGGTTTGGCAGACCGCTAGCCGGTCTGCACTGTAATTTGTATGGCCAATTGCTTGGCCCGTGCCCTAGTGTGAAGTACAGCGTACTGCACTTGACTTATACCCAATGCGGTAAGTCCACAAGCAATACACTCAACTTGCAGTACAGTCAACTTTACTGTAAGTAAAGTTGACCTACTGCACTGCATGTTGTACTATTCCAACACTGATATCAAAATAGGTTACAAAGTATTAATATGATTATAAAAAACGTTCGTTACCGCTCAATTATCAATATTATACATAAAGAAGTAAATAATACTAACATTTAAGGTTAATAATGAGAAACGACTTTGATATTATTCAAATAACTTCATTGAAAATTGTATACTTAAATTAAAAATGAAAAAATGCTAATACAAAAAATCCTTACATATTGTAAAGCTATTGAAAAGTTCAACGCTATGGTAAAGTTTACAAAAGACTTCAAAATGCAGGCTATAAACAAAATTATTCGAGGCTTTAATGCTTAATTTCAACAACTTGTAAAACGGGTCAAAAAAGAGCCTATTGTGGTTGTTTTTAATGTGGAAGAGGATGAGAAGAATGAAGAGGTTGGTTTTGATATGAAACCATGTACTGTAGCATTTACTACCCGTGACCATGCTATTCGTTACCCTATCAGATTGGAGGATTAAATACTCCTGTTTTTCATGTACATTTTCATGTTATTATATGTCTACAACTATTCGAAAAATCAATATGTTGAACTGTACAGTGATTGAGCTTTGATGGAAAGGTGTTCCGCGGGTTCGGGTAGCATGATAAGACCCTCCTCTGGTTGAATGAATGAACTATTTCCCCCCCAATTACTGCCCCCCTAAGGCAGATTATGCTGCTGCCAGTCTGCCACTTCAACAGGGCTGATCGTTGCACGTCAGCGCTACCAAATGACAATGAGAAACCCCGAAAATCTGGTTAACGATCACACGTAGACTGCAGACTATATTGGCTGGTTGACTGACTGACGGGCTGGGTGGCTGGCTGGACTCGACTCAGAATTACAAAAACGATTGGGGACTATAGCATGTGAAACGCATCGCTGACTGATGATGGTATAAGGAAATTGGCATTGGACCCATGGCTCATTGACTCTGTTTCCTACCGAACCAGCAAGGCTGGCAAGGAATTGGGCCGGAGCAACTGGAATGAACAACAACAAAACAGCATCCAATGTCCATAGAAGACACAAACCCTGTTCCGTCGCCAGGTCAGCGAAGGCGCGGGATATCCGTCTCCGTGCTCCCCACTCCAACATGCCATTTCCCTCGCCTTTCAGGCTCACCGAGCAAGGGAAGCAGAGCCGCGTCCAAGGGCAACCAAGGCAAGGCGCCCACTCCGAGGCAACAAGCGAGGCAGCACGAGGGAGCCTCAATCCCATCACCTGCATTGCACCGTTGATCATCGATGGCGCTCGGGGGCACAGCACCAAACTGCCGGCCTTCTGTCGTCCAGCAGTTGCGCAGAGACCTCTCTCCCGATCGCTTCCTTCGCTGCCCGTCGCCAACAGCGCGGATCGCTGGCCCATGGGCGGCCAAGACGGGGAGCATGAGCCGTGCTTTCCCGGCGGAGGGATGGGACCGAGTCAGCTGAGAGTGAGTAAGTGGGTGCAGGTTCAGGCACATCAGCAAACAGACCGGGTTCTTGTAGTGGTAAAGTAGCAGCAGATCTCAGAAGAAGCTGTGGAAGCCCACTTCGATCCAGAAGGTGAGTGGAAGTCAGGTGCTTTGGCAAGTGGAAGACGTGGCTGTCATCCAAAGTAGTCCACATGAGGGTGGACATCAATTTCAAGAATCGAAACCTCGGTCATGGGCCTTGACCCAAAACTTGCGCTGATATGTTGTTGTAACTTGTCCAATACAGGATGATTTACATACTGAAATATTGGATGCGAATTGTAAAAGACCCTATAACCAAACAAAGGAGAACATTCCTGCCATGGCTTACTCTCTGTACTTTTCCACAGGAAAGGAGGGGGATTGCGCATAGCAACTTCCCAATCACCCACTATGTAACTAGCAGAAACATGACCGACAGCCTGATCTTGAGCCTCTGTGCTAAATTTCTGTGACAACGACAAGTAGGTACGTACCCCTTTGATCAAGGACCGACTGCCCACTTGTAGCCGAATACTTATATTATACCAACCAAGTGAAGAGTCAGGCGAGAAGATGGAAAAGAGAGATTAAGAAGTATCATCCAGATCTGTATATGCATTCGTATGCTCGGAATGGGCTCAGAAGACACGCGTTCGCTCCTCTGACCTTCCATAAGCATCTCAAGCTCCCTTGTCACAACGAGATCACCACTTGGCTTCGGGTTTTCATCATTCGCATTGACACCACCAAGCAGACTTGCAGACGCAGGCGTACCCCCGGACGCAACCCGTCGCGCCCGCATAGCCCACGCCGCCACACTGGCCCCATTGCGGCACCGTGCCCGTTGCCGTAGGCGCCGGTGCCGCCGCCGCCGCCGTCGTCGTCGTCGTTGTCGGCAACGGGGTGGGCAGGGACACGCTGCTGGGCCCGTGTGCGCAGGAGCTGCCGTATTCGAGCTGCCGAGCCGTGGGTGGGGTCAGAAAGTTCCATCGTCCTGCTGTGGGGCCCCCCCGGACGGGGGTGGTCTGTTTTGGTAGGGGAGGAGGGAGGGCGACGTACAATGGCATGGGCCTGCTGCGCGTAGGTGCATCCGTCGTGGACGTTGGAATCAGAGAAGCCTGCGCTCCACTGGGACTGTCCGTCAGTATAGGTGCTACATGTGCTACATGGGTCATGTGGAGGGAGCATCACGTCTGCTTGGGACGAGGCGGGTTGGATGTCTCGGGTGGAGAGAAGGCTTGAGGCTTCCACTCTTGTCGCCTCCTTCGAAATGGTGGAAGATGGAAGTCTGACAGACGAGTGTAGTGATCGTGATGCCCACCAATGTAGTCGTCCTCGGCCAAGGCTCAGGAGGGGTGGTGTTTGGAAAGTCAGGGGTCCAGTGGTTTTACCGGTCCCCGGTATCTGCACTAGGCTCCTTAAGGGGGGCATGGACACCTACCATCATGATTCCGCCAAATCTCGGCGCATCTTCGTAATCTGATACTAGCTCGGATAGTTGGTCTGGAGTTATATAGTCTACTAAAAGTCAGAAATACAAGCCAAGAAGCGGCATCTGGGCCTCTTGCCCAGGCACTGGTGACTCACATGTCTCTCCAGAAGGCCCTCCGTTGGAAGCTAGAGGGGCAGCTGGGACGCCGATGCTATTGTTTCTGTGGGTTAGATACGGAAGAATGAACTGGATCGTTGGACGAGTATACTTGCAGAAGCTTGGCATTCGAACTAGGGGTCGAGGCTGTGAAGTCAACCCACTCGTCATAGTTGAACGGGGCGTTCTTATATATGCCTTGTCAGCATGATGGGAATCCCCGGCCGAGAATCTTGTGCGCAGGCGTTGAACGAAGCCAAAATACGGTGGAACGTACACCGTTGTATGGCAGTGCGCATGGATATGTGTAGTTATTATTGTCTGCATGGGCCCGGCATTAGATGGTGCAAAACGCGTGGCAGTGGCATCTGGCACTGGACGCTGTTGAACAAACTCCATACAGATATTGGAGAGGTCACTCACTGAAAAACTGCGGCCAAAGGTAGTCAAATACTGCATTCTCTATGATGACGCCCACTGAGTTGATGAATGTAAGCTAACTTGAAAAGGTCTTGCAGCGGAGATGGAAGCGCTCACTGTTGGGTTCTGGGATAGGGCACTGTGGGGCTCCTGTGATATAATAGGTGTTTTCGGGATCTTCTTCAAAGAGCTCACGAAGTGTCGAGATCATAGCAGGATAATATTGGCTGTACCCGTTGTTTAATTCGATGTCGAAATCGAACCCGTTGACAAAAACATCACCAAAAGGTCGTGCTGCAATACTGTGTTAGCCCACATACCAAGTAACAGGCCGGACGAAAAAAGGCTTTCCTCATCTTACCAACTGTCGTGTTTCCGGAATGGCCTGTATATTCAACGAGTTAGCCCTTGTAAGCTTTGCGTCAAACATATAACAACTGGAACATGCGGTCCAAGAGAGGCCCTCACCATAGCTGTCCCAGAGATATTTCCCGATCTGCCGAGCCTGAGTATCACTCGCGAGCGAGTAACTTCCAGAGGCACCGCCAAGGGAAAGCACAATCTTCACACCGTTGAACTGGCAGGTTGATATTGCAGCAGCCAGGGCGTCGCATTGTTGACCTTGGCCAGAACTTCCAGAGATGTAGCAAGATTGCCCAATGGTACCTATATCAGCGACTCAGTTTCTGGCTTCTCAACTGGTGTGCTGAGATGGTGTGTAGAGATCATTACCGGAAGGAATTGTGCCTGTTGATACACCATAGGAGTCTGGATTCTACATTAGTAACATGAACAAACTCGCCACCGCACGGGGAAGGCTTCGGGAACTGACATAGGAATGCTAGAACGATGATGTCGATTCCTGATTTGGAGGTACAGTAGGCCGAAAGCTCGTTGTTTTCGATTGTGCCACCGCCGTTTTGACCCCAATATACAACATTTTGCCATGCGTAGGCCACGCCAGCCACATAGACAAGTATGTTGATGAGTACAGACAACATCATGATCATGTTGAAATATAATGTTGGTCTCTGGACTTGTCCCAAGAGATGGACTCTGATGGAAAGAACTGGCACCATCATCTGCATGCCACAGTATCCGAATGGGTGCCTTGACTTTTATATGAAAGTCAAGACCCAACCTACTGACAGCAACCTGGGTGCAGACTATATTCAGGCTCATGGCGTCCATATGTAACCATCTCATTTGGCACTTCCATGTGCATCGGCTATCTGTACCAGAGAGAGGGCAGCTTCATGACCCTGGGTTGCAATGCTCCCAGGTGGTTGCATACCTTGCCCATCAACTTCGGTCAGGCCACCTCGCCTTATTTCTCCAGGACGAAGCTCGCATGCGAAGGTTGTACCATCTGCTTCTAACCAGTCTTCTCATGCGTGACTGCACAGGACCTTTTGTTGGTAGATGGG
>JASMMZ010000001.1:9524365-9535569 GCA_038502455.1 Anisogramma anomala | reverse complement strand
CGGTCACGGCCGCCGTGAGCGCAACCTGGCGCCAGTTCAGGGCGGCGGCGCCCGGGTTCGTGAAGGGCGTGAGCAGGCTCGGGAGCGGCGCCGGGGCGCCGGCGGCGGCGGAAGCGCCTCCGGCGTACGCTGCGCGCAGGGCCGGGAGGTACAGGCTGAGCGCCACCACGGAGATGTTGGTCAGGGCGCCCGAGAAGTCGTAGAAGCGCTCGGTCTGTGCCGCGACCGAGGGGATGGCGAAGGCGGTCTGGATGGCGAAGGCGGCGCCGATGGAGGGCACGGCAGTCCGCAGGAAGGGCGAGGAGAAGTTGGTCAGGTGGAGGAGGCGCTGGATGAGCGTCATGGTGCCGATTTAGGCGGGGAGGGGGTGGGAGATGGGTTGTTGAGATATGCTTTGGAGTGCGGTGGATGAGGCTGATGAGTTGTCTGCCTTGGGCAGCTAGGCTGGGTAAGCTAGGCTGATAAGACTCCGGGGTGTTGGCTTAATTGTTGGCGAGACAATGCTATGCCCGGCTCGTATGCGGTAAACTAGAATGTTACAGTGACGACATCGAAATTCCGCATGGAGAAATAGAAGCTCCAAGCTCCGCGCCCGATCCAGCTCGCACTCAAAGAAGTTGGCAGGGCAGAGGCCGACTCAAGGCAACTATTTGGCAATTATACACCGTATATATTGCTATCAAAACTTGTTGCACTCACCGTACCTTGTTTCGTGCGGGCGGTTGCCTATTACCGGTGGTGTTTGGTGGACTGGTTTGCCAAACCTATGCTGTCAATTGAATCTGTCGCGGAGGGTGTCTCCGGGCGTGACATTGTCACATTACTACAGGTGACCATGGAGACGGACTAATCGAGCGTTCTAATCGTTCCAATCGGGACCTCTGATCTGATAGATATATTGCAACCCTTCATTAGCAGTGCATCAAATAAAGCGCGGTCCAATATCTGAGTACAGCTTAAAAATATTGGCCTGTCCCTGAGATTGGCAAGTGAGAATAACTAATCTGAAAGAACATATTGACAGGGAGTGGTTGGGAAAGAGGAATGTTAAGATTTTATACATTGTGCGTGCAGTATAAGGGCCGTCTTACTTGACTCACTTCGGGGTTGGTGTCCTTACTATAACGAATACACTCAAACTTATGAGTACATTAGGAACGTCAGCTATTACTCAAATATTCGAAACAGTGTCGCCCGACAATTCCGATGATCCTGCGAAGTTATTGCGATTGGACCTGACCTGAACGATTTGATTTGAATTATCTGAACGGCTGACCAGTAGTACAATACGGGCGCTTGCGGAATTGCTGCCGATGTTGGAACAGCAGTCAATTGCAGTACAGCGAAGTCAACTGTACTGACTGTAAGTTGACTACAAATTAACTGTACTAACTGTAAGTTAACTGTATTGACTGCAAATCAAGTACAGGGAGTGCCCAATTCAGACTAGGGCACGGGCCAAGCAGTTGCCCATACAGATTCGTGTGCAGACCGGCTAGCGGTCTGCCAAACTTACAAGCAAACACATCACCACCCTCAATGCAATACACCAGTTGCTTCGACCACGATTCGAATCGACTACGTTGCTACAACAAAGGCCTACCAACAGCCGAGCCATTTGTAACGAACACATTCACATAGCACCTACTAGTAGGTACCCGCTTCACCAGCTGACCTGACCCGTACACCCGCCTTTCTCACACGCCCTACGTAGCTAGTTTTACAGTGCCCTTGGTCAACCAAAGGTGGACTACTTTTATAGTATCACACTACCCGTCCACTAGGGATTGGGAGCGGTATACCCTAGCAGATAGTTCCACCGGCCTTGCGGCCGTGTGGCGTGCCATACTTCCTCCTCCGTAACACCCGCCAAGCTTGCGGCACGCAGGCAACCTCGAGACGGAGATCAAGATGACGTCTTCCCTCGCGACCACCTGGCATTCAGGAAAGGCCTCGATGATAAACAGGCCATTAGAGACCATACATGCTGCGCGATTTCCCCAGATCCCGGCACGGAGACTGTTCCCCGGATCTGCATGTCATCAGAGGATATGCAGTACCCCGCCTTTTTTTATACCCCTCCCAAATCCTGAGGGACTCGGACGGTCCTCGTGCGTCATGTCATGTGTGTGACAGGCAACAGTGGAGGCGGTGGTTGATAGTGTTAGTGCTTGGGGTTGCACTTGGGTTGCTGTGGTTTGGGATAGTGACCGTGACAGGAATCTGGAAAGTGAATGGGGAGGGGAGTCAAGTCCAGGCCAACAGAGCTCTTGAAGGTGGTTGAGGTTGCTGGGATGTTGAGTCTGTACGAAATGCGACCGGGGCGGCGGAGGCTGTCGTTGGCCTCGGCATCTATGGACTGGACGTATGGGCACAAAGAGGCATCAGACAAGCTTGGAGACTGACTTCTGGCCGGACCGAGTGGGCTCCGTCATGCGCACAACGTATTTTGCTATCTTGCGCGCCATCAGGGCCATCTCCCAACGTTCCTTGGGTGGTGCGGTGCGTCGCAGCGAAGGAGCACAGGTGGAAAAGGTGGTCATAAGGGCATAGCGATTGCGCCGGCACGAACGGGTTGGGGTACCCGACGCTTTCACACGTGCACAACAGGTCCAGCCAAACAAAACCTTTGTGATGCTAGAGAGCTGAGAACAAACGAGTGGTAGTTCCTTCAGACCGGTCCCGAGATGTCCCTACGTATACAAGTATAGTACACCCCACCCTCGCCCTCGCCGCATGATCGATCCCCGACCTCCTCTCAACAACTTCCTCACCACTCACTTCTGTTTATGTAAAGCACATTCTTTACTGACGTGATAGCCGGTGCTTTCATCCCACCTCATCGCACTATTCCCGAGCTATCTCACTATTTCAGCAGTTAGTTCTAGCGTCGAACAGCGGCGGACGACCCCCACTCATCGCGTCAGCTATCGCCAGCCAGCCTAACCAGCTCGGCTGCGAATCCGAGACCGGGAACGACTTACTGGCGCTGTAATTGCGATTGATCCTGGCAAAGGCAGAGAGAAAGGGATCTGACAAGAAAAGAGATCTCTTGAGCTGGTATACAACCTGTAAGTTGACCAATGCGTGCTTATGAGGACCAGGCTTCACACAGCAAGGTGCAGACGGCACCGGCTCCACATGAAACTATCCATGCAGCTGGGACTAGAAAGTGCTGTTCTTTCAGCGAGGCTGGAATGGTTCGAGTGAGCCGCACTCCGGCCCAAGGGCCGAGACCGGACCGGCCCCTGCATTTCGGCGTTCCGACGATGACATGGCAGATTTCCGAGCTCGGCTCCGGGCGGAGACCGTGGGGCTTCCGGGCTTCCGGGCTTCCGGGCTCGGCGCCACGTTGTTCTAGTGGGCAGGCCGGGGATTCTGCGGGCACTGAGCACTTGAAGCCTGAACCACCACAGTTGCGCAGTGATGCCGACCAACCCAGCAATGGGGAACCAGCGTCGGGGTTCTACGAGTGGCACATGCTCACGTAGCAGCCATCTCCGCTTGACGAGGCGACCTGTTGCTTGGTTGGCAACCACGCGTGGCTAGTCGCTTCCCAGAAATTGGCAAGATTAGGTGAGGACACGGCAGTCCGTCAGGTAGAAGCTCGGCGTGCAGGCTCGAATTTCGCACATACAACTCACCGATTTTCTCTTCCGCTTCTTTCGCCGTGCCAAGTTTTTATGGAGATTTTCTGACCAGACTCACTGTCGCCATACCTACTCCCTATGCAGCATCCTAACATAGTCAAACCGATATCTGACGCCCTGGAGTCAGCGCATCCACGACAACCGTCCACTCACCTTCCAAACAACTCATCATGTCCAACACAATCAAGCAAGCCGCAGAGTCTGCGAGGAACAAGACCTCTGAGGCCCTTGGTGGTGGGGCAAAGAATGCGCAGGGCGAAAGCCGCGCAGTGGCCAATGACGTCCTGCATTCCCCCTTCCTGAGGGCAGCGCTGCCATTCATCAATGGAGGCTTAAGTGGTATGGTCGCCACCACGGTGATCCAGCCGGTGGACATGATCAAAGTCCGCATCCAGTTGGCCGGCGAGGGTGCGTCAACAGGGCCGAAAGCGACGCCTCTCTCGGTGACGCGCGAAATCCTGGCGAGTGGGAAAGCCCGTGACTTGTATACCGGATTATCGGCCGGTCTGCTTCGGCAGGCCGTGTACACCACCGCACGCCTCGGGCTTTTCGACACGTTCATGAGGACGCTGACGGCGCGAGCCAGGGAAAAGGGCCACCAGATCGGCTTCGCGGAGCGTGCAACAGCAGGTCTGTCTGCGGGCGCTCTCGCGGCGATGGTCGGCAACCCGGCCGACCTGGCGCTGATTCGGATGCAGAGTGACGGGCTGAAGGCCAAGGACCAGCGCAAGAACTACAATTCGGTCATCGACGCCTTGGTGCGCATATCAAAGAGTGAGGGCGTCCCTGCGCTATGGGCGGGCGCGGCACCTACGGTGGCACGCGCAATGGCGCTCAACTTTGGACAGCTAGCTTTCTTCAGCGAGGCCAAGGCGCAGCTCAAGACCAAGACGGACTGGTCGCCGCGGACGCAGACACTCAGTGCCAGCGCCATTGCGGGATTCTTCGCGTCCTTCTTCTCGCTGCCGTTTGACTTTGTGAAGACGCGGCTGCAGAAGCAGTCCAAGGGGCCAGATGGCAAGCTCCCGTACAAGGGCATGGTGAACTGCTTTGCCAAGGTGGCCAAGGAGGAGGGCATACTTCGATTCTACCGCGGGTTTAGCACATACTGTGAGGATCCCTTTCGGAAGGACGCGTGGAAGCGACGGTTGATGACTGACGACCGGCTCTGAACAGATGTCCGCATCGCACCACACGCCATGGTGACGCTCATCGTGGCGGACTATCTTGGCTGGATCACCAAGTAGATGGCGCAATGGCTTTTGGTGTGCAGCGCAGTCGATTCGGTACACAAGGGCTGCTTTGGATAGCTGGGTACAGCCGCATGATGTTCTGGTCTTGGAGATACTGGTAGTGGGATTGGTTGTTGATCGTTGCAATGTCATCTTGAGTATCAGCAGCGACTGTTGGAGGCGAAGTGCCAATGCGACATTGCATCATCACACACAGTACACGGCCAAGATGATCAGCAGTGACTAGATGAAGCTGGTGACATGACGCGAGGCTTGCAGCAAGGAAATAAATACTATGTAATAAATTTGGAGGGGCCGGCAGGACGCAGGCCGCAGGGGGCATGGGTTTATCGATAAGAGCAGTGACGATTCCGTGAGGAGAGCATCCGGCAGCTTGTCATAGCCATTGTCTCCTGTCTCGCTCTGGCTTCAAGGTCAAAGGGGCACACAGTCCACCATGCCCATGTCCTCTGGCGACCCGGAACTATGGACGCGGATTGGGACGAGGTGAGCTCCCCCTTCCCCTGATGCTAGTGCCCCGCCCAGGCAAGTGCGTGTTATCATGAAGATGCGCCGCGCCTTCGGACTCGGCCGCGGACTCGGCGGGACGCACGCCAATGCCAATTCGCGATGCCACCATCAGTCAACTGCTGACTATTCTGGACCGTGTAGCTGAGTCGTCAACTCCTCCCGCCCTCGGGTATGCATGTGCATGTGCATGTGCCTGCGGTGTCCCAGAACCCCCCCATTACCGCGCTCGCCTTTGACACATCCCAAGAGCTGCTGTGGGCTGGCAATGAATATGTGCGTTGCCTTGCGTCTCTACCCTGTCGGATTCTGCGCAGGACCCTCCCGTTCCTGACCGCTCTCTAGGGCCGCGTTACCTCCTTCTACAGTCGAACTCTCGACAAGTACACCTCCTTCCGTGCCCATCCGCCCTCCGAGGGCCCCGTCCAGCAGATTCTGTTCAATGAGAAAGGGGTCATCGTGCTGGGCGCTCGGAGCGTGCACATGGCTATCCGGAGGGGCCTACAAGTCTGGCCACACTTGACGTGAGCAGATGTAGAGACAGGCCAGAGGAGACACAGCGCTGGGGCCGGAGGCTGGACGCTGACAGTGGTCGCAACACAGGGCAGACGACATGACGAACCTACGGTGCATGAGCTTCACCTCGAAAGCGACGTCCGAGATCCTGGTTGCCGGCTATCAGAACACCATGCTCGTCGTCGACACAAACAAGGGCGAGATTGTCAAGCGTGTGCGTCCCGTCGCGTCCCGTCGTGTCCCAAGGCGGCCTGCTGTGTCCGGCCGGAAAGCTGTCTGACATTGTCCAGATTCCCACCACAAGCTGTTACAGAAGGATGAAGAAGAGCCGATACATATGTGCCGCCACCAACGATGGTCATATCCACATTCTTGACCCTGTCAAGTTCCATGTCATTCACAAATGGCGTGCACACTCTGCGAATATCAACGACATGGACGTGCAGGAGGACTATGTGGTGACATGCGGCACTTCTCTTAAACAGCCAACGGGCACTCTGATGCTGGATCCCTTCGTCTCGGTCTTTGACCTCAAGAACATGACCACCATGCCTCCGATCCCCTTCCCGCCTCTCGCGGCCTACGTTCGTATGCACCCGCGCATGCTGACCACCGGTATCGTGGCATCACAGAGTGGACAGATTCACGTGGTGGATCTCATGAACCCTAATACCAGCAACGTCCGCCAGGCAAACGTCGTAAACAACTATCTCACTGGGGTAGAACTCGCCCAGTCAGGAGAGGCCATTGCACTTGCTGATTCAGATGCTTGCATTCATCTGTGGGGCTCTCCCGTGAAATGCCACTTTGTTGACTTGGCCCAGAACACAGAATGGCCAACGGAGGAAGCGCCGCAGCCGCGCATGGACTGGAAGGAGAGCACGTAAGTCGATGGTGCTAGGACCGTGCCGCGTTGCTCTGCTAACAAGATATGCCAGCCCTCTGAGCGCGATCGGCATGCCAAACTACCGAGAAGCCCTCTTGTCGGCGTTGCCCAACAACTTCATATCTGACGTCGGAGCACCGCCTCCGAAGCTATCTTACGACGTGGGAAGGATGAAGCACACCAACTGGGGGCTCGCTGGTCCCCGAGGCCAAGACGGCCCTCGCAACCAGGCCGAAGACACAAGGTCTGTAGTGAAAGGCTCCCTTGCCATTCGTGCCCCGAAATTCTTGAGTGAGAAGGCGAGAGAATCGGCCAAGTCCTCCCTGGCCGAGCCTACCATCGAGGCGCCGGTCGACAGGGCCGCTCATAGCGTGGGCGCTCTACCGTTGGAGAGCGCCAAGTTTGAAGTCCCGTCCCTGTACCAGAACGTGGAGATACAGTTCAGCAAGTATGGTGTCGACGACTTTGACTTTGAGTTCTACAATAAAACCCGGTACGCAGGCTTGGAGAACCACATTGCAAATTCCTACGCCAACTCGCTCCTCCAGGTCCTTCATTTCACGCCGTTAGTTCGGAATTTGGCCCTGCAGCATGCGGCCACGGACTGCCTTAGCGACAAGTGTCTACTCTGCGAGCTTGGCTATCTCTCGGACATGCTACAAAAGACCGAGGGCTCGTCCTGCCACGCGTCCAATTTGCTGAAGTGCCTCAACAACCACCCGCCAGCGTTGCGCTTGGGACTTTTGGAAGAGGACTCGAGGCAGATTCCGCTCACCAAGATGAACCAGAACCTTACCAAGTTCCTGTTACAAACCATGGCGAACGACTACAGGACCAAATCGCCCAATCCTGCGGCTATGGAACTGGTTTTGGCGACCTCGGCCTTGACAACATTAAGATGCTTGGTCTGTAAGAATGAGACCAGCCGGTCGGGGTCGGCCTATGTGACAGACTTGTCGGTTCCTACGAATAAGGTTCGCGGGCACCGCACACACAAGACCACATTCTCCCAGGTTCTGAAGACAAGCATCGAGGGCGAGACGCAGACCAGAGGATGGTGTGTCCGCTGCGGCCGGTACCAGTCGCTGCACACTAGGAAGAACATCCAGGGAACCCCGTCCGTCTTGACACTCAATGTCCCGATGGCGGAGACTCGCGACGCAGAGGCGGACCAGAGGCAGCTTTGGGCCACCCCCGGCTGGCTGCCAGAGGAGATCGGCGTAATAGTGGTCGACGGCTCCTTCTTTTGCTACCAGGGGGACGATCTGAAGTTCCACTTGCAGCGAGGCGCGCATAACATCCAGGTCTACTCGCTCATGGGAATGTCGGTGAATATTGAGCCGGGAGCGCAGCACAAGTCGCATGCTGCTGCCATATCTCCGCCCGGTGTCGATGGCGGCTCAGTTCACAAGTCTCACCTCGTCGCCATGGTCAATGGTGAGTTTTCCGGTCTCCTTGCTACCGAGTTGTTCACTGACCACCTGGCAGCTGCCCATGCCGAGCCAGAGCCGCCAGGGGAGAGCCAATGGCATCTATTTAACGACTTTTCAGTCAAGCAGGTTTCCACTGCAGAGGCCCTTACCTTCAACACTTGGTGGAAGATGCCGTCTGTGCTTGTCTACCAACTCAAAACCGCAAATAACAAGCTTGATACGGACTGGATCCACAACATCGACACTTCTGTCCTACACATGGACTTCAAGTATGTACATCCCTCCCGTTCCATGCTAATGCAGTGACTGACCCTCCCCTAGACCCGATGCGAAGCAACACCCCTATCGCATTCTTGACCCCCAAACCGAGCGCCCCGGTCCACACACCACCGTGGCGCTCGACACAGAATTCGTCCTCGCCAAGCAGTCCGAAGTGGAGATGAAGTCGGACGGCATTAGGGAAGTCATCCGGCCCAACTTCCACGCGCTGGGCCGCGTGTCGATCGTCCGCGGCGAGGGCGAGGACGAAGGCGAGGCCTTCATCGACGACTGGATCCACGTCAAGGAGCCCGTCATCGACTACCTGCACAAGCACTCGGGCATTCTGCCGGGCGACCTCGACCCGCGCACGAGCGACCACTGTCTGGTCGCGCTCAAGATTGCCTACAAGCGCCTGTGGGTGCTGCTCAACCTCGGCTGCCGCTTCGTCGGCCATGGGCTCAAGAGCGACTTCCGCGTCATCAACATCCAGGTGCCCAAGGCGCAGATCATCGACACGATCGAGCTCTTCTGGGTGCAGAGCTACCGCCGCAAGCTGAGCCTCAAGTTCCTGGCGTGGTACCTGCTCAGGGAGAACATCCAGGCCGACGCCGTGCAGGGCCACGACTCGATCGTCGACGCCCGCAGCGCGCTCAAGCTCTACCGCAGGTGGCTCGAGTTCGAGGACGCCGGCATCACCAAGTCGATGCTGGCCGAGATCTACCGCGCGGGTGACAACGTCGGCTTCCGACCGCCGGGCGCGGACCCGCCGGGGCCGCCGCCGCGCACGGGGCGAGCCGGCACGCCGCCGGGTCAGGTGGAGGTGGGCCCGTCGACGCCGGTGCGGCAGGGCGGAGGAGGGATCAGTGGCTCGTTCAGTACGCCGTCCATGGGTTTTACCCCGGGCGGGGCGTCAGGCAGCTCGCCTCTTCGGTAGGGGTCGATAGGGTGGACTGTTGGAGAGTCTGGTGGAGAGGAGAGGAGAGTTGAGAAGCACTGGATCACATGAGTAGTAAGAAGCAGCAGACATACAGTCACTGAGCACGAAAATGATATTCACATGCATACACCCACTCACCTGTGCCGGCCTAACAACCACCTGGCGGCACCTTGGTCCAGGTGCTCACAGAGACAGGCCATTCTGGGCTAGCACGAGTGCCGGTATGTATGAAATTCACGACTGATTTTTTGGAAATAACAATGCCATTTTGCCATGCTAAGGATGAAGCCGCTACGAGATCATTCAGCGCCGTTCTGTTGCTAGAGAGACTGGAACGGACTGGAACGGGTGTAGTCGTCTCTGCCGAAGGAAAATCGAGTGGTGCTGTGCATGTTGGGATAATAAACACAGCATTCATGGTGATACTCTCTGGGGGGAATTGGTCTCCTGTGGGATCATTGTCCTCGGGATCATTGTCCTGAGGATCGTCGTCCTGTATGGCAATGGTCCTGCGGGATGATCCTCCTGTAGGACAATCTTCACAGGGGGAAAACCCACCCTCCGAATCATCGGATCCTTTGCTGTTGGATGGACGCAAAGCGCTGCGATAGCTGCCCGCGGTGGAAAGCATGTTGCCCCCCGGCTTTCACCCTACAGCTTCTTCTTCTTCTTCTTCCTCCTCTTCTTACTCGCGGTAGCGGCGTCAGGCTCCGACACGGGGGCGCTGGCAACGCGTTTCAGGCCGGGGTGGCCCATGGGAGGAGGGCCGTGAGAATGAACCCGTGACGGAGGCTCCTCCTCCTCCTCCGTCGCGCCGATGCCGCCGCTGCCGTTGTGGTCGTCGTCGTCGTCGTCGTCGTTGTCGGCCGGGCTCGCGCCGGGCGAGGCGGTGGTCTCCGCGGAGAAGGGCGTGACGAACAGCGGCGAGGTCGACGCGCGGCGGCGCTGCGGCGCGGGCGCGGGCGCGGGCGCCTGGGCTGGCAGGCCGGTGTCGTCGTCGACGTCGATGAAGCGGCCGCGCACGGGCTGGGGGGACCGCGAGCGGCGGAGGGAAGCGTCGTCCTGGTCGCTGCCGGGCTCGACGACTGGGCGGTCCTCCCCTTCCTGCTGCTGCTGCGGCGGCGGCGGCGGCAGCGCAGGCTTTGGCTGCAGGGGCCAGCCGGCAGTGCCGAGGGGGCTCGCGGCATCGGGCGCGCCGGCGTCGCTGCCGTCGTTGGCGCCGCCGCCGCCGCTGCTGCTGCTGCTGCTGCTTGCGCTGCCGCCGCTGCCGCCATCGTCGCTGCTGCCGTCGTCGCCGCTGCTGCTGCCGCTGCTGCTGCTGCTGCTGCTGCTGGTAGCATCTGGCGACGCGAGGCCGTCGAGCGTGTTGGGGATCGGCCGGTACGGCTGCTCGTCGTAGACGCCCTGGGCAACACGGAAGGAGGCGTGGTCGCGGTCGCTGGGCGTCCAGCGGGCCGCCTCGGCCGGGAACAGCGGCTGCAGGTTGCAGAGCAGCGCCTGGCGGGCCGCGGGCGCCGTCTTCGCCATGCGGCACGTGCGGTTCAGGTCGAGCCAGGCGCTCGCGTCGCGGACCTGTGCGCGCCGCCGGTCGAGCGAGGCCGCGTACCTCTGCGTGTCCTAGAGCCTGATCCAGACCATGCCGCCTACGCGCCTCCACCAACCCCCCTCCCCGCCCCTCCTCGATTTGGGTCAGCAACAGGAACAACAACAAGAAGAAGAAGGAGAACAACCACACACGCGCTGAGAAGGAGGGGGGTAAAA
>JASMMZ010000001.1:9366034-9524159 GCA_038502455.1 Anisogramma anomala | reverse complement strand
CACCGCGGTGCGGGGCTCGCGGCGCCGCCGCACGTGGCGCGGCGCGGCCTCGTCGAGCCACACGACGAGCGTCTGCAGGCGCGGCATGTGCGCGAGCCACGCCAGCGGCGCGCGCGACTCGTCCGTCTGGGAGGGGATGGCGATGCTGATGCCGATGCCGGTGCTGGTGCTGGTGCTGGTGCCGGCATCGGCACCGGCACCGGCACCGGCGCACTTGGTGGCGACGCGCCCGGTCGCATAGGTGCCCTGGCCCGGCCCGCGGCTGGCGAGCTCCGCGGGGCCCTCGGTGGCGGTGGCGGCGTCGGCGTCGACCCACTTGGTCGGGCGCGAGCCTTTGAGGTGCAGCTCGAGGTTGGCCAGGCGCTGCACGCGGGGGGTGGAGATGCCGGCGCAGAAGCGGTCGAATTCGCCCAAGGAGGAGAATGTGAAGGTACTACAACAGTGTGTGAGGATCTATTCAGTAACTGACTCTGCCGGAGCGTAGGGGAGGGGGGGGGGGGAGGTGTTGATTTGAACCAAATGGGGTTGCTAACTTGGCCCCGTAGAAGACATGCACGCCGTGGTACAGCCACTGCCTGTTGACGCACAGAGGCCAGAGAACGTCCCGAGCCAGCACGGTGTCGCGTGATAGCGAGATAGCGGCATGGGCTTCGCCGCTCATGTAGAAGCGCGCTTTCAAGCCTGAGCTCAGAGGGCCGTTGTTCGCTGGCTGCTCCGGCTGGTACGGGTCCAGCCTGGAGAAGACGTGGATCAGCTGACCAGCGCGGCTGAAGTCGAGCAGCCCGGCCATGATTTCTCTCACAGCCCGGTCCGGCAGCTTGTCGAAGGAGCCCTTCCAAGAGGGCTTGAAGTTGGCTGTGGCATCGACCGCGGCGTCGGCAAGGACAGCACCAGAGGCATCCAAGGAACTAGGCGTAGCACATCCATCGCTGGCGCCCGAACCACTCTCCGAGCAGTGCTCGGCCGCGTCCCCGCCGCTGTGCGGCCGGAAGCCAATGGCCGGATGCAGGCATCGAGTGTCCTTGGACATGTTTTCCTGCGAGTTGCACTCCTTCCAGACCGCCTCCCAGTCCTTTTCCCAGGCGCCTCCACCGCCGCCGCCGCCGCCGCGGTTGGCGGCGAAGAAGTCGCGGACCCGCGCACGCCAGGTGCGCACGTGGGCCCTGCGCACGCCATAGTCCCCAAGGCCCCGGCCGCCGCCCGATCGGCCCCCGGGGAGGCGGCGGCTCGCGGCGTCCCTGGCCGCCAGCTGGCTGTCCAGGTCGCGCTCCTGCCTGCGCAGCCGGTCCCGCTCCGCGCGGAGGGCCCGGATCTGGCCGGCGGCCTGGTCCAGTTTCTGGCGCTGCGTTTTGATGACCCGGTCCTTCCGCGCCAGGCGGTCGGTCTGTGTGAGCGTCTTGGCCTGGTGGACCCGGCAGCCCGGGCAGTCGGACGGCGGCGCGTGGGCTGCCCTGCCGCTGTCGTCCCCGCCGTCGCCGTCCCGCTCGCTGGCGTGGGCCTCCTCGTCGTCTTCGTCCTCCGCCTCGTCTCCGGAGAGCGCCACGTCGGAGTCGGACGCCTCGTAGCCAGCGTCCTGAGAGGGCTCGGGCTGGATCGCAGGGGCTTCCGGAGAAGCGGAACAAGGGGTCTCCTCCTGCTCGACGAACATGGACTGCTCCTCCTCGTCCTCGGGCTGCTCGGGGGCCGTGGACGGGCTGCGCGCGTCGCTGGATGCAGCTTCGGGCGCAGGGTCGCCTGAGCGATGGTGCTCGTCGTCCATGTTCGCAGACGGACCGGGACGGACGGTAACTCGGGGTGGTGAGAGATGCTTGGACAGCGCAGGCACAGGATAGCGCTGACTGGCGGGCCAAATCTTAGCAAAGGCGGAAAGTTTGCAGAGGCAAACAAGAAAGAGAAGCAGGACGCTGGTGTGGCTTGGAGACCGGACGAGAGGGGTCCTGATCAGTAGTGTTTCTGGCAGTGGCAGAGACAGAAAGCCAAGCAGATCAAAGCATTGGGCAAAGAAAAATGATATGAAAAAAAAAAAAAAAAAGTTCATCCAGGTGATGAGTGAGTGGTTGACGATGGGACGGGAGTGGAGGTAGTAGAAGGGATCTATCTGGTGAAGGATGTTACAGGAAGGAGAGCGTGTAAGGTAGGGGGGAAGGAAGTCAGTGACGGTAAAGAGCAAGTGTTGCGATAGAAACTCACCTTGTCAGTATTCCGTCGTAGGCAGGAACTATTGGACGACAGGGCTCCTGTAGATGCGACTGAGTCCTACAATCTTTCCAAGGTGGTTAGCAGTGTTCCTTCTCAGACGAGATCACGGCCCTGTTAAGGTAAGAACAGAAAGAAACATGTGCAGGATGAAACGGGCTGGTATAGGTAGGTGTAGTCTCGGGCGGAAGAAGGAGGCAAGGCTACCCACCATGTGTGACCCCAAAGTGGATATCTAGAGGCAGTCCACTGAAGTAAGTGTCAGGTGAGGCAGATGGGAGGGTGAAAATCTTGCTGAGGAATCATGTCAGTATTTGTCTTGTCTCGAGGTATAAAGATGCACCTACCTAGAGATTTGGGAGATTGCAAATCACCAGAAGAAGGCAGGGTCAGCACCAGTCCAGTCGGTGGAAGTTGCTCAAGGAGTGAGGCAGATGAAATTGGATGTAGCTGGCTGGGTTTGAGTTTGAGTATTGAAGGAGGGCCAATGTCACCAAGTCCCAAGCCATGTAGCAAGGACTTGCAGAAGGATGTCAGGAAGTAGAAGGCCAATGGGACGACAGGTTACCAGAAGGGTTGTATGGGGCAGGAAAAGGAGGCAGCGGGCTGGTCCAAGTTCCTTGTGACGAGAGTGAAGTTCCTAGCGACGAAAGTGAAGTTCCTCGAGACGAAAGAGCCAGACCACCTGTAGGCTCGGGCCCAGAGCAAAGACCACTTCAGATTTGGCACCTCCCCAAAGGGGTCTGCAGTTCTGGGTGTTGGCAAAGGAACTTCAAAGGGGTGGAGGCTGATCAATGAAGCAGGTGGACATCAGAAGCCTGCGTGGTGAACGTGATAGAAGCAGTCGTAGACAGACATGTGGTGAGGTAGAAAGGTTGCGGAAAGAGGCTCGGACGACAGGCAAAACCAAGTGAGGTGGCTGCAGTGCCCGACAGATTGTTTCCAGAAGGAGGCCTGATAGCCACAGGTGGGATAGGGATAATGTACTGTACCTACCTAGGTAGGCAGGACTGCCGTCATGTCATGATGCTCCATGTCGGGTTCTCGTGGCCATGATTTATTCACATACCAGAATGGAAGTCATATCACTCGCCTCGCCCCTTGCCGCTGGATATCACAATGACCGCTTCATCCGTCCAATATGCATGCATACACCTGGAAGCTCTCGCTCCATAACCAGTCTTAGCCCATCTTCCCACCCCCGACAACATCCCCAATCTTTCCCTTACATGCCCTCTGCTCCTGATCAGTCAGAACCCCGGCGCCGCTGAGCCCCAGCTGCCGCGTATTCCACCCCTGGCTCTCGAGGTACGCGCAGAACCGCTCGTCCTCGCGCTCGATCGTGTCCTGGCCGACGTGCGGGAAGCAGCAGAGCACCAGCGCGGCAGACAGCAAGCACAGCGACGAGGACACGTAGAAGGGGTACTGCGCCGATGCCGAGGCGTCCTTGCCGCCCGCGGTCTCGATGTACGGGAAGACCCACGTGCCGACGAATGCGCCGATCTTGCCGACAGCGGCAGCGATGCCGTAGTAATGGCCGCGGATGCCGGTCGCGGATGTTTTGGAGGCGAGGAGGCCGATGCTGGACAACCATCAGGCTTGCGGTTTGGGAGGAGGGGCGGGTACGGAAGGGATTTCTTCTTACTTGTTCCCTGGACCTAGTTCACCAAGCGACAGGAAAATACCGTACTCAACAGCAAAGGCGGCTACGTGCTGCGGCTGTGCGAGTGACTTGTACGCAACAGCCATGATAAAGCCAACGACAGCCTGAAGAGTGACGCCAATGGCCAGGGTGTAACGGGGGCCGATCCAGTCAGAACAAAAGGCGCCCAGCACGGTGCCTGGGATATAAAACAGGTTGATGACGGTGTTCCATCCAAAGACGGTCGTCAACGGCGCCGAATCAGAGTCGAAAATCGAGGACACAACCGTGCTCCCGTACTGTGTGTCTGGATCAGCCGCGGAAGCTATGCAGACTGTAGGGGACGCCCGCAATGCGACAGCGTCCGAGTAAACTCACAATGGCAAAGGGATAGGCCGAGAAATCATAGATGAACCAGACCAAGGAGACTGCAAGCAGCCGGCCACCGTAGAACTTGGCAGCCAGCAAGTACGGGATCTTGACGTGGGCCATGCTGTTGCGCGACGAGACCTCGGGCTCCTTAAGGCGAAACCGCAGGACGAGAAGTACAAGCGGGAACAGCACACCGATGCCGAGAGAGGTGCGCCACTGCGTCTCGAAATGGCCGTTGTGGCAGGCGACGGCCACGGCGTAGGGCACGAAGGCGCCGATCACAAAGCCCACGTCGATGGCCGTGTTGGTGAACAGGATGAACCAGCGGTGCCTCGTGCCGGACTTGAGCTCGCCGGAGGCCTCGGAGCAGCCCACAGAGCCAGCGGGGTATTCACCCCCAATGCCAATGCCGACAAAGAATCGCCTGAAGACAGTCAGCGGGTGGTGATGAGAGGGGTGTGAGGCCTCGATGCTCGGTAGAAAGGGATCATCTCACCAGGCAACAAGCATAGAGAGCAAGCCCATGGTCTCGCCGTGCCAGTAAGACCCAGCAGCAAGGGCGGTGAATATAATCAGGAACATGGTGGAAACGAGCAGGGCGTTGACGCGAGACCACTTGTCAGCCAAGAGGCCGAAGAAGAGCTGGCCCACGATGGTGCCGACAAAGGCGATAGAGGCGACATTGTTGATGGCCGAGGACGCCGAGTATGCGTCTCCGTATTGCTTTTGCAGTGGACAAAGATGGTCAGTGATGCGTTCTGATCTGAGCTTCCAAGGCATTTCTGCAGTGAAGACATACTCTCGCTAGCACCGTGCTCACACTCCCTATCACGTTGTTCACGTAGCCGTCTGAGAACAGGCCTGCGCCGCTAGCAAAGACGGGCAGCAGGCTGGTCCTCCAGGGCCGGGCTCCGGAGGGGGGCGCACCGTGGCCGACGACGTCGTCGCCGTGGGACGAGGAGGACTTCTTGCTGAAGCCGAAGACCATGCTGAATTTCTGATTCGCATCCGCCGAGGCCCGAGGTTGAGTAGGCAGAGACTCGGTGTGGGTGAGTGGGTCGATAGGTGGAAGAGTAGACGCGCTAGCAACACGTGCACGCTGCGCATGAACTGTGACGAGGTTGTATTAGAAGGTGAAGACAATAATACATTCCAGTTTTGGTCATAATCAAAGGGTGCGCCATGATGGATGGAGAGGAAGAGCCGCAACACGGCAGTAGAGCCGAGATTAATAACAAATCGGGTGTGCAAATTGCGGAAGGATTTGCTTCTTACCTGGCCTTCCAGCTTTGTCAGCAAGGCCGCGTTATAAACTACCCCAGTGTGGCAGCACGGTAGGGTGGCTCCAAGAAAGGGCAAAAAAACAGAGTGATATTGAAAGTTGGAGGAAGAAGAAACGAAGGCTAGGTACTGTTCTCCAAGAACAAGGACTACGTAGGTGCGGTGCTGTTACAGGGGTACCCCCTGTACACCGCCACATATGCCAGGCACCAAAAATAATGCATGTCCTCATCAAACCAAACCCAAAGTAAAATAATTATGATGCCAAACAACCGAAATATAACTGTCTTAAAAGGCAACCTTCTCATGACACAACCTTTTCATAAGACAACCTTTCCTTTATCCTTCAATTATTGGCGCGCTTTAGCTGTAAAACGCTTTGTTTTATCAGATTTACGATATCCCGCATTTAATAACGTTTAACGACGCTTAAAGTCTTTTACAAATTCCTTGTAATGTTTCAACTTGTTCAAATCAAGTTAATTATTGTCTTTTACCAATATACCTCTCCAATAGACAACGTATTAAAGCTTCGTTTGATCGCTCCAACGATTTACACGCTTATTCAAAACCTGGTTAACTTTCCGATACTCGTTTCCTGAAGCTGCCGAAATATCATCGTTATATTTCATAAAATATGAAATTAGTTTTTTACGGTAGAATGGATCATTTTTTATTCTAAGTAATAAATACTGTAACATACTAATATTTCTTTATTATCTATATTCAATTTAATCAAAGTTGTTTATTACCCAGTTATCAATTGACATTAAATAATGAAGATATTATTAGTATTAGTATTAATTCGTTTTTAATAATATACAACTATTATATTAATCTTATATAATATGTTTAATGGTTATTTATTCTATTCACGGAATGAGGAGTAAGGGCTAAGGCTTTTGTTTAATGCATTCGTAATGTTACACAATTCGCATAAACCGTAATAGCAGCTATATAATAATATATGAAGGAAACCTTTCATAAGCAACGTTTTTCTTAGGAATAACTTCAGGTTGGCGACAACGTTTAGCTTTTCTTGAAAATTATAAATTCAACCAGTTTTTTTTTTTTTTAAAAAAAAAGCTGGTTTTATAACAAATAACGTATTATATATGTCGTCGAATTTGATATTTCGGGTGGAAAATACCCTCGATTTTACATCGATTAACTTATTCAAACCGTTTCCGACTCGCTTCCGAGTTAATAAGTTCACGATTATCAATTACTTATTATTAACGTTATTAATAAGAATAATGAAACCGAACCTGAATTTTACGTTAAAAGTATTTTATAACCTCGAAATAAACCTTAAGTAAGCTATCTCTACATTAGTAACTTTCTAAAGCAACAGGTTTTAATCAAATGAGTAGATTATGTATATTTGACTTGAAAGTCGTTTTTAAGTTCTTCAGATATCGCAACCCTCGACGTTTTTGAATTTCGTTATAATTCGGCTAAGAATAACGACAAACCTTTCTGATCAACCCATTAACAGGCTTAATTTGATTTCATTTTTCACCAGTTACCAAGCCGTTTAGGAGCTACTATTTCATGGTTTCCAAACACTAGGCAAGTTAACTCACATGGATGAGTGGCAATAGTAGGCAAGTTAACCTAGATAAGTTAATAACAACAATGTGTAAGTTAACCTGCGTATATTAATTAGTAATGATAGGCGGGTTAATCCAAGTTATGTTAAATGCCTAATGAGTTTATATATGTGAATTAAACCAAAAAAATTGAAGGGGGTGCTCGAACCAATAGTACGTATGGTAAGGAGAAAGGGTATATAGTATTATTACTTAAAATAAAAGTAATTGTTAAAGGAGAAGAGTTTTTATATTTTTGGAGGGGGACTTATAAGGACAAAAGTAAGCTGGAGGTAATATCACAAACTAGTATCTAGGCTAGTAGTCACTAGAAATTCAGCCTTAACAGTTACTATATTTCTATGATGCTCTAAAGCCGTCTAAGGGCATGCCCTTACACCTATTGCATAACCGTAACACTCCTTTTCTATAACCCTATAATAGCCCCTTAATAGGGGTTTCTGTTGTACATTACTTGAGGGGGTACTAGAAAAGAAGGAAGGTACTAGCACCTGCCAGTACATCTGGCTACTACAAGCTCACCTCTACTAAGCTTCGCTTCTAGTTCTAATTTTTTTTCCTACATCGTCAGAATATTACACTGTTTCAACGTTACGTTGCCGCCCTACACGTGTACCAACAATTAGTAGCTGTAAGCTAAAAAAGCTAAAAAGCACCAGATATTGCCTTTCACCAGTCTGAATAAGACAAAATGGAAGGAATAACGTTACCAGTTTGGCTACCCCGTAAAAACAAAGTTAACAACCCCACGCTCTACTAAGCCTTTCATTTTTTTCCTTTTTCCTTTTTTCATACTCTTTAACTTTACGATTTTCAACTTTCTCCCCTACTATTACCAATTATTGTTATCGACCCCCTTTTTCTCCTCTTGTCATCGACACTGTCGTCATCATCGTCATTGTTGTCGCCATCATTTTATCTATAGCCAAGCTTTCCGCCGCCGCCGTCGCCACCTTCCGCCGCTATCGCGGGCTACTATAACTGCTTTTTCACCTTCCCTTCTCCCTTGTCGTTACCGCCGTTATCCTCATCGCAACCGCCAGTAGTTTCACCATAGATATTATTAGTTTTACCGCTATCCTCGTCATCTTTTCCATAAGCAAACATAAGTTATATACTTTAAACATTTCCCTATTATTAACGCCCTATCACACTCGTGGCAAATCCTTAACAATTACCCTCTAGCCTTGAAAGAAGGAAATATATACCCTTATCGCTTTCTCATTAGCCTTTTTTATTAACGTCGACTTTACCTTCGCGAATTCTCCAGTTTTTAATACCTTTTTAAACTCGTTTTTAAACCTTTCATCTTTATCCGTACTCATTTTAAATAAATTTAATACCTAAATAGGTTAAATATTTATAGGAACTAATAACTTCCATAGTTAAAATGAATGTAAAATCCAACGAATGCATTAATACCATTAATATAAACCTTTAACAACAGATTATAAATAATTAAATAATTATAGCTAGCTATTTTAACGTTATTACCTATAACCAAAAGCAAAAATATCGGTTTCGCCGAAGCAACGAGCATCCTTATAAACCTAAACGTTCTATTCGTAGCTTAGACCACTCTCCTCATCCCCGCAACCCTAATCGAAGTAAATCAGTTACCAGATCCATAAGTATTAATAATACCTACCATATAAACCGTGAGGAAATTAGGGTTCATAACCTCGAATATCTTAATCCTTTCAATATAAATATAGTTATTGTCAGCAAAAATATCGTTTTGATAAACGTCTAAAGTTTTTAAACTCACTTTAAAAACTTTACCAAGGTTAGTTCGAACGTTAAATATTACATTATTTCTATATTTAAAACGATGTTTTAAGAATTAATAATATGTTGGTAAAATAAAAAGTTACCTTATGAAAAACATGAAGGTTTAATTAATAAGAGCCTCAAAATAATCATAAATACTTTCACAGATATTTTTCAAATAAACTTGGGCCGAATTACCAAAAAGTTTCGTAAACCAACGTTTACCTTACGGAATCTTATAAACAACAAGTATAACCTTTGTAAATACATCCTAATCAAACTAAGATATATATAAGTTACAGGTATTTTCTATTAAATTGATAAAAACAGGTATATTATTATAATCAACATTGACGCCTTTTGCGACTTACCTATTAAATAAAATTTATAACCTTTGAATTATAAGTAAACTTTACAAAGAATACAAATAGAAATATCTAAAACAATTTAACTAATGGTTATGAATATCTGATACCCTCTATATAAACCCGTTATTAAATAATAATATAAAGAATACGATTTACGTATGTTTTCAGATAAATTAAGGCCGAAATATAAAAATAAAAAGAGGTATAAAAAGGATTTCAGTAAAAATGATTATCTTGTTCGCGATCGCGATTATAAGCCTTACGAGGTTCGTAACAAACCTCGCGAAAAGCGGTGCGACAATAATCGTCGCAGCGATTGCAATAGTCGCCGCCTCAATAACGATAGTCGCCGCGATCGCAGTCGGTAACGTAATCTCAGCCGCCAACGTAAACGAGTAAATAATATTTAATATAATTAGAAAACTAACCATTTAAATCAAAACTTTATTAAATCCTCCTACTCTTCGTAAGTAAATAAGGTAGGCTTTTTAAACGAAAGTACTGTTACGCGGTTAAGCCATTGGACTTATACCAGCTATAAATAGAAATAAAAATCTCGTAATACACTTTTCAAATATTTAAAGGTTTGTTACAAAACGAGAACGCAATCCTTACAAATTACAAAGAAGAAAATCTGGTATATAAACGTAAAAACATCTTTGTATCCGAAAATCGCCAATTTCACTTAAAATTTAAAAGTTATTATAGCTAAACCCGTTTACAAAAAGGTAACTATAGGCATAAAAAGCTTTCGCTTGCTTTAAATAACTATTTATACCAATTTATTTAGCTTAAATTATAGTTTTCATTTTGATATAAACGCTGGTAAAAATTTCGTAACTAAGTTGTAATTCGTTACATACTTTTCCAATTATACTGTGACTATCATTATACCAAGCAAAATTATCTCAGGTATTATAAAACCTTTAATAAAGATTACTAACAAAATTCGCTAATCATTTCTAGTTTATAGCTATAAGTTGGATAATATGCTTAATATCCGTAAAGAAACTGTAAAAGAATGAATTATTAAGTATTTGAACGTAGGTATCCTATTTTCAAATAAACAATTAAAACTTTATAAGGTTAATATTCTCATATTTGAAAATATTAATAGCTTTAAAAACAATTACTTGAAGATACCTTTTACCGTTTACAAAAAATCTACGAATCTAGTAATTCGTGATGTACTTATTAAGACCTTTATTAATATTATTTTATTAAAATAAACTATCTGTTGGAATAATACTATCTTTAGTGCAGTAGTTTAACTTTACTTACAGTAAAGTTGATTATACCAACTACAAGTTAAGTATATTGTTTTATGTGGACTTAATGTATTGAGTATAAGTCAAGTACAGTACATAAAGAAAATATTTGGGTTGCATCAGTCTTTACGGAAGTCTAGAGGTAGCAACAGTATCGCTATTAAAACCACCAAGAAATATTTATCAATACTTTTTAAAAATCGTTGAGATTGACCGCTAAAAGTCTTAAATCGGCAAGTCGGCAAACAGCTAATTCAGTATTACTACAGGTGCTACTACTATAAAAACGACTAAGTCCTACAGCCTACAACTTTTAATCTTTAACCTTTATCATCAACAAAAGACCTCACACCTCAACTTTCACATAAAACTTTTGTCTAAATACCAAACTTTTCCTTTTATTTTACTTTTTTTACTTCCCCTACGCCGACTTTATCGTCAAGATTGCTGCTTTGAACGAAAACACTAAGTTACGCTAAGGAAGCCACGTTGCACGATCCAACGCCAAGTTACCAGGTTCACACGTAACTTTACGCCAAAATACCAAGTCCCTACACTCCAAATTACCAAGTCTCTCGTTTACCAAGTCCTACACCGCCTTAAAATTTAAGATGACACCTATCTAAAAGATTTAGAAAGGGATTAACACTTTGGAATCCCTTTTTACGAAGTTATACGATAAAGACCTATAGGGGTAGTACATCGATAAAAACTTAACGGAAAAGCACTTTAACAACTTCGTCGGTTACTACATCGTTAAATACAACAACAGTAACAACTATAACTACACTTTTTTCAATTTTTGTAATCTCTTTAGTAAATAGATCATAAATAGGTAAAACTTAATCTAAAAAGGTGTCAAGTTCAGGCTTAAGTTAGAAATTAAGAAGTAAGATTTATATATCAGTACAAGGCAATGCAAAGCTGACACAAGAACTCTTTAACTTGATTTAACTTAAGGAATGCCCTTAAAATCTATACCCTAAAGAAAAGTATACTAAAGACTTTTAACGTCTTTATACGCGATTTAGGGGACCTCCCCTTTACCCTTAGCTAAGTTAAGCCTTTTCACGCGCTGGCAATAAGGAACCGGTTAACCTATTCGGTAGCTTAACACCTCCATATGA
The DNA here is from genome assembly GCA_038502455.1 of Anisogramma anomala. NCBI lineage: Eukaryota > Fungi > Ascomycota > Sordariomycetes > Diaporthales > Gnomoniaceae > Anisogramma > Anisogramma anomala. The sequence goes on along the minus strand of JASMMZ010000001.1, from coordinate 9,512,522 downwards.
CAACACGGAGTACGCTTTTAGTATCAGTAGGGTATATAAAGCAATGGCTGCTCATGTGATCAAATGGATTGATGTTGGCGTTTTACACTAGTTAATTAAGCAAAATCGTTAAGACTTTTAAAACCTTTAGGTTCTTTTTTCCCCTTAAAACTTTAACTAAAATCGTTAAATCCCTTAAAAGCCTTTTTATGACAGGTTTGTCTATACGTAAGAGCCGACTATAGACCTTACCACAAGATTTTACCCCTCGGGCCAAGCGACTGATAATTAATCTTAACATAGTGTTTCAAAGGCTTTAAAGCTTAAACTGTCCAGAAACACCACTAATAAAAATTGGGATAACTATTGCAACCTGTCTCTAAGGCCTATTAAGATAGTTACTATTAACTACAAGTTCTTTGCAGACTATTTCAATATCTGAAACAATATAGAAAAGTATAATGGAAAGCCCTACAACCTTTTCAACATGAAGATAATACCTTTTTTAAACATTTACAAGTAGATAAAGGTTCCCCCTTTTGGTTTTCATTTACTATTTCCTAGAATCCTTACAAGGTACGATAGAGACTATTACCTAACTTTCCTAACCCGAAAAAATTACGTTTCGCGAGATTTATAACAGTATAAAGGGTTATTTCAAATACGATATCCACCTTACGTAATATTATACAAATTGGACTACTACGAGATGAATAACGATAATAGTTGAAAAAAAGAAGGAAACACCGATGGATATATTTAACGAGATGATCAATAAGTTGATACTATTTTAAAAAGCAATAGGAAAAGCCCACGTTAATGAAGTTACACATCGTAAGTAGGTTAGGGAAGTAGTTACGGGCATTAACGAGTTCAAATACGCCCTATAACGCCTAAATACCACCTATAAACGCTTTTTTAGCTAATTACGTTCTTTTTTTACAACTATAATAACGGATATACTCAAGTCGTTTGGTATTTACCCTTAAGTTAACAACTTCTTTAATATAAATGAAAAAAATCTTACTTTACTTAATTAAATTGACCGCAAATATGGCTACAGACGCCTTTAACGCTTAAAGTCTAGCCCATCGGCCTGAAACTAAAAGTAAAAACTGTATTAGCGCCAATAAGGTTAAGATTTAAGTGGACCTATTAACCGTAAAAATTATCATCATAACAATAGCAAGATTCGTTAGATTTATAGTAAGTTTGACTATTGGCTAACTCGTTACCCCCCCGCCAAACGAAATAATAAAAAGATATTGTACTATATCTAATACCATATAACATCTCAATAGGATTACTTGGACCATGCTGTAAACTTCGAGGATAACGAGCTAATTGCCGGCGACAATACCCTTAAGCAAATTAAATAACATAAAGATATGACTTCTAACGCGGCCTAGTAATTAGTTAACTACGCTTTTTTATATATTTTAAGGGGTGAATACCTTTACATCTACCTTAACCAAATCCCCAACCCCTTATATACCTTAAAAGTCGCGATTATTACACGAACTATACGTTTGAAGGTATTATGTTAGACACAAAAGCAACAAGGTACTTAACAGGAGGCTACTCGTAATACATAGAATTATAGAAGGAAAGCACTATACTTACTAATATTGATTGTTACGATGCTAGTAAATCTAAAGTTAGCTTTAAACCAGATGAATAACTATCGTTACTAAGGATAAAGATGGTTTAAATTATTGTAAAAGCAATTACTTTCCACATCCTTAAGTCTTTTACCTTGTTCTTTCTTTTTTTAAAGAATATAAAAAAACCCTCGACATTAACGTCGATATTAATGTAGACGAGCTGATTAAAAACAGCTAAAAGTTCCCCCTTACCTTTGAGTATGGGCATTTATAATTTTATCTTTAAGGCCCAAAAATAGTAGTATGAAAATTAACGGAACCAAAGATATGCTAACTTCACCGACTCTTAAATTCATCAGCCGTTTTCAATATGTATAAAGTCCTAAAGTCTATAAGGAATAAAAATATGAAATATTTTGCCTTGGAAGCTATTAAAAAGCTTTATTGTTACTACCAAACTCATACTTAAACCCCCCTAAAATTCAAGTTTACATTAAAAGATGATCAGAACTTTAATTATAAGGACTTTAATAATATATTTTACTTAGATAACGAACTTATTCTTCATGTTGTTTACTCTGTAACTTTTTTTTGCGAAGCCAAGTTTCTCAAGTCTTTTTAAACAAAGGATACATAGGAAACGCTAAGGATATTATATATTAACACATATCCAAGCCCACCTAACGTCTTTGTCTATAATACCGGCTCCAACTATACGGTGGTAGAGTTTTAGAAAAATGACAAAATAGTAGGTATTTAGTGCAAACATGTATTAGTAAAATCATATTGGAGTATTGTAAACGTTAAAAAGATATACGCCTTACCTCGTCGAACGTATGAAATCTTTAAGCTAAAAATTAAAAGCTTTACAAATTCGGAAATACACTTGTAAATGACGGTAAAGGGCCTAAACGATACTGTAGGCCCTAACGGCCTAATACCAACGTTATTAGTCTTTAAAGCGTACTTACGCCTGACGAGTAAATCTCTACTATTAGTAAGTACATAAAAGTAAGTTGAGGCCTACAGAAAGATATTAAAGGAACTGCAAAAGTAATTGGCATACTGCCAAGTTAAAAATACCCTTAACATTAGGAACGGCCCTATAATAATTGATGTACTTTCTTTGCCGTTATAAAGTAAAGTCTTCGTATAGAGAGAGCCGAGTAAATGAGGAAGCGCATATAAAATCTTAATTATCGTAAACTTAAATGTAATCGTTAAAACTGCTAACAGTTTTGTAACATTTCGTATAATTTAGGTTAAATCCTATTTTAGATTTACTCAAGATAAAGACTCATAAGTAAAACGACCGTGTTAATACGAACCTTACCTACATATTATCGATAAGCTGATAAAATGCTGCTAACGTTAACAACCTCCAAAAAAAGGAACGTTAAAAAGGAGGAAGATATACCAAGTCGTATCTATAATACTATTTGAGTAAGTAAAGAATAAAATGATAATAAAGACTTAGCATTAAAACTTCGAGAATAAGACATTATTAAGACCTTCGGCAAACTTTTTTAAAAAAACGACAGGGTGGAGATTGACGGCCTGCTAATTCGAGAGGTTGTACAATTTATACTGAAAGCCAATTTCAACCTCTAAGGCCCAAATATTACAAGTTTAAAGTCGAAAATTATCTACGAGGTCAAAGGTAAGACCATGGGGCGGCCGTACGAAAAGTCACGTTTAATCGCTTAAAAATACAACAATAAAGGCAAAAACTAGATTTTTACGTAATCACTAATAATCTAGAATATTAGCTAGCGCTTAGGTATCGCTTTAGTAGCTAGTTTGTCAACCAAAGCTAAAGGTAAGTTTATTCCTAATAATCGTAATATAAAATAAGCCTATATACAATTAGCAACGAATTTACAACGGATTTTACTACTGGAGTTTTCATAGGAACTACGGGGTATCTACCCTTTGGAGACGGTAATACAATGTATTAAGCCACTATACAGATTAGTTAAACTATGAATTTATTGATTCATGACCTATTAGTCGTATTTTAAATTACGACTAAGTATAAAACCTTTAATATACGACCCTTCTTTACTGCTAACGTAAAAGAAGGACTTGTGCTTAATGGTTATATAGACTAAATATATTCTTTTCGTTAAAATAGCTGGCTTTATGGTATTAGAATAATAGGTGATTAAGGATTCCAAGTTCTGGAATTGTAAGCTGGTTAAAACGTTGACAAAAGGCATCCAACTTAATTTTAATAAATTTTTAATCTGTATGCTTGGTATTAATATCGGCTTTAACTTTTTCCAAAAAAGATAAGGTATTATTTGAATTACGGTTAATAAAACTAATGTAGTTAAGGTCTAACTTCACCTTAAATAGCGTATACATAGTAGTTATATTGCTATCATATGCTAACCGAAGGTATCGTACAACCTATATATTGCAGTACAAGTATAAGACCTAAAGGATAAATATTTTAACCGGCTAAACAAAATATTGAAATAGTAAATACGAAATCTCAACTAGAGAATTCAGATGATCCTCATCGACTTGTAAAAGGCTAAATTAATAATTTTTACAGATAGTTTTTTTATAAATAATATCGACCTATCTTTATAAATTAGCTTTTTAATAACCTTTATTAATAAAAATAGGTAGGAAGACTAGTTTAATATTATCGTTAACTTAATTTCATAAACTATTTTTTAGTGTAAGAGAATTATATAAACGTATTAACTTCCGAGGTTTATGGTATGATAATAGGCTTCGACGTAGGTATAGTATTATTAGAAACCCTTAGCGTTATTACCAGACAGCTAAAGATTCCTCCTATCCTGTTAATGATTTGTACCGACTCAAAAAGCCTGTTCGAATACCTTTTAAAGCTCGGAACTATTAACGAAAAAAACGCCTGATAATCGACGTTATAACATTATAAAAAGCTTGAGAAAGAAGGGAGATTAAGGAGTTCCAATAGATTAACGGAAAGTATAACTATATTGATGTTATAATAAAGTTACTGTTAAAAAAGGCCTTAGAAAGGTTTGTAAATAGCAATAGACTAACTATACGTATCGAGGGTAACGTTAATAGGCCGCCTGGAAAGCTAAAATTATGTGGTGGTGGTCAAGGATATGCTGGCGAATTAAAAAAAAATTAGGGAACTAACGATGGCGACTTGTTTAATTGTTACGGTTAAAGTAGAGTTTTGTAAAGACCTGTGGCAGAAGAACTTTTTACAGGAGTTGATAAATTAAAACCTTAGAGTTATGGAATAATTAAGGTTAAATAGGGTCAAATTAAGTATAAATAGGTATAATTTGATGTAAAAGTTCACTAGAATTGACAAGGGTTTAGCCAATTGATGAAGAGGTAATTCGGCAATAACCGAAAAAGATTAGTTAATCACACAGGCTTGTACGTACAAACTAAAAATCCGCTAGTATTGAAATAATACTACCTATAGTACAGTAGGTTAATTTTACTTATAGTAAAGTTGACTATACTGATTGCCAGTTTAGTGTATTATTTTGTGTGGACTTACTGTATTGGGTGTAAGTTAAATACAATACGTCACATTTTAGACTAGAGCATGGGCTAAGCAATTGACTATACAAATTACAGTGGAGACCGACTAGCGGTCTACCAAACCTAGAATAATACATCCACCACTTAATCACGTAATACTACTGTTACTTTGACCAATTGAATCGATAACGTTGCAACATCTAAAGCTCTACCAATAATATCCATCTTTCAATCGAATATACTGATTTTTCTAAAGGGGGATTTTTCATATTTACAACCTAATATCCGTATACGTTAAATGCCATTATGGATTCTATTACGCCTTACTTTATTTAGATTTACAACCTTACAAATACGCTAATTACGATTCCTAAATACATATGCCTAAGTATTATTACCAAATGTAAAAATACTGCCTATTTCCTTATAAACTAGGACGAAGCCGTCTAAGCGTGAGTATAAGCAGTTGAAGTGAAAAATATAGCCTTGAAGATTACACAACTAATTTGTGAGGTAATTGGTAAATATTATATAATATTTCTTGCTATTAGCGAAACCAGTTTCCTCGAAACGCTATCTATGGAATGAAAATTTAAATTAAATTCCCATACGGTCGAGATAGCAAAAAAACGTAATTTCGCCCCCTTTTAAAAGTTTTTGTTAACCTGCAGTTGAATACACCATTTCTAAACGCGGTTGCCAGCCTTATTGAAAACCTTAATAAATTTAAAAAAAACCTATGAAAACCAAATCTCGTAAAATAATAAAACGAACCTTGCTTTAAAAAGTTTCTATTTTATTTCCATATTGAAACTCCCAACAATATTCCAATGTTTAAGACCAAATATAAGGTACATGTTAATTCTACCCACGCTTTCAATATATATAAGTTAGCAAAAAAAAAAAAAAAAAGTTCTCGAACGTACAATACGACTTCAGATTTATTAATTTACTGGTTAATTAAATAATAAAAGTATATGTGAATATTACTATATACCCTTATAGATTTTATACATAAGCCAAGTGACAGTGCACTGTATTGCAAAGTGCACTCCTATAGAGTATATGGTAATGTATCACGCTACAGGCTGCACTCTTGCAAAATACAAAGTTTATCATGCATGGAGCGGTCTTGAATAGCTATTCCAAACCGTACGGCAATGCTTAGAGCGGTCTAGAAGGGGTATTCTAAAGTGGTACTCTCTGGGCGAAGAGCTTATAAGCCTTCACCCGTAATATACCCTCTCTAGAATACTTCTTCTTCATCATCATTATTTTTATTACTACAATACCAATCTAACGATTACTCTTCTTCTTACCTTTTCATGTGAATAGTTATTTAGACCCTACCGACAGTACTTTTAATTAATAGGTGGTAAAACGCGAAATCAAACCGTTATCGTTACCCAGTTTTACTTTAAAATGAAACTTTTCTTAATTAATAGTTTGATACCCTTTATGCTGTTGGTCGTATAAAATATATTAACGATATATATCTACTTTCTCTACTAGTTATTATTATGTAAATAAAATTATAAGACGTTAAAAAAGCCGTATCATAATTAACTTTAAATCTTTTAATAACTACGTAGTACCAAATAGCTACCCTTAACCTTGATAAATAAATATTATTGTTGGATTGGTAGTATTTGCATTGCAATAGATCAACTTTACTTATAGTAAAGTTGACTATACTAACTGCAAGTATGGTGTATTGTTTTGTGCGGGCCTACTGTATTGGCTGCAAAGAAATTACAGTATATATCCACTTCATACTAAGGCATGAGCCAAGCAATTTTCCATACAAAGTACTGCGCAGACCGGCTAAAGGTCTTCAGAACAATTCATCCACCACTTGATTACGCAATAATACTGTCATTTCGATCAATCGAATCGATAAAATTGTAACGTCCAAAGCCCTACCAACACTAATTAGTGCTTATTATATTAAGTACAGATAAGTTAAGTAGAAAAAGAGGCTACTTTCTGGTCACTTTATGGCAACAAATAGCCGATAGGATAAAATAAAGATTTTTTTCGAAAGGCCTCTATTAGTACTGCGCCAGTATATAACGATAGGAAAACAAAGAAAACTTTTGGGTTGCGTCAGTTCAAAACGGCAATCTAGAAGTAAGCGATGATATTTCTCTTAAAAACACCAAGAAATATTCACCAGATCTTTCTTAAAAACGTTAAGATTGACTGCCAGAAGTTTTAAAGTTCAGCAATTAAACAAATAGATAAGTCAGTACTACTGTGTGTGCTACTAATACAAAAAAAAAGATTAAGTCACACGGCTAAATAACTATAACAAACGACCTTTGACCATACCCTCTACACTAAACCTTTACTTATATTTTACTTTTTTTCACTTCCCCTACATCAATTTAATCGTTAAGATCTCTAATTTGGGAGAAAACACCAAGAAATATCAATTCATGCCAAGAAAGCCACGTCGCGCGATCCAACGCCAAGTCGTTGAGTTTCCACGCGATTTTACGCCAAAACAACAAGTCCCCATGCCCCAAATTCTCAAGTCCCTCATCCAACAAGTCTTACACAAACCAAAACCTTAAGATTACCACCAAAACAGTTTACTTTAAAGCTATCATCAACCTTGTCAGTAAAGAAATAATTAGGGCTTTCGAAACTGATTTTACCTAGTATTACGATAAAGATCTTTAGGTATAAAATGTTGATGAGAAATCAACGGAAAATCAACTTAAAAATTTCGTTAAATACTATATCGTTAAGCATAATAATGGTTAAAACCCTAACTATTCCCTTCGCAAATAGCGCGACTTTTTCGAAAACTAGATCATTAATATGTAAAAGGCAATTTTAAAAAGGGTTAAATCGAGGCTTAAGTTAAAATTAAAGGAACGAAGGATTTACGTTTAAGTACAGAGAGTTAAAAAGTTTGTATAAGCTTTTTTCGACCTAAAACAACTTAACGAATACTACTAAAACCCACGCTCTAAAGGAAAGGCTATTAAAAAACCTTAACGCCCTTATATATAATCTTGAAGACCTCCTCTTAACACTTAGATAAGTTAAGCCTTTTTATGCGCTAATGATAAGAAATCTGTTAACTTGTTCAGAAAATTAATAGCTCTACGCGACAACGTGAAATACGCTCTTGACGGCGGTAAAACACGTAAAAAAAATAGCCGATGACGCGGCTAAAGGTATTAACGTAAGCGTCTTACACTAATTAATTAAGTAAAATCGTTAAGTCCCTTAAAATCTTTAGAATTTTATTGCCCTTCAGCCTTTTAATCGTCAGGTCCCCTAAAAGTCTACCTATAATAGGTTTTCCTATATACGAGAACCTACTACAAGTTTTACCACAAGACTTTACCCTTCGGATCAAGCGACTGGTAATTACCCTTAACATCATGCTTCCAAAGCTTTAAGGCATAAACTACTAAGGAATATTAATAAAAACGGGTAATTATTATGACCTACTACTAAGACCTATCAAAATAGTTAATGTTAATTACAAGCCTTTCACAGATTTCGCCAAAAATCTATAATAATATGGAAAAGTATAACAGAAAGACTTACAACCTACTTCACACGAATATAATGCCATTTTTAAATATCTGTAAGTAAATAGAGGTTTCTTCATCTAGCATTCACTTAATATTTCCCGGAATCCTTATAGAGTACATCAGAAATTACTATATATCCTTCCTAACCCGAGAAATTACTTTTCTCAAAGTTCATAATAGCATAAAAAGCTATTTAGAATACTATGTCCACTTAACCAAATACCATTCAAATTAGGCTACTACGAGTTAAATCATGATAATAATAAAAAAAGAGGAAATACCAATGGATATATTTAACAAGATGCTTAACAAATTGATGTTGTGCCAGTAAGCAATAAGAAAAGCCTTTGCTGACGAATCCACAACTCGTAAACAAGTACGGGTAGCTATTATAGGGTTGGTGAGTTTAAATACGCCTTACAACGCTTAAATACCATTTGTGAAATCTTTTTAAGCTAGTTACGTTTCTCGATTACAACTATAATAACGCGTACACCAAACTCGTTTGGTATATACCCTTAAGTCGACAACTTCCCTAACGTTAATAAGCAAAACCTTATAGTAATCAATAATGTAGACTGTAAGTACGGCTATGAGCGCCTTTAATGTAAACGTTTGACTTATCAACTACAAACTAAAAGCAACAGTAACGTTAATACCAATAAGGCCAAGATTTAATTGAGTTTACAAACCGTAAACAATATCGTCGTAATAGTGGCAAATAATATTAGATCTATAGCAAGTTCGGTTACTAGTCAACACATTATCCCCTCGCCAAACAAAACAACCAAAAGGTAATATACTATATTTAATACCCTATTACTTCTAAATGAAATTACTTCAAATAAATTAAAAATTTCGATGATAACGAGCCAATTCACAACGAAAATACCTTTAAGAAAATTAGGTAATATAAAATTACTGCTTCCGGTGCGGCCTAGTAACTAGTCGACTATGTATTCTTATACCGTTTAGGTGGTGAACCACCTTATCTTTACCCTAATTAAAGCCTTAACTCCTTACACACCTTTAACATTCTCGATCATTACGCAAACCATAAGTTTTAAGGTATTATGCCAAATACAGAGGTAATAAGATATTTAATAAAAGGCTTTTTGCAGTACATAGAATTACGGAGGGAAAGTACTACAGCTACTAATATGAATCGTCATAATACTCATAAAGACAAATTAGCTTAGAACCAGGCGACCAACTATCATTATTAGGAATAATAATAATTTAAACTATTATTAAGTCGATTATGTTTTATATTCTCATGCCCTCTGCTTCTTTCCCTCTTTCTTTAAATGATATAAAGACCCTTAACTTCAACGTCAACGTCAACGTTAACTCTGATTAGTTAGTTAAAAGCGGCCAAAGGTTTCCCTTCGCTTTTAAATAAGGGTACCTATAGTTTTATCTTTGAAGTCTTGAATCAATAGCATTAAACTTAATAAAGCAGGAAATATGTTAATTATACCAGCGTTTTGACCACCTATTCATTTATAGGCTATACAAAGTCCTAAAGTCCGCAAGGCATAAAAATGAAAGATATTTTACCCTCAAAGATATTAAAAGTTTTTCCATTACTACTATACATATATCTAAGTCCCCTAAAAATGTAATTTTATATTAAAAGACAAAAAAAACTTTAATCACAAGATTTTTATTAATGTATTTTACTTAAATTATAAGCCTATTTTTTGTATACTTGACTTTGCAACCTGTTTTCCAGGCCCAAGTTTTTAAAATCCCTTTTGGTAAAAAACACGTGGAAAGTGTTCATGATGCTATAGATTGACACATACTTGAGCCTACCTAACGTCGTTATCTATGATATTAGTACCAAATTTACGGCGGCGTAATTTTAAAATAATGCCAAAATAATGTGTATTCAATGTAAATAGGTGCTTATAAAGGCCTACTAAAATATTCAAAAGATTGAAATGGCATACCCCTTACTTTGCCGAGCATATAATATTCTTATATTAAAAATTAAAAGCTTTACAGATCCAGAGACACGCCTTTAAATGGCAGTAAAAGGCCTAAACTATATTATGAGCCCTAACGGTATAATACTAACGCTTTTAGTCTTTGGAGTGTATCTACGCCTAACGAGTGAATCTCCACTATTAACAAGTACCTAAAAGCGATTTATAGCCTAGAGGAAGACTTTGAAGGAATTACAGAAGGAATTGGCACGCCGCCAGGTTAAAGATGCTTTTAACATCGAAAACAGCCTTAAAACTATCAATGTACTTACTTTATCGTTATAAAGTGAAGATCTTATATAGTAGAAACAGGGGAAATAGGAGAGCTTATATAAAAGCTTAAATATTGCTAACTTTGAAATAGTTACTAAAATTACTAACGGTCTTATGTTTTCCGCATTACCTAAGTTAAGTTTTATATTGTGGCTACTAATAATAGAGATTATTAAGTTAAGCGACTGAATTAACACGAACCTTCTTTACCCGTTTTCGATAAGACGATAAAACGACGTTGGCGCGAATGATTCCCGAAGAAAAAGAATATTGAAAAAGAGGAATATATACTGGGTTGTATCTATAATACTGTTTAGATAAGTAGAAAAGAAAAGTATAACAAAGACTTGGTACTAAAACTTCGAGTACAAAGTATTATTAAAACCTTCGACAAACTTTTGAAGAAAAGCGATCAGGTTGAAATGAACAGCTTATTAACTCGAGAAGTCATAAAATTTATATCGAAAGCCGACTTTAACCTTGAAGACCTAAATATTAAAAATTTTAAGTCGAGGATTGTTTACGAGGTTAAGGGTAAAATCACGGGGTAGCTATATAAAAAGTAACGTTTAATCGCTTAGAAGCACGGCGATAAAGGTAAAAACTGGATCCTTATGTAATTATTGATGATTTAGAAAATTAGCTAATTCTTAGTAATCGTTTTAATAACAAGTTTACTAGCTAAAACTAAAGGTGAGTTTATGCTTAATAGTTGACATATAATGTAAACTAATACGTAATTGGTAACCAACATATAACGGATCGTATTATTGAAATTATCATAGGAATTACGGCCTATTTACCCTTTAGGAATGGTAATACAATGTATTGAGCCTTTATACGGATTCGTTAAAGTAAGCATTTACTAGTTTTTAACCTACTAGTTGTATTTCAAATTACGGCTAAGTATAAAGTTTTGAATATACGACCTGTATTTACTAGTAACGTAAATACAGGACTTCGGACTAATGAGTAAATAAACTAATAATACCGTTTTAGTTAAAATGGCTAGCTTTATAATATTAGAATAACAAACAACTAAAAAATTTAAGTTTAGGAATTATAAATAGGTTATAATATTGGCAAAAGGTAATTAATTTAACTTTAACGGATTGTTAATACGTATACTTGATATTAATTCCGGTATTAGTTTTCATTCAAAGGATTAGGGTATTCATTTGGCTGTAATCAATAAAATTAACGTGATCAAAACCTAATGGTATTTAAAGTAACGTATCCGTAGCATCTATATTGCCACCTTATATTAATAGAAGGAATTTTACGACCTTTTTATCACGGCGTAAATATAATATGTAATAGGTAACAACTTTAACCGGCTGAATATAAAGATTAAGTAAAAAATACAAAATATAAACCAAAAAATTGATATGGTTTAATTCGACTTATCGAAGGCCAAGTTAATGATTTTTACGGAAAGGTCTTTTTTAAATGACACAGATCTATTTTGACAAATCAGCTTTTTAATAACTCTCATTCTTAAAGATAAGCGGAAAACACAGTTTAACATTATTGGTAACCTAATTCACTAAACCTTTATTAAATATAAAAGGAATATACGAAGCATATTGATTTTAGAGGTCTACGATATAATAATATGATTTCATATAGGTATATTATTATGAAAAACAACCTTAACGTTATTATAAAGAAGCTTAAAATTCCTTAAATCCTGATGGTAATTTATACCGAATCCCAAATCGAAAAGCCTATTCGAATACCTTTCGAAACTCAGAACCACTAGCAAAAAACACCCAATAATCGACGTAATAGCACTTTGCGAATCCTACAAAAAATAAGAATAAGGAGTTTCAATTAATTAATGACAAAGACAATTTTATGAATGCTATAACGAGAGAGTTACCGAATAAAGCTTTTTAAGGGTTTATGGATAACAATATGCTAATTATACGTATCGAAAACTACGTTAATAGGCTACCCGGTAAGCCCAAATTACTCAACTACGGTTAAGGATGTGATGGCAAATGGGAAAACTGCCAGGAAATTGATAAAATTAACTTGTTTCATTAGTACAGCTAAAGTAAAAAACTATATAGGTTTGTAACGAAAAAAAACTTTTGTAAGAGCCGATAAAGGCGAACTTCGGATCCGTGGGGTAATTGACGGCAATTAGGGCCAATTTGCATGTAAATGGGTATAATTCGATGCGGAGGTTAATTAAAATTGATAGGGGTTTGGCTTGTTAACGAGACTGCAATTCAGCACTTACTGGGAAAGATTAGTTAACTAAACTGGCGTAAGCGTACAAACTAAAAAGCCGTTAGTATTGAAATAGTCGTATTTATAATGTAATAGGTCAACTTTACTTACAGTAAAGTTGACTATACTGACTGTAAGTATAGTGTATTGTTTTGTGCGAGCCTACTATATTGGCTATAAAGGAAGTATAGTATTCGCCTACTTCACACTAGGGCATAAACCAAACAATTGACCATACAAATTACTGTGTAGAACGGCTAGCGGTTTGCCAAATCTAGAACAATTCATCCACCACTTGACTATACAATACTACTGTTACTTCGACCAGTCGAATCGATAACGTTGCAACATCTAAATCCCTACCAACAGTTATCGACTTTTTAAAAGAAGTTAAATACATTTTAATTGTCAAAATTACTAAAGTCTTCTTTTATCTCCTCGTATACCCAGAATTTAAAAATTGTTTTATCTTTATAAGCTACCAGGTCCTCAAATGTAACAAATTTTCCTTTATAGGATTTAAAAACTCGCCAAACTTCGTTTAAATATTTATAAATCGTACTTTGAAATCTTATCAAGCGTTTTACCTCGTATTCATTAATAATATTTTTTTTTGAATAATTTGGAAAAATACGAAACCCATATTACCTAAATCCTATATCTATTTACCAAAGTCGGAGTTTCTCTATCTTCAAATAAATCTTATATGTTTTTTGAATTTGTATAAAATACTAGGTTGTTCTTAAATAGCTTTAGTTTATTCACTACTACGGAACATACCTAAGACTTTCGAGATATCTCCTTTCATATTACACTTAAGGTTTTGGAAACTTACTTGGGTATAACGGGATTTCTACTCTCTATAATACCTCATTTCGCTTGGTTGTCAATATTATTATAAAACCTAAAGATGTATTTACTAGCCATAAGTCGTAAAACTAGTCGAATGAAGAATAATAATCGTAAAAAGATAATTTATTACACTTAAATTGCGAAAAATCATTTTTATGAACTAGGAAAAGAAGTTATTTCCTGCTTTACAAGAGTATCTGTATAACAAATGACACTTATACCACGTTAATCTTATTCGGCTACTATTTTTTCAAATTAACAGATGTTTCAAAAAAAGGTTTCGACGTCACATCATTTTAATTGAAACCTAATTACGTATAAAAACAAAAAAAGATTATACCTATCACTGCTATTTAGCCTATTATATTTTTAATAAATGCCTTACTAAAACGAAACTAAAATAGTAATAATGGAATAAGAGGTGGTATACCTCGTTTAGGTATATAAACCATTTATAACCACTTTAGTATATAATACGTATCCTATTATCGTTTTTAACAATTACGAATTCATTATAAGAATTATTAACAGAGATTTTTTTTAATATAATATTTACGAATAAAGAAAATAAATACAGGATTAATATAGTAATTTACTTGAATATATATAAATTTAATATTGTATATCGTCTTAAATGGCTTAACATATCTCTGGATACGCTTTCGCGCCTTATAACGCCAATTAACAAGAAAATACAAACGTTAAATTAAGTGCCTATATTCAACCAAATCTACGATGATTGTCCTATAATACTTAACAAAATTAATATTATCCTATTATTAATTAAAACCGTGTTACCTGAAGAAATACGCTTCGGATTTTAAATATTTTATGAAAGAGGACAATTTAATGATTTATTATACCGAATCTCATAAAAGGTAATAAGAATGAGGAAGTGGTAAATGGCGTTAAAACTGGCTACCATTTTTGCTTGGTAAACCACTTATTTTATAATAAAGACGAAGCAAAACGCGAACGACTGGTAATTCCTAATCGCTTTGTTCAAAAACTCCTTCAAAATACCCATAATAACAAACACCATTTTGGGTTAAAACGTATAATAATCACCCTAAATAAATTAAATTTTTGTTTTAAAGAAAACTAGTAAAAATTTACTATCGTTATCATTCTCGTTATTTTTATATACGAAACGATAATTAGAAGCCAATGGGTAGTTTTAGCCCAATTTACGGTTTTAAAAAGCCTATATATATTTTATATAAAAATTTATTACCGCTTTTCGAAACATTTTTTTAATAACTACGCTATAGACGTTACCGAATCATGAGGAATTTGACGTAATTATACTTATTACCTACCAAACTTCCAAACTTACTCTTCTTCTTTGAATCTATATTATACATATAACCATATATTGGGCGGCTAATTCGTACCATTATTTATTACTTTTAAATTAACCTTATCCAAAGGAATTTATTTCGGACCGCGACATAAATTCATTATTTTCATTTTGATATGCTTTATAAAAAGCCTTTAAAACTAAATCAAGGATGATAATTATATATTACTTAGGTGTAAGTAAACAGGTTGAAAAAACCAAGTGGTTAAACTTGATTTTCAATATTACATCACCAAGTTTCCTAAATAATTATAAACTGAATATATACCCGCTTTTTAATAGAATATTAATAATACCCATTTTCTGGTTATTAATGTTAGCTCCCACGAATTTGTATTAGGTTTTAAGTTACGTGATTCGGTCGATTACCCAAATACTATTTTACCTTAATAGTAAGCGAAAATCCTTTTTATAAGAGAACATTTTCATAAAGACACGCAGCTTACTATAAACGTATAACTGCCGAAGCCAAACGTCGTTATAATGAAAATTACCGTTAAATGAAACTTAATATCGGAGATTACATATAACTATATATAGGAAAGATATATAAACCTTTACATTGTTAATAAAAGTTAACATTATTTAAACTATATTCCTACACAATAGTTAAACGTATAGGAGATTTATCACATACGCGTAATTTTCTAGCTTGCTTACTAATATATTCTACTATTAAGGTTTAATATTTTACTCCTTACCATAAGTCTAGGGAAAATCTTTTTAATAGTATACCACTGCCGTTTATATTGATACGGTGTAAAAAAGCTTTAAAAAACAAATAGGAAATCAAAAAAATTGTAAATAAAAGTTTAAGTCAACATCGTTGTTAAGAGAACCAAATTCAATATTAAGTTAGTTAGAAGGATTATACTTTAAATGACGACGAATAAAAAACTGTAGAAGACCTAAAGCATTGTAAGGAATTAATTAAAGTATACGAAGAGTGTCGGTAGGGTCTAAGTACTTGTTCACGTGAAAAAAAGCAAGTAGAAGAGTAATTGAAAGATGATTGGTATTGTAGTAAGGTAAGTCAAGATATGTTCATAAGAAGAAGCATCCAGAGGTGTACGTTACAGGTGAGGGCTTATAAGCCCTCGCCCAGAGCGTACCACTCTGGAATACCTGCTTCTAGACCGTTCCACGCATGAGAGTATAATCTGCAGCGTGTCACGTTATCATATACTCTGCAAGAGTACAGCCTGTAGAATGGCACGTGATCGTATCATGCTTCAGGAGTGTACCTTACAGCGTAATGTACTGCTACCTAAATATATTATCTATGAAGATATATAATGATATCTACAAAGCGGGTCTCTGGAAGTGAGTCTTGCGTCTCACGCCTCGCGTCTCATGTCTCGCATCTCGCATCTCGCGTCTCGCGTCTCATGCCTCGCATCTTACATCTCGCATCTCGCTTCTCGCACCTTATATCGTCTCGCGCCTCGCACCATGTATGTTAAGCAATGAGGACATCGTATTTTCTTTTGGTCCCGGTGACTTGTTGTACATTACTTGGGGGGGTATTGGGAAAAGAGGAGGGTACTGGCACCTGCTAGTGCATCTAGCTACTCCAAGCTTAGCCCCGCTAAGCTTCGCTTCTAGTTCTAGTTTCTTCCTCTTTCATTGTCAGAATACTACACTGTTTCAACGTTACATTGCCGCCTTACATACGTACCAACATTTTCTTCCTCTTTCTCTTCATCGAGGATTATAGACAGTATCTGACCTCCTTAAGCGATATCTCTGGCCTAGTTCCTTTACAGGAACAAAGAAAACATGATGTCTCCATTATAAGCGAGATAATTCCACTATGTCTCGTGGATACTCACGAAAAGCAACACTCGTAAAAATCAACACTTATCTCAAACTCTTCCCAAACTCCTCAATCAATTCTCCGTAGTATTCCATGCCTTTGAAACTCACCTATTCATCATCTTTTGTTGTGAATCCTTTACATTTAACGAGATATTGGATTTTCTAATACACACGGCGACGATGGTAAACCTCTTATATAATATTCGCTTAAATTCATATTTATCTTCATTTCCATTGTATTTAATAGGCGTCGAAGACTGAGTGATTCGTTTAAAGGTTTTATTATCCCGAGCAGGCGTTAGGAACAAAATTCCAATTATGTGATGAATTTTTGAATTAAAAGGTTAATATAAACTGAAAGCGAGTTTTTCAACTTTATTTATAATAGTAAAAAGTTCTAAACAAGGAGGACTAAGTTTTTCCTGGCGATAGAAAAGCTTATATATTCAACTAGTTTTGAGTCAAATTCGATTACTAACTTTAAAATTATATCATCGGTGTTTTTAATTAAACTTCTTTTTTAATTTTATAGCTATTATATTGATTATTAATTCAATGTCTCTTCTTAAATATTCATTTACAAAACGAATATCGGTTTATGAGCGAGATGAAAATAGAATGGGATAGTGAACTAGTAAGTCAAGCTTGCATTGGAATAGGAATTTATGAGTATTAACGTTGATGATTAGAGATAAAGCATTGTTGGGATGCTATTTCAAGGCAAGAATATAATTAATTTATAATTAATAAGGATGCTTAGCTATATAATATCATAGAAAAAGTTCCACCAATTTAATTTTTTTCCCTGATAAGCTATCCATCTGAGAGTGGTAAGTTATTATTATTATCAACTTCATATCAAAGCCTTTCGAAAACCATACTAAAATTCCAACAAGAATTTAGGGTTGCGATTGAAAATGATATGTCTCGAGCAAGGCTAATCAAATAATAAAAATTGTTCTACAAAAATTGTAACCTATTTTTCAACAGTATAAGTGATATGTTTTAGCAGAAGTGTTTTTTTAAAGTTCTGTAATTAACCCGTATAATAATATCAAATTTCTTTCCTATAGGTAAACTACATGGTGTTTCAAACGAAAAAAGAAAAAAAAGACCACACATTGGCAAAACCATGATAAAATTTATGTAAATAGTAAATGTAGGTTTTCAAAAACTTAAATTAGGTAATGTTTACTAATAGGTCTTTGATTATGATTTTATAATTATTTGTATTTGGTGTTTTTTGGATAATAAGTTTTTATGGATTTGCGATTAAAACTAAAGTAAAAGTTATTTCAGGTGTATCGGTAGACCTTGCCTATAATAGGCCTTTAAAAGTTGCAATGTTGTCGATTCGAGGCTCTGGTTGAAGTAATAGTAGTATTTCAATGGTCAAGTGGTGGATGCATTATTCTAGGTTTGACAGACCGCTAGCCGATCTACACAGTAATTCATATGATCTATTTCTTGGACCGTACCTTATTGTAAAATGGGCGCATACTGTACTTGACTTGCAGCCAATACAGTAGGTTTAGAAAACAATACACTCAACTTGTAGTTAGTATAGTTAACTTCACTATAAGTAAAGTTTAATTACTGTACTGCAATTACTACTATTGCAACAAGGTGATTATTATATGTTAAGAACCAAAATAATAGCGTTTATGGTGAGTATTTACAAAAAAATCCTGAACGAAAGCTCAGGGTAATACTAAGCATTCGTAACCCGTTAAATCTCAGTTGTACAGTAAGCGATCCAGAATTCTGGAACGGTAACCGAGTTTTGATGCTGAGATAGCATTTTTTTTTCATCATCTCGTTTTAGTTTAGGCAAAATATCTTCTTACACGGGATTAATATGATATTCAAACCAAAAGCGTAGCTTCAAAATGTCCGAAATTTTGATTTTAACTAAAGTTAAATGTATGGTGAGATGATACTTATTAGAAACTATTGGATAGTTGTCGAATATCCGATTGAAGATAGGAAGATTCTTTTGCATACAAAATTTTCTATTTCCCTGTTTCGATAGCCTCGATAAAACATTAAAAACAAGATTGAAGCGTTTAGGGAGAAAAATAACTTTTAAGTTATGGACATTAGGGTAAATGAAAGTATTAATTGAATTTTTATTTGATTTATCCGCGAAATTTTTGTCTGGTAAATTTTAATTTATTATTCTATTGGTTTACTTATGATTCGTAAAAGTTATAATTAGGTGCATATTATTTAGATAAGTGGTGCGAAGGCGACGACAAATCCTTTACGACATACGCTACCTCAAGTTTTGAAGGATTATAATGTAATTCGGTTTTAGTAAGATATAGGTTTAGGAATGAAATAGGCTTAATTTTTATAGCTGGAATGGAGTAGCCAGTAATCTTACTATAGTTTTATGTTTTGGAAAAATAATACGTGAAAACCGCGTTTAAGGTTATTATTGATTTGAAGAATACGAGGGCAATTATGGTTGGAATAACATGGGAGAAGTCGTTCGTATAAATTTGTTGAAACTTATTAAGAAATATAATTGTTCGAGTATCAGAATGATTTCGTATATTTCGTGAACTGTTATCGTTTACCATCATCTCCAACTTTAAAACATAACTTACAGCGAACCAGAGCGGGTAAATCGGTTTTGAACGTTTGTAAAATATTTGATAAATAAAAAAATATTATTATTATCTTTAAAAATCCCGCTGTTTTTAAATAGTTTTTCAATGCTTTTACATTTACGTGGAATAACAATTCACGGAAGCACTAAGTAAATTCTTAAGTAATAGAAAGACAGATACTATCGACATAAAAGCCTAATAATTTCACACATTTCAGTCCAATATAGGATTTGTTTCATGATAAAAACAAGCCTTTTGACAAAAATAAGGCAAATCCTCATTGTAAATACATAAGGTATTTGTCGAACGTATCTGAAAAAAATTATTATATCTGTTAGAATAGTAGTCAAATGCAGTATAGTTAAGTCAACTTTACTTGCAGTAAAGTTGATTGTACGTACTGCAAATTGATTGCAGTTTGAGGGATTTGAATACACTGTACTGCAAGTGCAGTGCAGTAGGTGCCGACTTCAAAGTGGTGCACAGGCCCAAGCGTTTGGCCATACAAATTAATGTGTAGGCCGGCTAGCGGTCTGCCAAACTTAGAACTTACATACATCAATCAATAATATCAACGCAGCACCAGTTACTTCGACCACAGTGATTCGAATCGATTACGTTTCAACGATAAAGGTCTACCAACAACATCGTCTATAAAAGCTTTGTAAAATTAGTGAAATGACTTAAGCGTACGGTATAAATATCTTTATACATAATATAGTGAATTTTGAAAACCTACAAAAACTATTTTAAAGCGTTTTAAACCTCAATAGCTAATTATGGTAAAATAATTTCGTTAGTATAGAAAAACAAGTAGCTAAAAAAGCAATTTCGTAACATTCATTACCAAAATCTACTTCTCTTCACGTAAAGATGAGATAATTTGGCTTTAAAGTGGTCAAAGTTACTTATCCGAAACATTTTATTTTTTTAACATCCATTATTACTCATCCCTTTTAGCTGTTATGCAAAGCACATCAAATAACGAAATTTTTTGAGGCAAACGGTAAAATTTTATCAAAGTATTCCATATGATTTTACTTAAAAAATTTGTCGAACTATTAGTAAAAAAGTTATTTTTTATATTTGGAAATCGAATAACAGTGATAATCTAGTTTCGTATGTTACTAACTTTTCAGCAAAAATACTTTCATCATTAGGTTCTTCGAAACTTTTACTAAGCCAATAACTTTCAATATATTAGAAAAATTCTTTAGAACTTGCTAAAATTACAAAGCTTTCCTTCTATCGACGGCGTTGATATGAATACTCCAAGTAATTCGAATTATATGTATATTACCCGGTATTTGAATACCGAATAAATGATGGAATATATGATGAATATAAATATTTAGTCAAACTTTATTACAATGATATTTAATTAAAAATAGGTCAACAATAACATCGGTAAAAGAAGTAGGTACTTTTTGATCGATAAGATCTTAGTAAAAACTTATAAGTCGTAAAGAAACTGTGTGAATGATAAGAGAATTCAGGTCAACTTCAGCTTTCAACATAGGAATCGGCGCCTTAACATCAAGAATATAAATGGATTTAGCCAGAGCTGTCGCTTAAAGCGGTCGGATACTGTCTATAATCCTAGATGAAGAAAAGGAGGGAGAAAACCCTGATAAGGAGCAGCTATGAGCTACAAAAATGGGGTAGCCTGGTTATGTAACAGGTGTAAAGGCATACCCCTAAACGGCTTCAAAGCATCATAGAAGTATGGCAACAGCTAGGGCTAGATCCCGGATAACTATTAGCTTAAGCACCAGCTTGTGAACTTATAAATGGCGTATTCTTGTCCCTGTATACCCCCCTTTTTTTCGGTTTAGTCAACTTATATATAAACCCGTTAACTATATTCATTAACGTGAGTCAAACCGCCTATTACGATTACTTAATCTATGTAGGTTAATTTATCCACTATCACCATTTACTATTTCAATTAACATATGTTAACCTTTTATTAGTATTGTTTAACCCACGCAGGTTAACTTATCTACTACCACGATTAGTCACTTTAACTATCATAGGTTAACTCGTTTTGTATTTTTACTTAACCTATATAGATAAAGTTGTTAACTATTACCATTCATCTATAAAAGTTAATTTATCTACTGTTACCCTTGATCTACGTAATCTAACTAACCTACTGTTCAAAAATCGTGAAATATTAGCTTTTAAATGGGTTGGTAACTAGTAAAATATAAGATTAAATTAATTACATTGGTAGTTTAGGCGGGAGCGTTCGGTTTTATTTTCGGCCGAGTAATAACGGGATTCAAAAACGTCAAAAACCTCGATTTTTAAAAAGTTCAAAAGCAATTTCCAAGTCAGTTCCATATAACTTGCCCATTTGACTAAACTCTAACGTTTGAGGGAGTTTCGAATACGATGATGGCTTATTCAAGACTTATTCCGAGTTTGTAATATATTTTTTACATGGAATTTAGGTTTTGTTTCGCCATTATTACTAAAAAAATCGACAGTGTATAGTAAATAGTTATGAAAGGACTAAGCTAGAGCTGTCGCCCAAAGTAATCAAATACTGTCTATAATCATTGATAAAGAAAAAGAGAGAACACCTACTAAGGAGCTGCTACAGAGCTATGAATAAAGAGTGACCCGGTTACGTGATGGGTAAATTCATGCTTCCATACGGCTTTCAAACGGCTTTAAAGTACCGTAGTATCATGGATGGCAATTATTAGGGTTATATTCTTGGTAACCATTAACTCAGGTATCAGCTTATAACACCACCCCCCCCCAAACTCCTTCCCTCTCTCCTTCATAGCATAATATGAAAAGTTATAGAAGGTTTTGACAAATTAAAAGGTAAGTCAAGTGTGAAAAATCTGTTTTAGAGAGGTTTGAAATGCTGTAGCATCGTGTAAAAGGTTCCCGTTATCAAACGGTTTGGTACTGTGTGGAAGGTACCGGTACGAGTTTCCCCCTGTTACCCTCCATATAAATAGTTCTATAGGCCCCCCCTTTTATAAATATAAGACTTACTTTAAACAACCACTTTTACATACGATCAGTGTCTTAACGCCCCGCCTCTCTTCATTAATTTTTTTTTTTTGTAATTGTTAACGGTTATCGGGATAAATCCCCAACTTGTTAGCATGGTTGATAAGGCGATCGGAAATCTAAGTATACCTGTTTTATAGTTATTTAATCCCTATTAACGAGAATATAGTCCCCTAACTTTTATGCAATTAATATGTATCCGGATAGAATCCATGAATAAACATGTTTTAAATGTATTTATAAGATGTCTTACGACCTTAGAAAGTTTTGTTAAGAGATCGAAAATAAGTTAAATCCATATAGCGGTTGTAAAACTGTTACTTAATGGTTAAATACCGGTAATTTTTATTATTTATACTCCGTTGGTGCGATTTGACGTAGTTTTCGCCATATATTCACCCTATTGAACGTAAATTCATGTATGAACAAAGTAATAAAAGAGTTTTGCGAAACTTACTTAGCTTTTAACGTTTAAAACTGAAGTAAGTTATTTGTTTACAAATTGCTCTTTAATTGTTAACGAGCGGTTAAATAATGTATAAATTTAGTTTATCGTTCCTAAAAAGACAATAAGAGTTCATCGGGAAACAAAAAAAAAAGGTTCACACCCGTGGTAAAGAAAGTTCAATACCTGCTAATTTTATCTGTCCAATGGCTTCCAAGTCATATAGCTTTTTAACGAAGAACTCAGTTTTTAGGTCATTAAAGTATATTGAAAGTAAAGGTTAGTATCGTTGCAAACGAACGGATAAAAAATCCAGTTAGAGGCGACTAAATAATTGGTCAAGGTTTTCGAATGTATTAAGGACAGATCAAGTTGTACTGAGAGCAAGTAGGGCAAGTTAATCGAAATAGGTAAAAAAAAAACTATATTTTAAAGGTTTAGGTGATGACTTCGAGGACGATGTATATAATAATATATTTGAATAGTTTAGCTTGTAATATCGATACAACTTGAATTTACACACTGTACCAGTAAAATAACGGTTTTTATGACGTTTAATATCGGGAAATATAATATTTAAAGTCCGTTTTCAAAATATATCGAAAGGCCTGTTATGTTATTTAGCCGATTTATAATGTGATTTGAAAATGTCAAGGGCTATAGTATTTAAAAACCTCGAAAACGGTTTTAAAATTAGGTATAAATAACATATTTTATATATAATACCTATCATTTTCAGATATCGTTACACTGGGGACAACTTACTTAGGGCTTATTTCGGATTCATAAATTACTGTCGATGTGATTCTCCTATTTCTTTTCGCTGTCGTTACCTATAATATCGTAACTAGTAATTAAAAAACATGTGCTTGCTAGCTCAGAAGCGGGATCGAAACAGCTCAGATAGATTAATTTATATAAAACTGGGGAATTTTTTTCTTTCAAAATGTTTAATTATACAAAGTCAACAAGAATAATACGCCTAATACGATATTTATTATAAAGCTAATTTAGATTTTTGAAAAACAAAAATCTAACTTGTAAATTTTCAAAAAAAAAAGTTCAACGTTATTGACCATTCGAAATCACTTTAAAAGGGAATGATACTTGTTAACAACTTCTTTCATACGTTATTAAGTTGTCTTTGTTACGGTTTATTAGAATTTTTCAATATTTAGAATATGTTGAACAAAATTCTTATCATTTATATATAATTTTAAACGAAAATAGTTATATCTTTATTATTTAATGGCAATTAACAATTAAATAATGAATTGATTGAATCGAATTTAGTATATGTTATGGACTCAGGCCATTGGCCATTGATTCCATAGGTTACGTAACTGCATACGTAACGGGATAGGCAGTACCCTGTTCAGGTTCGGTCTAGGCGCGGACAGAGTGCGGTCCATATATGGTACATATAAGGGTACGTAACGGGCTGGGAATTAGCCATGTCCATAGATTTTATACAGTAGGCCACGGTAATCCCTTTTAATTTTCCACCGTATCTTAATAGTAAACCCTATTTGGTACCTACTTAGCTTATTATTGTAAATCGGATTATAATATACTATTGAGGTCTTTTCTTATTCTTCAGAAGAAATATTACTTATAATAAACGAATCGATGGCAAACATTGATAATTTTACGCTACACTTTAGCGTTATCGGGAAGGATAGGCCGTCGGCGAATATCTAGTCTTCCACCTTTATAAATACACCTTCTGCCCTTTCGAAGCCAACCTAGGCCGATGTTTCTCGTTTACAGGATACCGTCGGCTATATCGCGTCGGCTGTAAAGAAATTGTAATAACCGGGTTAATTGACTTTAACTATCGACTTTACGTCCAACTTCTTTAAAATCGTAATTGAAATTTAACAACTAGAGGCCGAGTTGGCCGCGACTCATACTAGCTTTTCACTAGCTTAGGGTACGCGAAAACGATATAACTAACTATAATTCAACAAATCTGCTTTTACGTAATCGACGATGGTCAAACGATAGAATTTATATTGAAAAGGAATAAAATGCAACTTAAAAAAGTTGGGTATACGTTTTTTTACATATAGGGTTATTATATGGCGATGGTAAAATAAGCGGTTATAACATATTATAAAACCGGCAGATACGAGGGTATATATAATGTAGGAAAGTTTCTCGATTATATCAAGGCTATTTTAAACAACTCTTATGGCGTAGATAAAGTATTGGTTGAATTAAAGGGATTAATTATTAGCGATAAAAACTTATAGGCATTATTTTCTATTAGATTAGAGACGCTTTTAACTTAAACGGGCAACTTAGACTAACCTTCGGCTGTAAAGTATAATTATTTACGGTTCCGCATATCGTTACGTATCTGGGATAAATTCATTACGATAGGTATTAGCCGGGTGGACTATATCGTAACCTTAGAAAAGTATCGCGAATTCGCCGACGAGTTAAAGTTTTTGAACTTAAAACGATTCTTTAATCGTCAATTAACTAAACTCATATAAGTCTAACGATCGGATAGTAATGCAATTATAACTGGGGTTTACGCCTTTTAGGTACCTTAGTTAAAGAGTCATAATGATCGCGTCCAATTATCTTAATATTGCGGTCAGTTATCTTAATATACCCGTTCGGTACACGTTTAAAACCAAAAACGTAAGGCGACATAAATGAAGGTAAAGAAACGTTAAGCCAAACTCGTTACAAAACGTTACGTACGTTGTAACTCGTTGGACCATTACCAACACGGTTACGATTTCCGCCCGATATTACCTCTTATATAGGTATATACAATCCAAGTCGAAAAGATAAATAAAAGTTTCCTATTAACAGGAATGAGAGACGCAAAACTCATAAATATAATTTCGTTGAGGGATTACATAACCATAATGGCATAATTATGAAATTGAAGGGTAAAACTATAATTTATTTAAAATATATATCAATAAAGATATATTCTTTATTCCTATAATTTTTAATAACAGTTATTCTTTAAATACTTAGGTAGATTCTGGTAATCATTATTACCATATTATAAACGAAGTTTTGATATAATAGTTAAAAATGAAGTAAATTAAACTAGTTTATCTCTAAAATCTCAGTACCATATTAGGGTTATGTCAAAATACCCATATGACCCAAATAACGAAGTTTTGTACAAATATTGATAGATAATCGAACCCGATATTAATAAATATCATTCCCAAATAACGCGGGATATAATTTTAAAATACTTTAAATATGATATTAGAAGATGATTCTAAACGTTGGAGACAATCGTTTATTCATTCATAATTAAAAAAGCTTATTTATCGATGCAGTAATCATATGTTCTAGGTTGGAGGATATACGTGACGTAATAAAATCGGTTTTTATCGATTTAACGAAATATTCGTATTGGAAGATATTACGTATGAAGGATTAATCCCGGTTAACTTTTACTATAAGTTTTTACAAAATAACGTGGATTTTGTAAGCGACGGCAACGACTGAGATTAAGGAAGAAAAGGATTAGTTACGTCTTTTACTAAAATTGGAAAAATCCCGTGACCTATTTAATAAGGATAAAACTATAATCTTACAGTTATATAAAAGAAAATTCGATTATTATATTTACATTAAACTGAACGAAAATGAATTTTTACCAAAACTACCTTAAACGTCGTTATACTTGATATTACGAAATATATTTTTTAAAACTTCGACGATAGGTTACGAAATTAATCAATAAAAGTTAAATTTAGGTAAACTCTTCATTAGTTATAACGTCAGTATAACTTATTTTAAAGCCAGAGGGAAAATGAAGATTTTATATAGATTATTAAATACCAAAGAGAATTACGAGGTAAAATTATTTTACCTTACTTTTAATTAAGAAAGCCCTATGTACGTTATCGAAGTCTATATAGTTTATAAAGTTGGATATTCGAACCGCCTTTCAACGTATCCGGATTACACTTGGATAAAAAGAAATAACGGCGTTTCGTAGGCAGTTCGGTTTATTTAAATAATTAATTACTTCCTTTGAGTTAGTGAAAATGTCGGCGACGTTTTAACGATATATTAATTATATAATAGATTAAATTTTTAATGATTAGGTTATTATGTATTTGAACAATCTCTTTTTTTATTCCAGTATTAAATAGAACTACATAACGAAAATTCGCGTAATTTTAGGACGTTTGCATAATATAGAGCTAAATTTAAATTTTCAAAAAAATGTAATTTCGTATTTAAATAGGTAAAATACATGTGTTTCATTATAATAATTATGTTAGGTATCTGAGCCGACCCCTAAAAAGTCCAGGTAATTCGCAAGTAAACGTTACCATGTATTATTCGGAAAGTTCGAAGTTTTTTAGGTTTTACCAATTTTTATCGTAATTTTATTTTTAATTTTTCCGAGTGAACGTATTATCTTATCCAACTAATGAAGTAAGGAATTCGTTAAGCTTAGACGAAACGGAAAATCATATATTCTAAACCTTAAAAATACCTTTATTGCGACCGCAAGTTTAACATATTAAAACTCAAATCGGCTAACGGTAGTGGAAATCGATTATTCGAAAATAACGTTAAAAGAGTATTTGTCGTAACGGAATGAAGATTATATCCTAAAGCCAATAAATTACTATTTCTCATAATTAATAAATACGAAACTTAATTATATAATTTACGATAAGGAGCTTTTTGCAGTAATATCCTATTTAAAAACGTAATTTTTCGAATTACGTAGTATTCGTATCTTGTTTACGATCTTAACTGATTAAAAAAAAAATAGAATTTTTTTCTTTACAATGTCCAATTTCGAAAGTCCAAGTTAAATAAACTAAAGTCTTTCTGATTTTTCAATAATACTTGCGATACAAGCTCATAACTTAAGACGTTTGTCCGGATACGTTAATCCGTAAATTGTAGGATAAACCCGAAATTAAAAAACGCCGTATGCGAATTTTTTAACCTATTTCCATTACCATATCAAACGTTATAATAATAAACTTATATATTAAGAAAATTTAAATTACGGCGGGTTATATAAATAAATTTGTTAAAACCAAGGTTTAGTTACTAAATGGTGATAATATATACTTTAATGGTAGGTTAAAAGTTTTTAAAGGGCCGCCGAAAACGGAATTACCCCAGGCCCAGCTTGCGCTCGGGTTGTTATCAGGGATAATGTCGAGGGATTTTAATACGTTAAAACCGGTAATATCATTATGGATCCGGCTCGTATTAGTCCCGTTAATATCGTTAACTCCGAGTAGTCACCTTGATTTTGGCTCCAGTACCTTAACGGATTTGTAAAATTAAGAAATAGCGAACGACCCGTTATATATAATTTACCGATTAACGGTTCCCGAAAGTGTTAGGCACTTTTTAATTAAAACTGGATAATTAGTATAAATTACTATTCATTAGATTAATCCGTAAAATATATTACGTTATCGTAATCGCTTATAACTTCCAAATTAAAAACGATGAACGACGAAAATATCATAATGAACCTACAATTCCCCTATAATAAAACATTTGAACAAAAACATTTTATTTTACATTTTTAACCGAATTTCTATTAACAGTGGATAATTGTAAATATACGATGCTAACATTAAATATATATGTAATATAATGGAATAAAACCTTATCGTACCTTACGATAAAACTTTCTTTAACCCCTCCCTATTTTAAATCGGTATTAGGCATATATTTTTATGGATTTTATAGTCGAGCTATTAGCTATGAAAGGGGGCTTTCGATATATATTAATTATTACCAATCGACTTTTCAAATTTGTTCAACTTGGAGCCATAGGATTTATAATTATTAATACGTATACGAAACATTTTTAGGATGTATTGTAAGCATTTTATAAATTTTTAACTTTTATTATTAATAACTACGATTCGGATTGGATAATCGTATTTTAAACAACTTTAAATTTTCTGGTCCAAGTCGAGGAACTTTTTTTTACGGTATACTAGCTGAAAACAAACAACAGTATTCAATAAACAAATTAAAAAATTGAAAAATATTTACGTGTCGTTATCGCTTTTTTTCGCAATATAATTAAACGTTACATTTACTAGTTTATGAATTTATATTAAAAAAGCGGAAGACGACGGTTATCGGGTTTAACGTAAATCGTTTAATCAATAGGTATGAAATAATATTCATCCTAAAATTAGATAAAGATACGAAGTCATTAATTAATCCGATGGGGCGAGTTATTATATTTTTAACATATTTACGTATAGGGGTAAAGTTAGCCTAAATGGCGATAGCTTATATTTAGCAAAAAATAAAAACGGCGGCTAACCGTCGGCGACGTTTTGCGAAACGATATAAAATAAGGGATTAGTATTGAAATGGTATTACATGCAGTGCAATGGATCAATTTTACTTACAGTAAAGTTGACTGTACTTCAAGTTGAGTGTATTGCTTTGTGCGGACTTACCGCATTGGATGTAAGTCGAGTGCAGCACAATCGACTTCACTCTAAGGCATGTGCCAAGCAATTGGCCATACAAATTACAGTGCAGACCGGCTAGCGGTCTGCCAAACCTAAAACAATACATCTACCATCTGATCATGTAATACTACTGTTACTTCGAAGATCAATCGAATCAACAACATTGCAACGTCTAAAACCTACCAACACTGATCAGTACTTGCTTACTAGGTTAAGCACAGATAATCTAAGTAGAAAAATAAGCTACTTTCCGATAACTTTTTACGGCTACGGAGGCTAGGGTAGAGGAAAGATTTTGCAAAGGGCCTTTATTAGTACTGCGTCAGTCCCCAACGGCAGGAAAACAGAGAAGACTTTTTAGGTTACATCAATCCCCAACGGCAATCTCGTAGTAGGCGACGGTATCACTACTTGAAAATACTAAGCCACGCCAAAAAAAGTACGTTACGCGCCCTCTCGCCAAGTCACCAAGCTCCCATACGACCCTACGCCAAAAATACCAAGTCCACACGCCATAAAAGTCCTATATAGACCAGAATCTTAAAATGTCTACCGCAAGTGTTTACTTTGAAGCTATTACCAACTCCGTAACGAAAGAAGCAATTGCAGCGCTCGGATCTACTTTTACCAAGACTTACAACCATAACCTATAGAGATAGGACGTTAATAAAGCCTTAACCGAAGAATATCTTACTAACTTCGTCGACTATTACATCGTTAATTTACTATAACGCTTATAACTCAAATAACACCTTTAGCAACTTCTACGATCTCTTGGCGACTGGACCATAAATATATGAACTTTAGTCCAAAAAGGGGTTAAGATAAGGATTAAAGTGAAAATTAAGCGGCAAGGAATCTACTTTCCAACTTAGGTTAACATAAAACTGGCACAAAAACTTCTCGATTCATCCCAGATTTAGGAACGCCCTTAAGACCTTAATTCCTAAGACTCTTAAGGAAAAGAGAAGGGCATTAAAGGATCCTAACGCCTACATATACGCTTCAGGGGACCACAAACTTACCCTTAGCTAAGTTAAGCATCTTCATGAGCTGGCAATATAGAACCTATTAAACTGCTCGGTAGTTTAGCTCCTTCACGCGATATTGCGAAGTACACTCTTTACAGCGGCAGGGCACGTAAAGCAACGGCTGCCAATGCGACCAGAGGTATTAACGTTAACGCTTTATACCAGTCAATTAAGTAATATCGTCAGGCTTTTTAGAACCCTTAAGTACCCTTCTACCCTTAGTATTACAATCGCCAAACACTTTAAAATCTCTTTCCCTTTAAACTTGCCTACGTCCGAAAGATGATTATAGGTTCTACCCCAGGACTTTACCCCTCAGTCTAAGCGACTGGTAATTACCCCTAGTACCATACCTCGGAACCCTTAAAATTTAAACTGCTAGAAAACACTACTTAAGCTTGGGATAACTATTGTAGCCTTCCCCTAAAACCTGTCAGGATTGTTAATATTAACTACAAGCTGATGACGGACTTCATTAAAATTTGAAATAACATAGAAAATTATAACGAAAAGCCTTATAACCTCTTAAACACTAAGATAATACCTAAATATCTACAAGTGAATAGAAGTCACTCCCTCTGGTTTTTACTTACTATTTCCCGAAATCTTTATAAGGCACGCCAAAAACTACTATTTGACCTTCATAACTAACGTTACCAAGTTTCGCAAAATCTATGATAATATAAATAGCCACTTCAAATACAATATCCACTTCGCGTAATATTATATAAACTAGGTTACTATATGGTAGATTATAATAATGATGAAGAAAAGAGAGGAGAAATTACTAATAGACGTTCTTAACCAAATTCTTAACAAATTAATATTGTATTAGAAAGCAATGAAAAAGGCCTACTTTGGCGAAGCTACACTTCGCAAGCAGATACAGGTAGCGGTTACGGGTGTTAGCGAGTTCGAATATGCATTATAACGTACATATAACACCTATAAAAGCTTTTTTAGCTAATTGCGTTCCTTGTTTACCACCGTAATAGCAAGTATACTAAACTCGCTTTGTATATACTTCCAAGCTGGTAACTTCCTTAATGTAAATGAAGCAGATTTTACGGTAGTTAATTATGTCAACCGTAAGTACAGACGTTTATAACGCCTAAGGTTTGGCATAACGACCTTAACCCCAGACTAGAGACAGTACCTACGCTAGCATTAACAAGATTTGGTCGGACCTGTTAACCGAAATCACTATTGTGTAATAGTAACAAGAGATATTAGATTTATAGCAACTCCAACTACTGGTTAACTTAATACCCCCTTACTGAGCGTAATAACAGGAAAGTAATATACCATATCTAATAACCTATTACTTTGAATTAAGATTACTTGGGTTATGTTGTAAACGTTAAAGGCAATAAGCTAATAAACGCCGTTAACGTTTTTAAATAAATTAAGTGATATGAAGATACTGCTTTTAATACAACGGCCTAATAATTAGCCGATCACGCTTTCTTATACCGTTTAGATAGTAAAAACCTTTACTTTCGCTCTAACTAAGACTTTAATCCCTTATATACTTTTAATCTTCGCGATCATTACGCGGACCACACATTTTAGGGTATTATACTAAACATAGGGGTAACAAGGTACTCAATAGGAGGCTATTTGTAGTATATAGTACTATGGAGGAAAAACACTATAGCCACTAAGATTAATCATTACGATACGGGTAAGGCCAAAGTTGACTTTAGTCTAGGCTAATAGCTATTATTACTGGAGATAATAGTAATTTAAAATATTATGGAAACGATTATGTTTTATATCCTTAAGTTCCTTACCCCTTTCCCACTTTATTTGTAAGAAATAAAGACCTTTGGCATTAATATTAACGTTAACCTAGACGAGTTTGTTAAAAACGGCTAGAGGTTTTTACTCGACCTTAAGTAGAAGTACCTCTAGTTATACCTTTAAGGTCCGTAAGTAGTAGTATTGATCCTAACGAAGTTAAAGATACGTTAACTATGATGGCGTTTTGACTATTTAGTTTATAATAGGATATTTAAAGTCCTAAAGTCTATATGGAATAACGATGTAGAATAATTCACCCTAAAAACCATTAAAAAACTGTGTTACTACTGCTAAACGTATAGTGAAGCCTCCTAGAGATCTAAGTTTACACTAAAAGACGACAGGGACTTTAATTACGAGATTTTTATTAATGAGTTTTGCTTGGATAATAAGCATATTTTTTACGTCGTTAACTATTCAACCTCATTTTATAAAGCTATTTTTTTAAAGTCCCTTTCAGAAAAAGATACGTAGGAAAAGTTAAGGATACTGTAAATTAACACGTACCTAGGTCCACCTAACGTTATCGTTTACGATACTGGTACCAATTTTGCGGCAGCGGAGTTTTAAAGGGATTTTAAAATAATGGGTATTTAGTGCAAACAGGTACCCGTAAAAGCGTATTGGAGTATTAGGAAGGTTAAAAGGATATACGCCCTACTTCGCCGAAGGTATAATATCCTTACGTTAGATATTGAAAGCTTTACGAATCCGGAGACACGCTTATAAATGATAGTAAAAGGTCTTAATGATACCGTGGGCCTTAACGGCTTAGTACTAACGCTCTTAGTTTTTGGAGCATACCTATGCTTGAAGAGTAAATCTCCGCCCTCAGCAAGTATTTAGAAATGTGTTGTGGCCTATAGTAAAGCTTTAAGGGAACTGCGAAGGGAATCGACACGCTGCCAGATTAATAATACCCTTAATACTAGGAACAGCCCTTTAACAATCGATGTATTTACTTTACTTTTACAAAATAAAGTCCTCATGTGGCGGGTGCTAGGAAAATAGGAAGGGTTATATAAGATATTGAGTATCGTAAACTCAAAAGCAGTTATTGAAATTGCTAACGGTCTTATATCCTTTCGAATTACCTAGGTTAAGCCTTATATTAGAGGTACTAAAGATAAAGACTCTTAATCTCTTTAAGAAAAACGACTGAATTAATAGGAACCTCCTCTACCCGTTATTAATAAGCCTATGAAACGCCGCCGATGCAGGCGACTCCCGAAGAAAAAAAAAGTTAAAGAGGAGAAATATATATCTAGCCGTATCTACAATATTATTTGGGTAAACAGAAAAGAAACGGATAAAGAAAACTTGGTAGTAAAGCTTAAGGTATAAAGGATTATTAAAACTTTCGGTAAACCTTTTAAGGAAAACGACAAGGTTAAGATTGACGGTTTATTAACTTGAAAAGTTATATAATTCGTGTTGAAGACTAACTTCAACCTTTAAAACCCGAACGTTACGATTTTTAAATTAAGGATTATTGATGAGGTAAAAGGCAAGACTATGGAGCGACCGTACGAAAAATTACGATTAATTGTTTAAGGATACGGCGATAAAGGCAAGGGCTGGATCCTTACGTAGTTGCCAACGATTTTAAAAAATAGTTAGCGTCTGGTAGTTACTTTAATGATAAGTTTACTAATTAAGGCTAAAATCAAGTTTACACTGAATATTCATAACATTACGTAAGTTTATACGTAATTAGTAACTGATTTGTAAAGGATTATACTACTAAAATTACTATAAGAGTTACGTGTTATCTATCCTTTAGAAATGGTAATACGGTATATTAAACCACTATATAGAATATCTAAGGCAGGTGTTTACTGGTTTCTGACTTACCAGTTGCACTTAAAATCCAGGTTAGGGATAGAGTTTTTAATATACGATTCTTACTTATTAGTAACATAAGGGAAAGATTTTGGTATAGTAGATATATAAACTAACGATACCTTTGTAGTCGGAACGGTTAGCTTTGTAACATTAAAATAACAAACGATCAAGCTGGTGACGACGTTGACCGAAAATAATCAACTAAACTTTAATTGATTGTTAATCTGTATACTTAATATTAATACCGACCTTAACTTTCGCTAAAAGGATTAGGGCGCCGTTTTTACTATAATCAATAAGACTAACAAAGCTAAGACATAAAGGTATTTGGAATAATGTACCCTAGATAGTTATATTGTTACTTTATATTAACCGTAAGTTTCGTACAACCTTTGTATCGCGACGTTAGTATAGAAACTAATAAATAAAGACTTTGACCGGTTAAATAAGAAAATCTAGTAGTAGATAAAGAATCTAAACCGCGAGATTCATATGGTTCCAATTAACCTATTAAGGGCAAAGCTAATAATATTTACGGATAGGTTTTTTGCAAACAACACCGATTTATCATTACAAATCAGCTTTTTAGTAACCTTCGTTAATAAAAATGAGAGGAAAACCCAATTTAGCATTACCATTAGCTTAATTTACTGAACATTTGTCAAGTGTAAAAGGATTATACAAAGCGTAATGGTATCGGTGGTTTATGGTATAATATCGGGCTTTAACGTAGGCATAACATTGTAGGAGACCTTTAATCTTATTATTAGGTAGCTGCGGATTTCTCCTATTCCGGTAGTAATTTATGCCAACTTAAGGAGCCTTTTCGAATACATTTCAAAACTCGGAACCATTAGTGAAAAGCGCCTGATGATCGACGTAATGGCACTTCATAAAGCCTACGAAGGGAGTGAGATCGAGGAGTTCCGATAAATCGATAGCAAAGACAACCCCGCAAATGCTATGACGAAGGCGGCGCCAAATAAAGCCTTGAAAAGGTTTGTTAACAGTAATAAACTAACTGTATGTATCAAAGGTTACGTAAATAGGCTGCCCGAAAAGCCCAAGTTATGTAACGACGGACAGGAATGTTCTGGTAAACTGGAATACTGCCAGGGGATTGATAATAGTGATCTATTTTAGTGGCATAGTTAAAGTGGAGGCTTACAAAGGGATGTGAAGGAAGAACCTTTTGTGGGAGTTAATGAACTCGGACCTTGGAGCAACGGAGTAATTGGGGTCAAATGGGGTCAATTTGCATAGAATTGGATGCAATTCAATATGAAAGTCAACTGAAATAAATAGGGGTCTGGCTAATTGATGAGGAGATAATTCAATTGTAACTGGAAAAGATTAGTTAGCCATACTGACGTACACGCACAAACTAAAAATCTTCCAGTGTTGGAATAGTATTACATATATTACAGTAGGTCAACTTTACTTACAGTAAAGTTGACTATACTACAAGTTAAGTATATTGCTTTGTGCGAACTTACCGCATTAAGTGTAAGTTGAGTGCAGTACACTAGACTTCACTCTAGGGCATGGGCCAAGCAATTGGCCACACAAATTACAATGCAGACCGGCTAGTGGTCTACCCAACCTGGAACAATACATCCACCATTTGACCACGAAATACTACTGTTACTTCGAAGACCAATCGATTCAACAACATTTCAACGTCTAAGGTCTACCAACAATTAGGTTTAATTACGTTTTTACAATATTAAAACAAATCCCCTAAATAAAAAAATCGATTAACTTTACAATAAATACTGGGTTATTGATATTTCGAACCTGTTTAATATCATTTTTAATGTTCCTGGCAAATACCTAATATTTTATATAAATTTAGTTAAACAGGCGACTTCGTACCCCTCTTTCTCCTCATTTTTATCCGATACTTGTTTAAAATTAGTTCTAGTCGTTAACGATATAAGGAAAGATATACACGAAAATTTTAAAATTTAAAAATTTTTGCGGCTAAAACGGGGCGGAGCGAGATTGGATTTATATTGGTTAGGTAAGAGTATTATGATAAATTAAAATAAAGATTACTAAAAAAAATTACCTGTATATTATAACCTTAAACAAATTTAAGGCGAAATAAAGGGATATTCGTGTTTAAAATAGCCCCATATTTCGATATCGACGTTGAATTTATATTAAATAACCTATACGAGACGAGTTGCCTATACTTTCTAAAAAATATATTACTTAGAAAAGGAAGGAAAATTTTATTACTAAATTATATTATAATATAATAAATAAAGCCTCGTAAATATTACTTTACGTTTTCGAATATGTATCCGATTATAAGGCGACTCCTATTACGACTGAATAAAAATTTACCTACTTATTATTATTATCTTTATTAGGGTTTAACGAATATCGACGTTATTAATGTTAAGGACCCTATTATAATTAGCTCCGGATACTAGGCGATGCTGATAAGGGAGGACGTCGAAGGGCGTAGTGGGCGTGAATAGTCGCCGATAAAAAGGGTTGGTAAAAGGCGTAACAGGCGCAGTATGACGTCGAGAATAGCAAATAACGTTAAAAGAGATAGGCGTTGGTGAAAGCCGACGATAACGGCTAACGAAGTATAAGGCGAAGGGCGAAGCGAAGAAACCGACTTTTTGGGAGGGTTACCAAAGACTATAATATATTAGTTTAGACCTGGTCGATACTGTCGGCTTGGGTACGATCTTTTTTACGGTCGCGATCGACCCGATTAACTTATTTCTAATTAAGGTTAATAAATAAAATACAGGTAAAAATTGGAACTCGTATAATTAAGCTATGAGCATTTTTTACCACATGTTATAGAATGTAATCTATATTAGCTATAAAAATATAACTTACATAGCTATATTATTTTAGCTATTTAGGTTAAAATTACAAAAAGGTATATGATGGGTATTAAAAGGGGCCGGGGCGAAACCGTTACGCATTAACATGCATTTAGATAAAAAGATCCTATTTTTATAAATAAGCGATATCGTAAAAGGTAACGGAAAAGTCTCAAAAAAAACGGACCCGGGAAAAGAAAGGCGACGAGAACGTATAGTTAAAGGGGTAACGACTGATACGGCCGACACGGTAAAAATACCTTATACTTGAGTAATATTGCGAAGCCGGACGAACTAATTAATCAATTTAAAAAAGTCGAGGATAAAAACGGGCCGATAACCCGGGATATCTCTTTACTATTTACGCGTAAGGAATGGAATATAATCTTTATCCTAGTTCATAATACCTAATTAACGTAAAAAAACGTATAAACTGAGTAAAAACGTAAGTAAATTTATCTTTTAAATGTATCATAAAAAGGGATTGGATTACAATCAGATTTCTCGTAAGGTTAATTTATAAATTTACCTTATTATAAACCTTCCGATACGTACGATAACTTTACGCTTTATGAACCTAAATATAAATAAAGAATAACGTAGTCAAAAAGGCGGCTAATATACGATATATACGTATCCTTAACTTATAAAAGGGGAAAAAAATTTTTATCTTAATTATTATTGAAAAAAAGGGTTTTTCATAACCTAAAGAGATTATAAAAGATAGTAAACGACAAGGTATTCGTATTTAAAAAGGTAATACACTTTATGGAGAAGTTTATCATTTTTACTAAAGATGTCGGTAACGACGTAACCTAAGTTAGGTTTATTATATACGTCGGTTATAAAGACAAGGTAAAGGAAACAACCAAAAAATGTCAGCTTAAATCGATAGCTAAAAGGTAAAAGGGGAAAACGTAATGATAACGAAAAAGTGTGAATAATAAAATAATAAAGGCGTTATAAGAAGGGGAAAAAAAAAGTTTTAAAGGTTATAAAGGCATTTATATTTATAAATATCAACGGACAGAATTTGGTAAGGGTTATATATTATACGGGACGTGTTATATGATATTAAAGGTAAAAACGAGATATTATACAACGCGTTAAAAAGTATATTATACTATATTGGCAACAAAAAATATATATTATACAGTAAAATCATGGAGCGCATTATACGATGTCGGCGACCTGAAACTAAATCTATTAATACGTTACATAATTCATTAAAGAACGCATTATACGGTATCGGTGGCTTAGGGTTAAATCAGATTAAACGATATATTATACAGAGCGTTAAACGCCACGTTATTAGTCCGCGCCTATCTCGCGTATAAGACGGGTAAGTCTTGCGTCCAGAATTTAACCAACAGGAGTCCATAACCCTTATAACACCCAAGGGAAAGGAATTTATATTATAAACTTAATCCATTAGCTATTAAGTCTATAGTTTTCGTAACTATATACGTAACGGGATAAGCAATACCCGGCCTGTGCCCGATCCGGGCGCGGACCAGGTGCGGACCGTGTACAACACGTGTAAGGGTACGTAATGGGCTGGACACTATCCATGACTATACGTCCTATACGGTGAGCCATGGTAGCCTCTTCTAATCTTTCACTGTACCTTAATAGTAAACCTTATTTGGCAACTACTTGGCTTACCATCATAGGTAGGACCATAACAATATAAATGACGAAGAAACATAAGTATATTAGGATTTTTTAATTAACGCGTTTGATATCTTTATCTGTTTCGAGGTTCAATACAGTATTTAAACGCTATTTTACTCCCTTTAAGTCGTTAAGATATTTTTAAAACCAACCGGTTGAATTTTATCAATTATTATTTATAATTATACGGAAAAACCTGTAAAACCGCTAGTAATAATTTAAAAACCGCTTTACGTAAGTTTTAACGTCTATAATAGTTATAACATTAAAGATAATAACTTCACCTGAACAACCCGTAACAACTATAAGGTAATACAGATTGCCGACGCGTTTTGAAAAGAGGTCGATTATAAAGTCGATAGAAAATTCGCTTTAAAACCGTTGAAAACCGGTAGGGGTTTGAAAAACCCCTTTCGACGATATCTTCAATAAGTTGTAAAACCGCAAATATTGTAATTTCGATGAAAACGCTGGAGTGTAAGATATAACTCGGGTTTTAAATACTTTTTAAAAAAGATGACAATAATAGAGTCGCGGCCTGGGAAGCCAATAAAAATAAATTATAAATAACCTTTATCAACGCGGTAACAAGTGGTTTGTAAACAGGTATTTCAATACGGTACAAAACCGTAAAACACGGTCGTCGTTTACTCAATATTTCGAAGGAAAACCTTTCAATATTGAGTCTTTATTAATATAAACATCGATAAGAACCCTCCGGTCACCTATATGTATTACACAAATTAGGAAGAAATAAATAACGTTTCAGGTAATAATAATGTCCTAATTACTTTAAAAGCTAATATTGGTGAAAAAATCGTAATCTTTTGGGATAAACTCGCTAACGACGGTTGACCGGAAGACATAAATCGCGGGAGTTATTTAAAAACAGCTTATTCGGAGCACAGAATCTAAAGTTTCCGGCATAAAAATTAAAAGTTGAAAAAACTTTTAAAAAACCTTGGTTTCGTAGCGATAATAAATTATGTTGTATATAGTCGACCCTTTCATTATGAAATAATTTGAAACAAAATAATGAAAAACGTTCGATTTAACTAAATTATCATTTGGAAAGTCGTTGTATAATTATAAAATACTTTAAGTTTTTATAATTCGTAAAATTAGTAAACAGGAAAGTTATACTCTGAAGATCCGCATTCTACGCTTTTAAAAACCTTATAATCGCAAATAATTTCTTATCGTAAATTTCGTAATAATACTCAAAAGGCGAAAAATAGAGGAAGTAGTATGTCAATAAGCCTAGGTTATCGCAATTATGGCATCAAGGTAAACAGCGTCTTGAGGCTCAACTAGAGAAATCGGTTTCTAAAAAGATGTTGCGGTCGAAATCCTATTAAATAAAAACTTGATTAAAAAGGAAGTTAAGTTCGAGCCATTCAAAAACAACTTCCTTCTCAGGTTCCCAACGAAAAGGGGTACCTTTCCGGGTTAGTTGAATTAAAAGCCTAAAGATTATAAAATAATCGTAAATAAATTGTCGGTAAAGGTTGATGAACCCGAAAAAAACGCTTCCTTTTACTATAAACATGAAATCCACTCATTTCTGGATAACGTGAAATTTTTCTGGTTTTATACATGCGCCGACTTTAACTTTAATAAGGAATTTGAGGTATTTAGTTTGATAAACATAAAATTTACATTTGGATATGTCGAGGTTAAAATCCTTAACTTTTATGGAGTTTGATACCTGTTGAATCTTAACGTTATAATCGTTAAGAATGTCATTTTAATATGTTAAAATATCATTGAAATGAGCCAAATAGAAAATATCGGAAAAAGGGCATAACTGTTGGTAGATCTTTAGACGTTAAATTGCTATTGATTCGATTGGTCGAAGTAACAGTAATATTGCGTGGTCAAGTGGTAGATATATTCATCTAGGTTTAGCAGACTGCTAGCCGGTCTACGCAGTTATTTGTATAGCTCATTGTTTAGCTTGTGCTCTAGTGTAAAGTAAGCGTATATTATACCTAACTTACAGCCAATAAAGTAGGCACACACAAAACAATACACTTGACTTGCAGTTTAGAATAGTTAACTTTACTTATAGTAAAGTTGACCTACTATATTGCAATTACTACTATTCCAACACTGGCGGCTTTTTATTTTTGTACGCGTACGCTAGTATAGTTGACCAAACTTTTCCGGTTACTACTAAGTTACATCTTTGTTAATGAGACAGACCCCTGTTAATTCCAGTTGATTTTCGTAGCCAACTTGACTCCTTTTACACCTAAATTAACCTCATTTGACTTTAATTACCCCATGGCTCTGAGGTCCAACCTTATCGATTCTCACAAAAGGTTGTCTCTCCATATACTTATATAAACCTTTGATTTAACCGTGCCAATTAAAGAGGTCGTTATTGTTTTTTCCCTGGTAGTCTTTTAGTTTGCTGATATATCCTTGTATGCCGGCACGTAACTTGGCTTTGTCAGGTAGCCCATTAATGTAGTTTTCGATGTGTATAGTCAGCCTATTACTCTCTACAAACTTTTCAAGGGCCTTGTTAAGCGACTCCTTCGTTATAACGTGAATAAGGTTGTCTTTTCCATCAATTTATCGTAATTCCTGGATTTCCTTAATTTTATAAGCTTTGCGGAGTACCATTACATTGATTATCAGGCGTTTTTCACTAGTGGTTTCGAGTTGTAAAAGGTATTCGAATAGGCTTCTCGAGTCCATATAAATTACCACCGGGATAGGAGGAATCGTTGGCTACCTGATAATAACGTTAAGGGTTTCCTATAGTATTATACTTATATTAAAGCTAGTCATTACACTGTAAAATTTTACAATTAATACTTTTCATATGATATTTTTATATTTAACCGAGTTTCAGTTAATCAGGTTACCGATAATATGAAAATAATCCTCTGGTCCCTCGTTATCAACAAGGGTTATTAGAAAGCCGATCTGTAAAGACGAGTCGATGTTATTTGTAAAGGAGCTATCTGTAAAAATCATTAATATAACCCTCGATAGGTCGATTAAAACTATTTCAATCCATTGATCTAGGTTCCGCATCTATTATTTCAACCTCTTATATAACCAATTAAAATCTTAACCTGTTAGGTCTTGTATTTGTATTGTAATAAATAGGTCGTAGGAGGCATTAGGTTGGTATAGGGTAGCGATATAGCTGCTACAGGTAAGTTATTTTGAATACTGTTAAAATTTATTTATATTAATATTATCGATTATAGTCAAATTAACGCCTTGGATCTTTTGGAAAAAACTAGGGTTAGTATTAACATTAAGTATACGGATTAACGATTCGTTAAAGTCAAATTGATTGACGTTAAGTAACGTTGTAACCGGTTTGAAATTTCAGAACTTGGATTTCTTAACCACCTGCTTTTCCGATATTATAAGTCAGCCGTTTTAACGAAAAGGTTATAGTCAATTTATATGCCTATTAGGCCGAAGTTTTTCTTTTATGTTACCAACAGGCACGGGTTGTATGTTGAGGAACTTATACCTAACCGTGAGCTAAATTGTAATTAATAAGTAAAACTCTAATGGATGTATATTTCTGCTAATATATATAGTAACTTAATACATCGTATTACTATCTCCTCAGGGTATATAATACGCAATATTTATAGTAACTTTATTAAGATAATCCGCTATAAATCGGTTGCTCATTACGTATATATTTACTTTATATTTCGCCTATTAAATGTAAACTTATCTTCAATTTTAGCTAACAAAATTTCTGCCGAAGTAACCACTAATCGTTGGCTAATCTCATAAATCATTGGCGACTACATAAGGATTTAATCCTTGCCTTTATTACTGTATATTTAAACGATTAGGCTTAATA
This sequence comes from Anisogramma anomala, assembly GCA_038502455.1. Lineage (NCBI taxonomy): Eukaryota > Fungi > Ascomycota > Sordariomycetes > Diaporthales > Gnomoniaceae > Anisogramma > Anisogramma anomala. Next base: position 9,469,734 of record JASMMZ010000001.1, on the reverse strand, counting down.
TCTCGTACGGCTGCTCCGTGGTCTTACTTTTAATCTAGTATATAATCCTTAACCTAAAAATTGTGACATTTAGATTTTCAAAGTTGAAGTCGGTTTTCGATACAAATTGTATAACTTCTCAAGTTAAAAGGCCTCTAATTTCAACCTTATTACTGTCCTTAAAGGGTTTTCCGAAAGCCTTAATAATTTATTGTATCCGAAGCTTTAATGTTAAGTTTTCGTTATCTTTTTCTTTACTATTTATCTAAGTATCATTATAAATATAACCTGGTATATATTCCTTTTATTTAACATTTCTTTTCTTTGTAAGTTTTCCGCATTGGTGGCATTTCATCAGCTTATTAATAATGGATGGAGGAAAATATTATTAGTTCGGTTGTTTAACTTAAAGTCTTTTATTGTTAGTTACCTTAACTTAAGGCTAAAACTGGATAATAAGAAACGTCACGGAGACGTTAATAGTTTCAATAACTACTTCAAAGTTAGCGATTCTTAAGATTTTGAATAAGTCCTCCTATTTATCTGGCTTCCGTCACATAAGAACTTTACTTTATAATAATAAAGTAAGTACACAGATTATCATAAATTTGTTTCTAGTATTAAGGGTATCGTTGATTTAACTTCGTGCCGATTCTCTCCACAGTTCCTTTAGTACTTTATTTTAGGTTACTGCTCGCTTCTATATGTTTTCTAATGGTAGAGATTTATTCGTCAGGTATGGGTACGCTTTGAAGACCAGTAGCGTTAGCACTAAGCTGTAAGGGCCTATAATATCGTTTATTTCTTTTACCGCTTTTTAAAGGCGTGCCTCTAGGTGTATAAAGCTTTCAATTTCCAACGTAAGGATATTATACTCTCGGCTAAGTAATACGTGTGCCCTTTCAATCTTTCCCATGCTTTAGTAGGCCTTTATAAACATTTATTTACACTAGATTTCCATTATTTTTTCATTTTTCCAAAACTTCGCCGCCGTAAGGTTAATACCAACACTGTGAAAGACGATGTTAGATAGGCCTAAATACGTGTTAATTTATAATATCCTTAATGTTTCCACATATCTTTTACTGATAGGGACTTTAAAACATGGCTTTGTAAAAAAAGATTGCGAAGTCAAAAACTTGAAGAATGGGCTTATTTTCTAAGAAAAACATATGAATATAAACCTCGCAATTAAAGTTCTTATCCTCTTTTAGTGTAAATTTAAATTTCAAGTGGATTTGGATATAATTTTATCAGTAGTAATAAAGCTGTTCGATAGCTTTGAAAGCAAAGTATTCCATATCTTTATACCCTGCGTACTTTAGAACTTTATATAACCTATTAATAACTAAATAATTGAAGCGCCGGTGTAATTGGCGTATCTCTAATTCCATCAGGTTTAACGCTATTGCTTTTAGGTCTTAAAGATAAAACTATAGATACCCTCACTTAGAGGTGAAGGGAAACCTCTAGCTGTTTTTAATCAACTTATCGTCGTGAATATCAACGTTAACTACGAGGGTTTTTATATCCTTTAAAGAATAAAGAAGGGAGTAAGTAACTTAAGAGTGTGAAATGTAATTAATCCAAAAATAGTTTAAACTATCGTTGTCTCTAATAATGATAGCCATTCGTTTAAGCTAAAGCTAACTTTGGCCTTACCAGTATTGTATCAATTAATTTCGGTAGTCGTAGTGATTTCCCTCCCTAATACCACGTATTAAAAATAGCCTCTTATTAAGTACCTTATTATCACTATATCTGGCATAATACCCTAAAACGTGTGGTACGTATAACGATCGCGAAAGTTGAAGGTATATAAGAGGTCGAAGGCTTAATTAAGGTAAATATAAGGGTTTTTACCACTTAAACGATATATAAATACGTGGTTGGCTAATTATTAAACCGCATTAAAAGCAATATTTTTATATCACTTGATTTGCTTAGGAGTGTCATCGCCGTTAATAGCCTCTTTAATCTTAAAGTCTACAATGTAATCTAGGTAATTTTACCCGGAAACAGTAGAGTCTTAGATGTAGTATATCACCTATTTGTTTTTACGCTCGGTAGAAAGATAGCGAATTAACTAATTACCGGGATTACCATAAATCCAATTTTTTTGTTATTATTATAACGATAGTTTTAACGATTAACAAATCCGTTTAAATATTGCCTTTGGTAACGCCAACGTAGCTATGACCTTTATTTTAGGGCGGTTAAACCGGATTTCAAATGTTACGTAAGCCTATAGCCGTACTTATGGTTAACGTAATTAACTATCTCACGGTTCTTTTTATTTACGTTGCGAAAATCATTAACTTAGAGGTATATACTAAGTCAATTTGGTGTACGTGCAATTACAATTATAAGCGAGGATTGTAATTAACCGGATAAGCTTTCGAAGGTATTATTTGAGTGTTGTAAAGCGTATTTAAATTTGATAACACTAGTAATAGCTATCGATACCTGCTCTTGAAGTCTGGTTTCGTCAGAGTAAGTCTTTCTTATAACTTGTTAGCATAATATAAGTCTATTAAACATTTGGTTTAGTATATATATTATTATTACCTCTTTTTTTTATTACTATTATTGTAATTTACCTTATAGTAGTCCAATCAGTATGGTATTACGTAAAGTGAATATTATACTCGAAGTAGCTTTTTATACTATTGTAAAGCTAGCAGAAAGTAGTCACTTAGGTTGAAAAGATCAGGTAATAATCCTTAACGTACCTTATAAGGATTCTGGAAAACTATAAGTGAAAACTTAAAAAGGAAAGTTCTATTTACTTATAGATATTTAAAAATGGTATTATCTTCGTGTCGAAAAAGTTATAAGGTTTTCCGTTATACTTTTCGGCATTATTCCAAATTTTGGAGAAGTCTGTGAGGAGTTTGTAATTAATATTAACTATCTTAACAAGTTTTGGGGAAATATCGTAATAGTTGTCTCAGTTTTCATTTGTATTTCCTAGCGGTTTAAATCTTAGAGCCTCCGAGTTACAATATTAATGGTAATTGCAAATCGCTTAGCTCGAAGGATAAAGTCTTGTATTAAAACTTGTAGTGGACTCGCACGTATAGGTATATTTGTTGTAAAAAGCCTTTTAAGGGAATTAACTATCTAAGTTGAAAGTTAAGAGGTAATATGGGCTTGGAGAGTTCAAAGAAGTCAACGGTTTTATTTAATTAACCAATAAAAGGCGCCGAAGTTAGTACCTTTTGCCGTGTTAATTATTATTACTTTGCGCGTCTTACCACCGCTAATTAAGTACTTCGCGCTATTATATAGGGGTGTTAAGTCGTCGAAAAAATTAACATGTTCCTTATTATTAACATATAAAAAGGCTTGGCTTAATTAGTGGTAAAGGAGAGGTTTATTAAAATATGTATAGGGGTGTTGAAGGTTTTTAACGCACTTTCCTTTCCCGTAAATGTTGTGAGGATTGAAGGTTTAAAGGTTTTTATTTATTAAGCTAATTCAAAACAGGTTTTGGCTAATCTCAGTAGAGTCTTTTCTAAAATGTAAATGAAACGGCAAATAACTTCCTTTTTTAGCTTAGTTTTAATCATACGCTTGATTATTTTCTATATATCAAAATTTTAAGGATAAAACAACTTATGGAAATATTAGAAAGCGCGAGCTCTACAACTGTAATCGTTACCAAGGTTCGCATTGTGAATGTATAAACTAACATAATTGATCAAATAAGCTTTAGTTAAGGGTTCTTTAACATTCGTAATGAAAAGTTATTCGTTGTAATAGTTAATGAAAACTATTCAAAGAGCTTTAACTACTTTTATATATTATTGACTTGATACCATCTTAAAGTCATGACTTATGTAAGACATGAGGATCTAGGGGTGTAGGAACTTGTTGTTTTGGCATAAGGTTGTGTGGAAACTTAGCGACTTGGCGTTGGATCGCGTGATGTAGCTTTCTTAATACGGTTTGTCGATTATTATTATTTTCGTTCAAGGTCGACATCTTAACGAATGAATTGACATATGGTAAGAAAAAAAAGTAAAGTAGGGGTAAAGATTTAGTATAGGAGGTAGAAACAAAGGTTGTTTGTTTTGATTATTTGGCGTGAGACTTAATCCTTTGCCTATAGTTATAGCACCTGCAATAATACTAACTTAGCTGTTAGCTAACTTATCGTTTGAAACTTTTAACATTCAATCTCAACGCTCTTCAAAAATGATATTTAGTGATTTCTTAGTGTTTTCGATAGTGGCAATACTGTTGCCACTTCTAAGGGCCTATAATCGCAGATACACTCGAAAGTCTTCCTCATCGCTACCTGTAAACCGCAAAAGTAACTATAGGCCTTTTGTAAGAATTTTTCTTCTACCCTAGCCGCTGTTTAACATAGAGTGTAACCAGAAATTAGCTTCTTCTTCTACTTAGCTTATTTTTACTTAACCTAATAATCACTAATTAGTGTTGGTAGAGCTTTATATATCACAATATTGTCGATTCAATTGGTCGAAGTAACAGTAGTATTGCGTGGTCAAGTGGTGGATGTATTCTTCTAGGTTTGTCAGAACGCTAGCTGGTCTGCGCAGTAATTTTTATTGCTAATTGCTTGGCCTATGCCCTAGTGTAAAGTAGAGGCATATTGTACTTGACTTACAGCCAATACAGTAGGCCCATACAAAACAATACACTCAACTTCCATTTCAGTATAGTCAACTTTACTTATAATAAAGTTAACTTACTGAACTTCAATTACTACTATTCTAATAGTAACAACTTATTAATATACAGTTAAAAGGTAACCTGTATATTAAAAAGGCTAAAGGAGGTAACCAATCATTAGAAAATTTTAAAATATGTACTGAATGTAGTTTTTCACTTATCTTCCTATTTAATACAAAGCTTAAAAAAGAAGATTGAATATTTAACTTGATAAACCATTTAATTCGGAAGCTATTTTCGATCTTTTTTAATCAGAGGAAAAATGTAACGATCAGCCTTTATAATAACGTTCAAGATCTGATAATTAATACAAAAACGTTAATTACCTCCGGGTTTATTAACTCAAAGTATTGGGACACCCACTAAAAAGCTATTCGCTCAAATCGAGCCTTGATTAAACAACTAGGTTCACACTCTCTTTGATACAAAAAGTTTTTTCAGAGATATGCCATATAATGTACCCTACAGAACTTCCAAAAATTAACACAGGTTATCTTTTTAAAGGAAGATTTAGTAATTGGTTTCAAAACGTTAAGGGGGCAATTGATCCTACATGGTCTAATCGAATAATAGCATAAGCTTTTTAAAAGTGTTGGGGAGCTTATTGTTAATATAATATAGTAGTTTTTTAGCGAATGTGTTGTTGATGTTTTTGAGGGAGAAAGCGACGAGACGCGTAGTAACGACTTAATCTCTTTGGGGCTTTCGGAAGATAAATTAAAAGGTAGAGGCGTTAATTCCTTCAGGTGCTTTTTATACCAGCACGAATTTTCGTTCCTAAATGGGATGGTTATCTGATGGTTCTAAGAATAGTATATACTTTCAAAATACGTAATTTTCCTATTACTATTTTATTGAAGATTTTCCCAAAATAAGATCGTATTACAAATGTGAAATGATATAGGCCAATATCCGATACCTATATTTATCTAGGTTTATATTTAAAAAAAAATTATGAAAAATAAGTCGTAGGTCGAAACTGAGTGTATAACATATAGCTTTATCGAGTTGTTAAGGTAAAATAGGGATATGCGATACCTTTAATCGACTAGTAAGCTATTTATTCGTAACTTTATAATATTAACGACCCATATTTACCAAAACGTGGACAAATTGAATAAAATTTTCAAGTGAATTTACTATAAATAGAAAGCTATTTCAAAGTTGTGGGCGAGTTATTGGGTCGAATTAAAGTCTTTTTAACTCCTATACATAATTATATATAAAAGGTACGCTTTTTCCTTTTAAAAGTTAATTAAATTTTCGGCAAAAGTAAGATAAATACCTATATTAGCCTTAATACCGAAGCCGTTCAAGCGTTACACTGAATTCAGTAGGCAAATAAAAATATGATAACTATTTTTGCTACACCATAGATATAAACTAAGGTATTTACTACAGGAGAGTTCCGAGTGATTAACAAAAGTAACGCGCCGTTTAGAAACGACTTAAAAGACTCTTATGTTAGTTATGATAACATCCCTCTAGCCGTTGCGGGTAGGTAAGTTATCGCTACTGTTCCCGTTATGTATAACACCTCTGGTACTAATAAGACCAAAAATACTAACGCCGTCATACCAGATACAAAGGTTGTAAAGTCGCGTATTGATAAATTAAGCGCAAACAATCCACTCGTCGTAATCCGCGGGTATTTCGAAGGAAAGCAACGTATTAGCTCAAGTATCTTTAATAACTCCCTTTAAAATAGAAAATTCAGCGGCGGATTTCCAGGCTATTCCACTAATCTCTAGGATCAAAGCCTCTTAAACGTTCAAAACAACGTAAAACAGTTTATGAGATTTTTACTTTATATTTATAAGCGGAAACATAACAATTATAGCTGTGATAAAGTTGTAATAATAAACACAAAAAATTACTATGAGGGTATTAGGGTCGCTAATACCCCCGTTGGTATCAAAGGGGTAATAACGTTCTATAAAGATCTTCTTAAAGCCCTCCAATCATTGGAATATAGCGTAAAGCTAATCTTTTTTAATATTCATAAACTTCCAATCCTTACGTAATTTAAGTAATATCCTGACGTTTTATACCGAAAAACGTAACTTAACGCCGGAAACCTTAACAGGCTAGTTAAAGTGCTTACATTTAAGTCGTTAACAATTATCGAACGGGGTACCAACATCGTAATCTAAACTAAAGGAATCTGAATCGTTATTATCAGGTAAGTTTACGCGATTTCCGGTAGATAATAACGTAGAAGTTATGTTATTTGTAGTTAACATAGTGGAACCTTTCTAAAATGGGGGTTGTTTCGAAAACGTAGGTATACCGGTAATTTAAAGTTATTAGATTATATTTGGTAACGTGTTCAATACGTTAGTATTTCGTTATTTCAAATACATAGCGTATTTACGAATGGCTTAGTCATACTTAACGAGATTTAAACGTAAATTATCAGTAAAAAGTTTGTATAAAATTATAAAATGATCGTATTGGGCCGTTAAAGCGTTTTAAAGCTTTTTCTTTACGCGTACGTCAAGTGATTTCTTTAAGGCCTAGAGGTTTGGGCCCGAAAGTTCAGAAGAGGAAAACATAGCCTTAGACTATAGCAGTTTACGAGTAAATATAATACTATTGCGAAAAGAACCGAAGATTATATGTAAAAGAACTAAACCAAACCTACTGCTTAAAGTGGTCGGATACTATTTATAATCTTCGATAAAAAAACCCTGTTAGAAAACTGCTACGAAACTATGAAAGAAGAGTGACCCAGTTTTGTTACGAGTAAAGGCATACTCATATGCGGCTTCCAAGCGGCTTTAAAACACCGTAGGAACATAGATGGCAACCATTAGAGCTAGATCTCTGGTAACACTAGCACAGGCATCAGCCTATGACAATAGGTATGGATTTATTAGCTCGAAAGTGGGTTGGAAACGGCTTGAATAAGTTATTCGACGTAAAATCAGGGGTATTTTCCATTAGAAATATTTAATTTAACGAAAAAGCAATCGATGATACGTATAATGCAATATTTATAATAAAATCAGCCTAATTCCTGGAAAAATTGGTTCGACTTTTGATTTTTTTTTTTAAAAAAAAATTAAACGTTATCGTCGATCTGAGACCATTTAGTGGAAAAGTATTACTTATTAATAGCTTTCTCCATACTCTGTTATGTAATTGTTATTATAGTTTGTATGAATTCTATAGTATCACGAATATGTTGGACGAATGTTTCAACTTTAACGTGTAATTGTACAGCGTAAATAGATAAACTTTAGATAGGTTATATAAATTCTATATAATAGTTATTTGGTTTTGGAAATGTTTCAATATAAATGCTAAGAATATCGTTATTATTTAATATCAGTTGATAACTACGTAATAATTACTTTAAATCGAATTAAATGTAAATAGCGAAAAAATATAGGTATATAAGAGCCTTATAATTAACTTATTTGGTAATATTATACGTATTTAGCTGTAATACAGTATTTCAACGTTATTCCACCTCTATTAATTCGCAAAATAGTTTTCAAACCCTATTGGTTTAATTCGAACTCCAATTACCAATAATAACGCGTAAATTCCATACAATCGCAAATAACAATTTCAAAACCGTTTTGTATAAATTTCGGCGTTCAAAATATTCATCTCTTTTAAAATAACATATGTACCTGAACAATACGTAATCAATATAAGGTAACATGTATTATTGGTTCATTTATAGAGGAAATCGATTATAAAGTTAATTTAAAGTTTGTTTCAAAGCCTTTAGAGAAGTACTAAGGGTTTTAAAAACATTTTCCGACGATATTATTAGTAAACTATTCGTTTATATATTGTACTTTCGGTAAAAACGTTGGACCACATAATGTAACCTAGGTTAAAAATATATGTGAGATGAAATGACGACAGTAACTTCGTAACCAAGGTAACCGGTAAAAATTTAATTATATATAGTTTTAATTAACACGGTAATAAGCGGCTTATAAAGGGAAACTAAAATATCATTATAGAACTAAAAAATACTGTAATTGTTTACTAAATGTTAAGTTCTTGGTATAAGAAAAGTGAATATCGATATTAGCTTAAATATCCAAATTATTCGAGCGTTACGTGGAATCTAATAGTCAAACACGAATTTAATAATCATTCGCGTTATATTTTAAATATTAATTAAGGTCCTTATATAGGAAAAGTTCCAAATTATTAACCTAAGTAACCCGTCGTTTGATATTGATTTGAAACGCATTCAAATTGATTATACACATATTATCCTAATTATTACGAACAATTTAATCAACTTTACTATTTTCTTCACAAATGATACTACTGATATCAATATTATTGACGTAACTAACGGTATCATATCGAATATGAAAGTTATGAAATCATTGATCGATAAATTGAATGATAGCGACGTATTCATTGTAATTGGTCAATATATTGAAGGGTAATATCGTATTAGTGAGTGTATTATTCATGTTTTTTTTTTTTTTTTTTTTTTTTTTTTTTTTTTTTTGGAAAAAAAAAAAACGAATTTAATGGCAAATTTCTCAACCATATCGTTAACTTTTGTAAAAAAAGCTATCCAGATATTAAAAACCCGTAAAACGATTCGTAAACCCCTTATTTCAAACTTATAAACCCAGTGATAACAATTTTTACTGTATTTGAATCATAATAATACACGTGAAATATTACCATAAAAATGATAGAGTTGTTATTCCCATCGTTGTTACTGCGAACATAGTAATTTTTTATAACCGTTTTCCTAGAACTTTTATATTATTAAAAATAGCAAAAAAATAATCTTTTATTATACTTAAACTTTTTCAATTTCTACGGGATTAACGTTATACCGTAGCTTCTCATATTAAAAAGCGTAACTTAATATCAAAATATCTAATTAGTCAATCGAAAAGTTTATATTTAGTTCGTTAACAGCTGGAGTTGTCTATTAAATCATTAATATTGTAATTGAAATCAGAGGATTTTGGGTAGTTATTATCCTTAGCGCGGTCCCCGATAAAAACGACGTGGTAATTACATCGTTCGTAAATAATATGGGAGTGTGACTTTTTTGGAGAGGAGGTGGGGTTTCTTTAAAAATATGGGCTTGCTAAAAACTACTTTAACCTGTCGAATTATATTTATAAAAGTAATTAATACGTTGGTATTACGTCATTCTATACATAAAACATGTTTATAAACGGTGTAACTCTGCTGAACAAACTTCGTACATAAAGTCGCACCAAATCGTTTGAATTAAGCAGTGAAATAATCGTGTTCCATGACCAAAATGTTTTGGGGTTAATCCTTGATATACACGTCGAAAAACTATTTTAAGGGTTGAAAGTTCAAATTCTAAAAGTCAAAAGATATAGCCTTAGGCTATGAATATTTACAAATGTCTAAAATACCGCTAGAGAAAAAATGGAAGATTATATGTAAAAGAATTTAACTAAAACTGTCTCTTAAAGTGGTCGGATAATATTCATAATTCTCAATGAAAAGAAAAGTGGAGAAACTCCTGCTAAAAATCTGCTATAGGCTAGAAAAAAGGGGTAGTCTAGTCATGTTAAAAGTGTATAGGCATACCCCTAAACGGAGACAGAGCATCGTAGAAGCATGGCAACCGCCAGGGCTAGATCATTGGTGACTACTAACTCAGGCACCAGCCTGTATTAAAGAATTATAAAAGACGTAAAATTTACTACATATTAACCAAAATAAAATTCAAAAGAATACGTTACTAATAAAGAATTTGTAGTTAACCTATTAATCTTAGTAAGCACTACAAAAGTTTTGTTCCAATAAACTAAAAAATATAATGAATGCTTACATTCGATCTTTCTTCCGAATCTAATACTATTGGAAATTATTATGAGTTGACTACCTAAATTATACAAATGAATAACATATAGTATAGTGGAACATACGATAATATTTAAAGTAACGGAACATTAAAATGTTAATATAAAAGAACGTTGTTTTTTTAAAAAAAAAACAAGTTTACCCCATTTCATAAACACCTGTGTAAGTAGAGAATTAAATGTTGCAATGTTGTATATTCGATTGGTCTAGTAGAAGTAACAGTAATATTTCGTAGTTAAATGTTGGATGTATTGTTCTAGCTTTGGCAGATCGCTAGCCGATTAATACAGTAATTTTTATGGTCAATTTCTTAGCCCGTACTCCAATGTAAAATGAACGTATATTATACTGAACTTGTAGCCAATATAGTAAGTCTATACAAAACAATACACTCAACTTGCAGTTGGTATAGTCAACTTCGTTGTAATTAAAGTTAACTTATTAAATTGTAATTACTACTATTTTAACACTGGCGGCTTTTTGTTTTGTATGCGCACGCCAATGTGGTCAACTAAACGTTTCCGGTTACCGTAGAATCATTTACTCGCCAACTAGCCAGAACCCTATTAATTCCCGGCGGCTTTTGTACTCAAATCGACCTCAATTACCTTTAATTACTCTACAGCTCCAATTTTCGGCTTTACCAACTTCCGTATATAAGTTTTTCGCTATAGACTTACTCGTATTAGCTTATTGCCGCTATTAGTCTTTTTAACCCATGTGGGTTAAACCTTCTATCATTTTAGTCAACTCACGTAGGTTAACCAGGCTACTAATACCCCTTTACTATTGCTACTACTACCCATATTGCCATTAGCTATTTTAACCAACGTAGGCTAAGCCATATTTTGATTCTGCTTAACTTATATGGGTTAATTGACCTATTACTATTTCCAATTTAAGTATACTACTTAAATAAATCGTTATCGCTTTTTTCTTGGCAGTCTTTTAGTTTATCAATATATCCCTATCTATTGTTATGTGACTTGGCCTTGACAGGTAGCCTGTTATCATAGTCCTCAATACTTATAATCAGTCCATTGCTATTTACGAACCTTTTAAGGGTTTTGTTCAGCGATGCCTTCAATATAACGTTGATAGGATTATCATTTCCATTAATTTATTGGAATATTTCGATTTACCCGCCTTTTTAGGTTTTACGAAGTTCTATTATGTTGATTGTCAGGTTTTTTTCACTTGTACTTCCGAGCTTTAAATATTATTATAATAGGCTTTTCGAATAGGTATTAATTACCACCATAATAAATAGAATCATAAGTTATGTGGTAACAACCTTAATGATTTCGTACAATACAATACCCATATTAAAACCAGTTATTATACCATAAATTTTTAAAGTGAATACATTGCATGTAGTTCTTTTGTATTTAACGGATATTTAGTAAATTAAGTTGCCAGTAATGCTAAATTTGGTTTCCCGTTTATCTTCGTCAAAGAGGTTTATTAAAAAGGCGACCTGTAAAGATAAGTCGACGGTATTTGTGAAGAAATCATTCGTAAAAATTATTAGCTTAGTCCTTGATAAGTTAATCGAAACCATGTTAATCACTCGATTTAAATTCCGTATTTTCCATTTAAACTCTTTATTCATCCTAGAAAAGTTTTCATTTATTAGGTTTCATACTTATATTGTAATGTATAGGTCTTCAAAGGCTTCCGATTGGTGTAAGGTGATGATATAGCTGTTATGGGCAGGTTATTTTTAGTATTGTTAAGCCTTAGTTAATTTAATTTTATTGATTATAATTAGTTCAACAGTTTAGCCATTTTGGCGAAAATCAAGGTCGATAATAACACCAAGTAAACGAATTGACGATTAGTTAAAGTCGAGTTAGTTGCTCTTTGTTAAAGTGGTAATTAGTTTGTAATTTATGAACTTGGAGTCTTTATCGCCTCTTATTCCGATATTACAAAGTTATCAATTCAGACGAAAAGGGTATCATCAGTTTATATATCTACAAAGCCGACATCCTTTTTTTTACGTTACTAACAAGTACGGGTTGTATATTAAGGACTGTATACCTAGTCGTAACTTAAAACGAAGCTAATAAGTTAAAGATTGATAAATGCTTGCTCTAACCAATCTTTCTAATAGCTTAATATATTGTATTACCGTTTCTGGGAGCTAAGCGGCACTTAATTCCTATAGTAGCTTTAGCAACACGATCCTTCATAAATAGGTCGTTAACTGCATATAAATTTGCATCATATTCCGGTTATTAAATGTAAACTTTCCTTTAGTTTTAGTTAACAAATTATCTGTTAAAGTAATTACTAAGCGTTATCTAATCTTTTGAATCGTTAACAACTACGTAAGGATCTAATATTTACCTTTATAGCCGTATTTTTAAGAGATTAGGCGTGACTTTTCGTATAACCTCTCCGTGGTTTTATCCTTAACCTTATATATAATCCTCGACCTGAAAATTGTGATATTCGGATCTTAAAGATTAAAGTCGGTTTTAGGCACGAATTGTACAACTTTTCGAGTTAAAAGGCCATCGATCTTAACTCTATCACTTTCTTGAAAGGGTTTACCAATGGTTTTAATAACGCTTTATACCTGAAGCTTTAATGCCAAGTTTTTATTATCCTTTTCATTCCTTCTTATCTAAGTAGAATTATAGATACGACCTGATATATTTTCTCCACCCTTAACATGCGTCTTCTTTGGTGGTTCTCCGTATTGACGGCGTTTTAATAGTTTGTCGATCATAGGTAGAAAAGGATCGTATTGGTTTAACCGTTTAACTTGGAGGTCTTTATCGTTAGTTGTCCTGATATAAGGCTTAACTTATATAATGCAAAACGTCATGGGGCCGTCAATAGTTTTTATAATCCATTCTGAGTTTGTGATACTCAAGGTTTTATATAGGTTATTTTATTTGCCTGGATTTCGTTAAATAAGGTCTTTAATCCGTAAGATCAAAGCAAGTACATCTATTATTAAGATACCATTCCTAGTATTAAGGGTATTATTGACTTAACGCCATACCGATTTCTTCCGTAGCTTCTTTAACGCCTTTATGTAAGCCACAGCCTTTTTCTGTGTATTAGTTAATAGTGTAAATTCACTCGTTAAACGTAGATAAGCTTTAAAAACTAGTAGCATTAATATTAAGCCATTAGGGACTAAAATATCGTTTAGGCCCTTTACCTCTATTTAAAAGCATGTCTTTTGGTTCGTAAAGCTTCTAATCTCTAGTGTAAGGATTTTTTACGTTGTGCAAAATAGTGCGTATGCTCTTTCAACCTTCTCAATATTTCAATATACTTTAAAATGCATTTGTTTACACTTGATGTCTGTTATTTTAACATTTACCTGAAAGTTTACCGTTGTAAAGTTGGTACTAGTATTGTAGACGACGATTTTAAGTAGATCCAAATCTGTGTTAATTTATAATATCCTTAGCGTTTTTAACGTATTTTCGATTGATAGTAATTTCAGAAACTTAACTCCATAGAAAGAGGTTACAGAATTAATGAAGTAACGAATGGGTTTATTATTAAAGTAATATACGTTAATAAAAACCTTATAGTTCAAGTTTTTATCGTTTTTTAGTATAAATTTGATTTTTCGGTGGGCTTAGATATACGTTTGGTAGTGATCGCAAAGCTTTTAGATAGCTTGTAATGCAGTGTATTTCATATCTTTATGCTATAGGGAATTCAAGACTTTGTTTAACTTGTTAACGGCTAGGTGGTCAAAACGCTAGTATAATTAATGTATTTTTGACCCCGTCAGATTCAATACCGTTTCCTTTTGATTTTGAAAGTGAAATTATAAATGGCGTCACTTAGAGGCAAGAGGAAACCTTTAGCCGTTTTTAACCAGCTTATTGGCGTTAATGTTAATATTAATACCAATGGTCTTTATATTTTTCAAGTAAAAGAGAAAAGGGTTAGAGCATTTGAGGATGTGGAATGCAATAAATCTAATAATAGTTTGGACTACCGTTGTTTATAATTACAATAGTTGTCTATTTAAGCTGAAGGTAACTTTAGCTTTACCAGCTTTTTAACAATTAATGTCGGTAATAGTAGTGCTTTTTGTCCGTAATACTACTTATTGCAAATAACCTCCTATTAAGTACCCTATTGCTCCTGTATCTGGTATAATAACTTAAAACGTATGGTCCACATCACAATCGTGAAGGCTAAAGGTATGTAAAGAGTTAGGGGATTAATCAGGGTAAATGTAAGGGTTTTAGCCACTTAAACGGTATAGGAAGGCGTAGTCAGCTAGTTTTTGGACCGCGCCAGGTATATTATCTTTATACCATTTGATTTGCTTAGGGGTATCGTCGGCGTTAACGGTTTTTCTACCCTTAAAGTTTACGATGTAATTAAATTAGGTTTGTCCAGTACGAGTATAATACTTAATGTAATATATTATCTATTTGTTATTGCGTTTGACCAGAGGTTACGAGTTGACCAATAGCTATATTTGCCCCAAATTTAACGTGTTTTACTATTATTTCAAGGATAGTTTTTACGGTTAATAGGTCCATCTAAATTTTGCTTTCGTTAGTATTGGTATGGTTATAGCTTTTGGTCCGAAGCTGTTAAATCAAATTTTAAGCTTTAAGAGCGTTTATAGGCATACTTGCGATCGATGCAGTGTATTAATGCATGGTTTTCTTTATTTATATCGCGAAAGTTATTAACTTAGGGGTACATATTGAGTAAATTTGGCGTACGCGTTATTACGGTTGTAAACGAGGACTTCAACTTGCTGAAAAAGTCCTTACAGGTGGTATCTAAACGCTATAAGGTATATTTAAACTTGTTAACGCCTATAATAGCTGCCCGTACTTATTCTCGAAGCGTGGCTTCGTTAGAGTATGCCTTTTCCATCGTTTACTAATATAGTATTAGCTTGTTAAGCATTTGATTTAAAATACTTATCGGTATTTACTTCTTTTTCTTCTTTACTATTATCGTTATTTATCTAGTAATAGCCCAATCCGTATAATATTACGTAAATTAGAAGTCGTATTTGAAGCAACTTTTTATACTATTATAAATTCTAAGAAAGGTTGTTATTTGTATTAGAAAGGTTAAATAAAAGTTCCTAGTGTACTTTATGAGGATTCCAGGGAATAGTAACTAAAAACTAAAACGAAGAACCTTTATTCATTTTCAAATGTTTGAAAAGGGTATTATTTTCATATGAAAAAGATTACAATGTTTCAAATAGTTTTGGAGTATCTTGGAGAGTATTTTCATATGTCATGGAAGGTGTTAATATAAATCTCATCCTTCCCCCTTATTAATAATCACTTTAGTAATACCCAAAATTCAAAACTTTCCCTTTAACAATAACTTGTTTTAAGTTTAATCCAATACTATATTTTTACATCATTAATGTAATTTCCCTTACCTTACTAAGTTGTTCCCTCTGATTCATAACAATAAACGCCTACCTAGCTGCAACAATTGATAAAGTCGTTCGAAATGTAAGTTTCATCGTTTCGAAATCGTTTATCTCTCCGTTAATAAATAAGTAGTTTCTTTATATAAGGTTTATCAACGTGTACCCTAATCATACGCGTAAGCAAATATATTTCGAGTGTATTTACCATATAGCGTATAATTTTCGAAAGTTTTACTAAAAAATTCAAGGTAAACGTAAATTGTAAAATAACGGTTATTAATCCTTCAACCAGCAGTTATATTCGTGCACGTAATATCGTTTTTGTATCGTTAGTATAAGGGGCCGCAATTCTAGCTACATATACAATCCTCTGGATTAAAACATAAATATTGTTGAAATAATATTGACTGCCATTTTTGGCAGGTTAATTACAGTGTTATCAAGTCAATTATGGTACAGTAAAGTTGACTGTACTGACTGCAAAGTTAGTTTACTGTGGAGTGCCCACTTGTAACTAGGGTACGGGCTAAGCAATTGGCTATACAAATTAGTATGCAGACCGGCTAACGGTTTACCAAACCTAGAACAATACATCTACTACTTGACCACATAATACTATTGTTACTTCAATCAATCCGAATCGATAATGCTGCAATGTCTAAAAGCCTATCAAATAGGCCTATCTATACTGATCAGTACTTATAAAGTTAAGAACAGATTAGCCAGGTAGAAGAAGGGGTTACTTTCTAGTTATAGTTTAAATAAAACCAAAGTAAAGAAAAGACTTTTGCAAAGGGCTTTTACTACTGCGTTAGTCTACAACGGCAGTAAGTAGAGAAAACTTTTAGATTGCATTAGTCCATAACAGCAGTCCAGAGTTAACGATGGTATCGCTATTGAAAAAAAAACACCAAGGACAGGACCAAAGCCTTTAGCAGGTAGCTTATGAATAGCGCAAACAGTTCATCAAGTTAACTTTCGAAACAATGTAAACAGTTCAGGAAGGGTGTTAGCAACACTAAGAAAAAGGTTGAAGCCTTTGCTAAGCGATTTGTAAATGGTATAAATAGTTTATAAGTTAATTCTCTAGGGGGTATAAGTAGTTAAGAAAGGATATTATTATAATTACTATTACTAACACTAAGACCTCTTAACTAAGCTAGTTAGTACAATCGTCAATTCAATTAACCTTTTTATTACTCGAATCAAGCCGAACAATACTATTAAACGGCGAACCTTTTCATCGCGAAACCCCTCTTTAAGCCAAACACTTTCAAGTTCCTTAAGACCAAGACCCTTTCAACAACCTAATAACTTTCGAAAACCCTCCTCAAAACGAAACCGAAAAACCCATAAAATTCCTTCTAAGCTTCCCCACCCCCCCTAAAATCTTTAAAAGGTTGAGATACAAGCGTTATAAACCTAACAAGCTTAAGAAGCTAAGGTATAGACGTTACAGGCTCGGTAAACTCAGCAAGTCTAAAAGGCTAAGGTACGGACATAATAGGCCCGCCCGGTAAGCCCAACAAACCCAATAGGCCTGGTAAACCTAGTAGAGCCAGTAGACCTAGCAAGCTCGTTAAGGTCGAGATGTATAGTCCAAAGGCGTTAGTTAATTAAAACATTACATGGAAAGGCTATCTGGCAAGGCCACATTACGTAACGGCTAATAAGGAGGGAAGCAGGGGCACCCTGGTAAATTGGAAGACTACCAGGGAATTGCAGCTAGCGAGATTAACAATTACGGTTGAGTTTGAGGTGCGTATAAGTTTGTGGCGAAAGACTTGTGTACGGGAGTTGGTGAAGTCGAGACTCAGAACCGTACGGTAAAAGGAGGTAATTGGAGTTAATTTGGGTGCGGAATTGACAGGGGTCTGACCGGTTGATGAGGAGGCACTTTAGAGGTTATTGAAACAAATGGTCAACTACACTAGCATGCGCGCACAAAAACAAAAAGCCGTTAGTTTTGGAATAATATTGACTGCTATTTTTAGCAGGTTAATTGCAGTGTAGTCAAGTCAATTATGGTATAGTTAAGTTGACTGTACTGACTGCAAAGTCAGTTGACTGTGGAGTGCCCACTTCTGACTAGGGCACTCCACAGTCAACTAACTTTGCAGTCAATACAGTCAACTTGTTTGACAGTAAAGTTAACTGACTGCACTACAATTACTACTGTTCCAACATTGGCAGCTATTTGTTTTGTGCGCGTACGCCAGGGTAGCCAACCACATATTTGTGGTAGTCTCTGAAGTCCCTCCTCGTCCGCCGGCCAGACCCCTATTAATTTCGCACCCAAATTGACTCAAATTACCTCCTTTTGCCTCACGGTTCCGAGTCTCGACTTCACCAACTCCCGTGCACAAGTCTTTCGCCACAGACTTGTGCGCATCTCAAAGTCAACCGTGCCAGTCAATCAAAGTCACCGGCTTCTATTCCCGGTCAGTCTTCCAGTTTGCCAGGGTGCCCCTGCTTCCCTCCTTGTTTGCCGGTACGTGATTTTGGGCGTGTTGGTAGAACTTTAGACGTTGCAACGTTGTCGATTCGAGATGTGGTCGAAGTAACAGTAGTATTGCGTGGTCAAGTGGTGGATGTATTGTTCTAGGTTTGGCAGACTGCTAGCCGGTCTGCACACTAATTTGTATGGCTGATTGCTTGGCCCGTGCCCTAGTCTCAGGTGGGCGCATACTGTACTTGACTTTACAGTAGACCCACAAAACAATACACTTAACTTGCAATCAGTACAGTCAACTTACTTGACAGTAAAGTTAACTGACTGCACTACAATTACTACTGTTCCAACAAATATAAATGAGGTTGTGGAGTAATTATTAAAGGCTTACCATATGTTCGATGTGAAAACCTGAAATAAATAACCTAGTTTCCTAGTTACTTTGTTATTATTAATAAGTGGTTAAATAGCGTGTAAACTTATGTAGTCGCTGTAAAAAAAATTATAAGAGTTCGACGCTTTATATAGCGTAAGGTTAATATACGTGGTAGCGGTGGTTTTGTATCATTTATACTTATTTATTGAAACGGTTTTCGTATTATATAATCTTTTAATAAGAAATATGAAACCCTGGTAAATAAGGTATTTTTGTAACAAACATTCATATTACAATTAATCAGCGAGTAAAGAGTTTAGTCAAATACAATTAAAAAATTGGCTAAAGTTGTTAGAAGTATCGATGGCAAATTAAATAAGTCGATGTGTATAAAAAGGATTAAAATTTGAATTCGGACGATGGTACCGGCAAGCACAAAGATATAATAGAGTATTTTCAATCGTTAGAAGAATGCAAATCTATGTGTTATACTTTATATTAGTAAAATAACCGTTTTAAAGCGGTTTAATGGTTAATAATAAATTGAATTATAGATATTATTAGATATCAGTATAGCTAGCAAGCATAAGAGACTACATTTGAGGAGGGCATAATAGCGTGTCACGCTGCAGAAGTCACTCTTACAGACTGTAAAATAGCGTGGCATGCCTTAGGAGGGATGTTGGCAGAGTGCATAGTAGAGTGCTACGCTCCTAGTAAGAGCTTATAAGCTCTCACTTGAGGCGCGCACTCTCCAGATACCTCTTCTCCCTCTGACTATCTATCATCAATATTACCAAACTTACGTTACTACTTGAAATACTATACTATGTTCTTCTTACATTGATATACAGAGATTTTACCAATACGAATTAAACTTGTTTACGAGTTGGATAGGAAAGCTTATCGTTATTTTAACCGAGTCGTAATGTTATTCAAAAATATTAATGGTAACGATATTTGGAGAAGTTTAAATGCGGTTGTTTAGTTGGGTGAACGTAACCCATTAATTAAACCAATATTTATCGTTTTAGGGAATTTCTTATACAAAAACGTCTCATTTGAAATTTAATTCATGTTTGTAAGATATTTTCGATATAATATTTAGGTTCGATTTCTTCGTCGTTGTTAATAACGTCGACGGCGGGTAGTTAATCATTACGAATTCTTTAGTTCGGAAACGGGTTAATATTAATTTGGATAAGTTAATTAACATGAAAACGGAGTTATTTTTCACTTAAGACATTAAATTTGACGATATATGAATTATTAATGCGTGTAATACAGGATTCATTGTGAAGTTGATTTGAATTTTTGGATAATTGGTTTAATTTATCTTTTTCCTAGAAAAAACCCAATGTTATTTCTAACTTGAAGTTGTTTCAATAAAAACTGGTTTTTATGGGTGGCTTTTTTTTTACATTGTTACGTGGCAATTATTACATTTTATATAAATGTTGTAATATTGCGAATATATTAGACGAAGTCTTTCATTTTCGCGTGAAGCTTTATAATCTAGATAATTAAATGTCAAATAGGTTATATAAGATCGACTTAATAACTACACGTTATAAAAGTGAGTCAATACTGATAGTGATAGTCTCTCTATTATTTAACACTAATTAATACTTAGGTAGCATACGACTTTAGTCGAACTAAGTGTAAATAACGAAAAAACGCAAATATGTTAAAATTTCCTAAATAGTACGTTCGATAACATCGTTAGTTCTAGGGTGGAATACAGTATTTAGGCGTTACTTTACTCCCGTTAAGTCGTAAAAACGGGTTTAAAACCCACTCGTTCAATTCAAACCCTGGAGGGTAACGATAATACGGAAGAACAATGTAAAATATTTAGTAATAGTTTATAACCCGCTTTATATGAGCTTTAATATCCATAATTCCCATTATTTTTTAAAGTAATCACTTTGCTTAAATGATCTGTATTAATTATAAAGTAACGTAAGTCGTTAGCTTAGTTTTAAAGGAAATCAACTATAAAGTTAGCTAATAAATTGTATCAAATCTATTGGAAAATCAGTAGGGGTTCGAAAAGTCCTTTTTGACAATAAAATTAATAGATAGTTTATTTATAAATATTATAATTACGATAAAATCATTAAATTGTACTATTTAACATAAACTAGAAATACGACCTAATGTTGATAGGCCTTTATTATTGCAACGTAGTTGATTCGAATCACTATGGTCGAAGTAACTATTACTACATTAAAATTGGTTCTGGTAGGGTTGTAAATTTTAAGTTTAGTAGACCGCTAGCCAGTCTGCATACTAATTTGTATGGTCAAATGCTTTAGCCTATGCCTTACTTTAAAGTGGACATTTACTACACTCCACTTATAGTACAGTCTCACAAACTGCGGCCAATTTTCAGTTAGTAATTAACTTAACTGATAGTTTAATTGACTTGACTTTACTGTATTTAACTCCTATTTCAACACTGGCGGCTTTTTGTTTTGTTCCTAAACGCCAGCATGGCCTGCCATCAATTGGTGGCAACCTCTGAAATCCATTGTCAATTTACAAGCTAATAACAAGCCAACCCCCTGTTAATTCCAATCAATTAGCACTGAAATTGATATTAATTACGGCGCTTCTTAGCCTTTTCATTTCATTCCTCCAAGACCTCTGTTCCTTAACTCTCGTATATAGGTATTTCGTTACAAACCTATACGTATTAAGTATTCTACTACTTACATACTTTTTACGAGTAGTTCAATTTACTAGCATTACTATCGCCACCTTTGCCACCATTACCTTTAAAATTACTACCTTAGCAATCATTAATTTTACCAAGGCTTTTCTATTCCCCCAAATCACATTCTGAGCGTTTCAAGTAACCCTCGATTTGTATAATTAACTTATTGCTATTTACGAACCTTTTTAAAGCGTTATTAAATGTAAACTTAATTATAACGTTAGTGGGGATATCTTTACCGTTAACCCACTAAAACCTATCGATTTTCCGGGCTTTATATACCTCTTTTAAAGCTATTACATTTATCATTAAACTTTTTTAATTATTTGTACCTAGCTTCGATAGGAATTCGTGCAGGTTTCGAAAGTTTATACACATCATTACAAGTATCAGAGGTAGTTTTAGCAATTCAGTTATCATTTTTAACGTGCCCTCAATTACTATACCGATATCAAAGTCTGCTATTATGTAGTAAAATTTTCAAGCTAATACACTTCGTATTACACGCTTACATTAAATGGATATCTAGTATATAAGGTTTCAGGTAATTGAAAATTACCTTTTAAACATCTCCTCATTAACGAATATCATAAGAAATTGGATTTACGATATAAAGTTAACATTTTTGATGAATAATCCGTTTGTAAAGATTATTTACTTCGCATTTGTCAAATCCATCAAAACTATATTAATTTCTCTTCCTAATTAGTTCAGTTATTATTCAATCCTTTTATTTAAACTTTCAAATTCTTTGTTTTGTAAATCTTATACCTATAAAGTAATAGATAGGTTATATGATACTTCCGATTAATATAGCGTAAAAATATTTGTCACATATGCCCTTTATTTTAGGTATTTTCGTTATTTTACCTCGTCGGCCTTATCGATAGTCGTTTGGTTCGTTACTCACTCTTTTCAATGTAAACTAACATAAGTTTTGATTTTAACCTTAATACCATAAATAAGGATTAAAGATCTATTAAAATCAAATTTTATACCTTTAAATAACGTCTCGATTAGTTAACACTTATGAAGGTATAACGTTTTGATAATACTCTATTCCGTCGATGTTAACCTAGTATTCTAGAAAAAAACAGGTATTGTTAATTTACATATTTATAATACTAAAGTTTTTACCTTCCGTAATTAATAGACACGAGTTAAATATCAAAGTCTTTATACCAATCCTGTTTTTAAAATACGCCTAGTACGTCAAAAAATCAATAAATGTCTACTTTGACTAGTCCGTAAAAAATTTTATACAACGTATTATTGTACTAACCGGAAACTTGTTCCTTAGTTTATTTCACAGTTTTAATGATACAAGTCGATTAATATTGGTAGCAACTTATATGTACGCTTACTTCATATCTATGCTATTAAGTATAAACTGACCTCTTACATTAACAGTTAAACTAACAACTATTACAACGATCAAACCCTAACAAATTTTATAAACTATAAACGATTAAGTAAAGATTGAATCGCTACCTTTATTAACATATACTTGAACAATTAACCGTAACTTTTCGTACGGTTACTTTCTAGTTTTACCCTTAATCTCGTAAATTATCTTCAACTTAAAAATAATAACGTTTTATCCTTCAAATTACGTTGAAGGCTTAATTTAAATAACCTATCGTATAAAAAGGCCGTAAATTCTTACCTAATGAATTTGTTTAAGTATATTATCCAATATATCAATAATAACTTGAACACGTAGCTTAGAGATAAATAATCCATTAAACCTTTTCTTTTAAAACACCTACGTCGTTATATATACCCTACCAAGACTATAATTTTCGTCACCGTCCTCTTCTTTAGTACATACCCTTCTTTTAAATAATATTTCACACCGTCGGCATTTTATTAGCTTAATGAAAATCGGCCATGTAAAATTATATTAGCTAATTCGCTCGATTTGATGTTCATCAAGGTTAAAATCTTTATTAAATTGAAGAGGTGTTTCATACGGATTAAGCTATATAATCAAAAAGGTAATAAAGCTGTTAATAGTATCAATTACTAAGTTTAAATTAGTAATACTTAAGATCCTATACGGCATATCTTATTTTCCTGGTTTTTGCCATATAAGAACTTTATTTTAAAAAATGGAAGATAATACATCTATTGTTAACGGTCTATTCCTAGTATTAAGGGCGTCATCAACCTGGTAGTATACCGATTCCTTTCTCAGTTTCTTTAAAACTTTTCCGTATACCAAAATGCGCTTTTGAGTATTTGGAGATAGTAGCGACTTAATTGTTATACAGGAGTAAACCCTAAATATCAGCAAATTCGGTATAAAAAATAAACGGATCGGAAAAAATACATTTTAAAAGTCAAAGCATTCATTCGTTATGGCCCTGATTTTGGTATATTAAAAATGAAACCGGTTAAAGGTATTAGAAACCGATTATTTAGGAATAGATTTAAAAGGGTACTTGTTGGAAAGGGATGAAAATAGTATCCTAAAGCCGGTAATATATTATTTCGTACGATTGTCCAACTCAAAATATAATTACACTATTTGAGATGAAAAGAATTTCACAATAATATCATATTTAATAGCGTAGTTATTGTAATAACGTAGTATTCGAATTTAGTTTATTATTTTGATGGATTATAAAGGATTGGTGTATTTTTTTACCACTTTTAATCTTGGAACATTAAGCACGATAGGCCAAATTCCTTTTGATCCTTTAAGATTACCTATATTACCGGTGCGCACCCTAAAACGCTCGTTATAATATATTAATTCTCAAATTATAAAAAAAATCCCCAGATGAAGAAACACTATATACGCATTTTCCAACCTACTTTCATAGTAATATCGGATAGGATAACGATGAACTTGTATATTATAAAAATATATGTTACGGTAGGGTATTTGAATAAATTTAGTAAAACGAAAGATTTATCGTTGGATTAAAAGAATATAAGCCTAAAAGAACAGCCTGAAAACCCCGAAACATTGGCGGTTACAATATAACCTTAAACCCAACCCCTACACGTACCGCCAGCTTCAATAATATCGAAGGATACTAAAGCGTCGACGGTTGTAGTACCGACTCGGGACCAAACCGCGTTAATACCGCTAAATTCGTTAACGCCGGGCGGTTATCTCATTTTCCATTCGTGCGCCCTAACGGGGTTATAAGATTAAAGTGTAATAAACGACCCATTATATACGATTCGATTACTAACGGTCACCGAAAACGCTAAACGTTTCCCGATTAAAATAAGATATTCGATACAAATTACGGAATATAACATCAAATCGAAAGATACGTTACGTTACTGTAACCGTTTATAACTATTGAAATGTATATCATTAACGACGAGGATTTTATAATAAACCCACAACTCGTCTATTATAAATCATCTGGGAAACAACGTCTTATTTCGAGTTCTCCATCAAAACTATTATTAGAAAAAGATAGTTGTAGATATTCGATGCTTACATAGAATATACACATAATATAACGGTAGAAAACCTCGTTATACTTTGCGATAAGGAATCCTTTAACCCCTTTTTATCTCAAATCATTATTAATTTTATATTTTCATCAATTTTAAAGTTAACCTACCAGCTATTGATAACGGCTTTCAGTATTTATTAGTTTTTATAAACTGATAATATAAATTAATCCAATTGAACATAATACTATTTATACCCACCAAAACATATACAGAACGTTTTCGAAATATATAATAGCAATGTTATAAATTCCTAGCATTTATTATTAACGATCGCAATTCGAATTAAGTAAATACTTTCAATAGGAGTAAAGTAAAGTTTATCGACAGTGTATTATTTATAAACAGAAGACGATGCTAAGCCAATAAATTAAAAGGTTTGAAAGTACTTTCGGATTATCGTTTCCTTTACTAATTTAATCAAGTATTATATCTTCCAAGTTATCAATTTATATTCAATAAGTAGAAATCGATATTTATCGGATTTAATACAAATCGACTAATTAATAGATACGAAATGTCTTTTATATTTCAAGTAAACGGAGATATAAAGATATCAATTAATTAGGAAAAACTAGCCTTTACATTTTTGGTGTATTTACAAAAAGATATGTGATTATCTTAGGCGACTATGGTATATATCCAGTAATAAATAAAGATAACAGTAAACTATCGGCAACGCCTGACGAAACGATATAAGGTAGGCAATGAGGTTAAACTTAATTTACATAATATTCAAAACAATCGCCACAGTAAAAAATTCAATTAGTTATATAATTGTGGATATTACTATATACCCTCATAGATAGTATACATAGGTCAAGTAGCAGTGCACTGTATTGCAGGGTGCACTCCTGCAGAGTGCACGGTAACGTGTCACGCTGCAGGCTATACTCTTATAAGACGCAAAAGTGCATCATATATAGATCGGTCTGGAATGGTTATTCCAGACTGACGGCAATGCGTAGATCGGTTTAAAAGAAGTATTCCAGAGTGATACACTCTAGTTGGAGGGCTTATAAGCCCTTACCTGTGGCGTACACTTCTGGATACTTCTTGGATAATCATTTTTTATACTATAATACCAATTATTCTCATTATTTTTGAAGTATTTAGTTTACATAAACCTTATAGGGTTAAGACCTTACCAATACTAATTAGTATCCGACTAGGTCGATTATAAATAACTCAGGGAAAAAAGAAAAATACAAGTTAAATATTTATAGCGGGATATTGTAAAGGTTTTAATTACCTGTGCTTTAACATTACAACTTATAAAAACTATACGGGAGTAAAAAATTACGCGGGAATGCCGAGAAATCCGAAGCGTTATAAGATTATAAAATCCGGAGTAACTTTAAAAAGAATATCCCCGTTCAGTTAACCGCTAACTTGTATTGGCGTTTAGAATGTACCCGGGCCCTTTTTAAAGGGCGTCCTATTACGTATCAGGCTACGTAAGTTAAAACCACCAAGTTTCGAAACCCTTCGTTAGGACCTATCCGATTTTAGATAATCTACACCGATCGCCTTACCAAGATCAGTTATACATAAATAACCAAACCGACCGTTTTAATAATATCGGTTACATATTAAGTAACCAACCAATATCTTTACCAAGTTTTGCTACGGCATGTTAATACGAACCGATTACCAAATACCGGACTATATAATTATATTCCCTTTACCTTACCCACTTTTCCACATTCGCCTTATTTATTTTAAGTTTAGTAACTATAACGTTTTAAGTTTTCTTACTATTTTGGCTAATATAGCGTTAACAACGCTAATAAAAATCAATTTAAAACTCTCATTTAGTTTATAGATACGTTTTATTTACGTATCGTTTAAAATTCATTCGTATTGGTAAATGCTTATAAACTTTATTCCGACCCCTTTAATTACCTTATTTACATTATATTCACAAAACTACCTTAAACTTTAAACTATCTTAACCAATATATAAACCAGCCTTTACAAATATATAATGGATTTACTAGTAATGGATCGGACAAAGGCTAACGACAATATGGAGTACTTTTATATATATATATATCGTTTCATAATAGTATTTTGAAGAATTTAAACCTTAATTTATAGGATAACAAAATCAAAATATGAATGGAAGATTTAGAACTTTATACGGTAAACACCTATATTACGAATATAATTTTCAACTACTGTAGTGGCGAAATTAAAGGATGCGACTTATTTGAAGATTTCAAAAAGGACTTTAAGGATTGGACGTTGGATATATAACGAATTTTGAATGGTATAACTGTAAAAACCTTAGGCAGATAATTACGGAGTAAAGGTATTAATATATCCGGTTGGAATAATAACCGTATTATAAAAGCTATGTTTGTAACGGCTCAGTTTATATAAATTCCGAAATAGATAGACAAGAAAAAAAAAAGTTTATAAAGGGAAGTTACCTGACAAAATATTAGGAACGCCTACTTAAAGTTGTAAACAGGGGTTATGCAAAGTTACTACAGATTGAGATACGGCGTTTAACAAGACTAAACGCTCGCCAGAAAACGGAAATAAAATTGGAGGAATCGACGGAAGATGAGAAGGCACCGTAACGATTGTTGATAACGAGGGTCTAATACGAAGACTCCCTAAAACGCAACTTTAAACTAATATAAAAACAAAAACATACTCCGAATGCTGGAAATAGCCCGTTTGGAAATGATAAAATCGGCCGAAACGTAAACAATAACCAGCCCTAGGAAATAACAATCAGCCGGAATACGGAAAACACTCTGATCTAGGAAATTATAAGCGGCGTGAAACGATAATACGTGCCATACGAACCAATGCCTATCGACTACGACCCCAATTTCGATCTCCTATCACATCGCTTCCTTACGGATAAAAACGATCCTACGAATTTAATTAACTTTATTAGGTTGTGGAATAAGGATAATAACTATAATATAATAATCACACTAAATACCCGTGAGTATATAGAAGTTGTCAGAGGATTTATGTTATCAAGTAGGTAGCAGAGGTACTGAGTAAACAATATCGCAACCGTGCAAGTAATGATCAAAAGCCGTGAGGCTATTTAGAATATACTTAGACTGAATACTTAGATTGACAACCGAAGAGCTATGAAGGAAATACCATCTATGTGGTGCTGACCTTGTCCTTATATATCTATGCCTTCATACCGTTTTCAGTACTAGATCACTTGAATCAGTGCTGATTCCACTGATTCTAATTACATGATTGGCTTAATCATTTCCGCTAATAAAGGAAAGGTGTTCTCCGCCTGATGTGTTAGATTTCGGGCTCAGCTGCACACTGGCTTGCTTCCTAACCCGCTATCATGCTTGGGTCGTGACACATAACAGCTAGTTGTACGACGTATTTAATAATAAGATACGCGTTATACTTAATACGTATAAAAAACTGAATATTAAGTTATTACAATTTTACGTTATTTTGTCTGGTATACTTTTCGGATAAACTAAAAAGTGGTATATTTATTACTTTACGTAAATGGATATATTCGTAAAATATTATAATCGTTTTAAATCCCACTTCAATGCGAAAATTAACTACGAGTTGTACGATAAAAACTAGACTAATACGATGTGGAAATTTTTTAAAAAAAACCAGTAGGAAAATACCGATAAAAACCCATAGGAAATCTTTTCCATCTTATTAGTTAAATTCTGGAAACTCCGGGAAGCTCTCGGACTTGAATACAAATGCGATGAACTATTTATTAAAATAATAATAAAAGCCTACCATAAAAACCCGGATTTCAACCTTTCGTTTTTTAAACCCGAAAAGGATTAGAAGGAATTTTGTATAAGCTTTAAAATATTACTCGAAACCTTTATACTCCAATAGGTGAATCTGGGATTAGTATTTGTAACTAATAAAAACGAAGGTTAGATTATCAAACCAAGCCTTGTTAAAAAAATTTATTATATTTTAAATTAAAAATGTAAAGTTTACTTCAAGTAAAACGAGCACCCGAAATACAAGTATTAAGGGAAAAACTTTGATAATACAGGAAAATCATCCGGATATGAAAAAAACGCGCCGCAATTATAGTAATTTTTATGAAAAGGTATACGAAGCCCTGTAAGTTTGCTAAAGCAGTACATTTTATATGGTAAAGTCGGCTACTAATTTATTAACCACTCTGCTTACGAGCAAATTCGGATTAAACGATAATTTTTAGCTGATTACGTATTTAAGGATCGAAAAAAACCCAATTTTATACTATATATAAGCGAATACGAAGGTATAATTAACGAATTTAATACCTATCCTCACGATAATACGTTCGAAAAGGACGACTCCAAGGGTAATAGTGCCTATTTATTAACCTAAAACGATAAAACCGCCTATTGTATTTTTACCAAAAGGTAGGACGTTTTTTTTAAGTATATTATCGGATTAAATTACGTGAATAACGTGTTCGACATTTATATAGCATTACAATTTACGTTATTCATCAGATACGTAAATAGGTTTTAAGGTATTACATCTAATATTAAATTAATCGAAATTTCAACGACTAGAAAGCGTTAGTTCAACGCGTTTACGGCGAAGTTTCCGAAGTTCCGGTTAAACCAAATAAGGGAATACTGAAAGGTTTTATTTGGTAAAAGTAAGGCGTCTTCGTTCGAAATAGTTATTGTAAATATATGTTTCGGACTGGTTAAATTTTACGTAATTAACTTTAAAATACCCTTTTTAATTTTATGAGTTAATATAAATAAGTTTGAAATCGAAGTTCAGAATACGATAAATTAGCTCATCCGCGTCTTAAATAGTGTATCCGTACCGCTACGGATCGAATTCGGCTACTTATGGTTTTTTTCCGAAAGTATGTATAATTAAGGCTATTTACTTGACTTAACCGGAGTTGCGGACTTTACACCAACGATTCGTATACCCAATTGTAAAACGCATTTTACGTTTGCTTCACGCCGTGGGCTACATAGATATATGAAAAAATGTATTTAACGCTATCGAAAAGATTTGTTATAAGTGTTAGCTACATTTTCAGTCCCCATGGCAATTTAAGTTCCGCCTTTAAGATAAAATGAATTTTAATTGCGAACTAATTATTAATATTATATATTTAGACAGCTAACCGGTCTTTTACGCTATAAACATAATAACGTCGTTTTAAATTACCAAATTTACACGAAACACTTTCGTTACAAACTATTGAAACGATTTAGTTAACTATTGATTGAATGTTTACTTAGGACCACCGAACTGGATTACATACGACGCTAGTACGACTTTCGACTTTACTTAATGGTATACTAAGGCTTGGATAACCGGTAGCGAATGTATATAAATCCTAGTAAAAGCCTTATAGAGTATTAGAAAGTGTAAGAAATATTACGGACCGTTTAATAAAACGTATACAGTATTATTAAAGAATTAAAGGGTATTAGTCCTAAAGAATTTATCTTTTAAACAACGATTAATACCGTTAATAACACTTTTGAGTCAAATGGGCTTATTCCTACGCTCCTCATCTTTAATACCTACCCAAAGATTTATATAGACTTTACCTTATTACCTTTTACGGTATAAAGAGCTAATATTATAGCGAAAGCCATAACGGAATTACGTTTTTACAGGCAAAAAACTATGTATTTAGAGAATTAGTTACAATAAATAGCCCACATCAAACTGGCATTTTGAATCTATTATTGTAATCTGAAATTTTAGTTTAGAAAACAAAGTATGGATAAAATGGCCTTTAGAGGATTAGCGGATTCAGAGGTCATAATGTATTTAATGATTTACTAAACGGGACTGGTTTGTTTCGCTAGATAATGGTACGCAAATACAAGAGAGTGGCGGAAAAAGATGGTCTAGAACCGCAAAACAAGCAAAATCACTTACAAGAGATCACCCAGAACAACGAATTTAAACTGAACCCAACTTTAAACTTACCCATAAAACGCGAATTTAAGCCGACCACGTTATATAAAAGCGGCCCATTTGGATTAACCCTACCAAAACCTCGCCACCGAAGGCGCTCCTTCGACTTGAAAACGAAGAAACGTTTTAGGAACTTTACCACGAATTCCTTTACTATGTAAAAGGAAATGGCAAACCGCGAACATAGCTTGAAGCTTCGCTGCAAAGGCATTATTACCACTTTAGGTACCTTATACGTATAATTTACCTAGACAGAAATCGTAGCCATAATTAATTAGGGTATATTTTGTTTTAAACGTTTTAATTCAGGTATTAACGGCATCTATAGGATTTTTCCAACCTGCCTCGTTTAGAGGGGTAATAATAAAACTGGGAAACCTTACGAAAAAACCCGCCTAATTTTAGAAGGATATAACGATGAAGGTAAGAAAAATATCATAACCCAATTACATACGCTATAATGGGCTATTCGTCGCCTGATTTTTACGTTCACTACCTCCTTTAACAATCTAGATAACCTATATGTCAAACTTCAAAATATAATATAGGTTAATACCTAATTTTTAAAATAGCTTAAATAACGAATATACAACGATATGTCTAAAGACTTTAAGAAATACTACCCACCTAATACGATTTTACGTATTATAAAATTACTTTACGGTCTATCCGAAGCCGGTATTTACTAGTATAATATATTATAGGCTAGTGCCTGGCTATTATTACCAGGGATTCAACCCTGGTAATTCTCTACACTCCTGCGATGCTCTAGAGCAGGGAGAGAGAGCCGCTTAAGGACACGTCACATGACTGGGAAGAGGGCTGTACCATCTTAGCTCCATAGCCGCTCCCTAGTAGGGACTTCTCCTTCTTCATTTTTTTTATCGAGGTTTATAGACAGAATAAAACCACCTTAAGCGACAACGTCGGCCTTAGTCCCTTTACATATAAAACTTAATTTTCTTTCCGACGGTGTCTTAGTTGCTCCTTAGCGGCTACAGCCTAGGGCTATGTTTTTATCCTCCGACTCTCCGAATTAAGACTCATAGGCCCTAAAGCAATTACTTGACGCGCGCGTTAGGGAGTAGCTTTAAAGAGTTTTAGCGACCTAATACGATTACCTTACGACTTAATACGAATACTTTACCGACGCCTTACGTGTAAAACTCATTGAGTGGAATTAAGTCGTTTGAAAGTACGTTTTACACTTTAAATAACGGAATATTAACGCGTTAAACGCTTTAACGAATATAATACGATAATTCGAAGTTACCGGCACGCCTACGTTTTAGGGTTAACTTTCCCCTTAAAAGGTTTCCCCTACGTACGTTACGAACGACGTTGTTGTTATATCGCTTCCTATTAAAAACCGCGTTAACTTTACAAATAACGACGACTTGTTTAACTATGACTACAATATTAATGTTTCTTTTAACGAGAGTTATTGATTAAAACATAAACCTTTTAATCAGCCGATTAAGTTTTCCGATATTAAATTAAAATTTCCAGTCTAAAAGGTTACAATAATATACAAATTACGTCGAAACCGGAAATTTATTGGTATAAAGGAAAATTACTTTTACGTTATCTTTTAATAATTGACAGGCTTCGCGAAAACTGTTATAAAAAGTTACTACGTCCGCGGAGGCGACGGCGGTATCAACGACCCCAACGCCTTTATAATTATACTTCGCACCGATTATTACGACCTTAACACATTTAAAGTAGTTATTGCTCGGATTACTAATATAAAATAAAAAGTACGTAAACGATTTTATGTTTTTTTAACGTTTGGAAAACCTTATTCGCGAAAGTCGATGATATAGCCTAAAAATTCGCCGCCAAACTTGTTATTTTAAATAAAGCTATTAATAATACACTTATTAATACGTTTTTTCCCCTAGATATGCCAGCGAATTATAATCAATAGGTTATTCGCGTTTAACTTATCGACGGGCGTCTCTATAATCTTTGTATTTGTTACGACGATATTAGTATTATCGTTACCGGAGGCGCCTCTTGCGGTAGAAATAACGGTGGCGATACGCCCGCTCGAGATAGTTAGGACGATGTTATTATAACTAGCGTAAACGTTTTCCAAGCCGTTCCTAAACGGCGTGCCGCCTAGGTTAACTACGCGAAACTCTCCCACCGTAAGGACCTCGGATTATATTTACGTTACGACGGGGACGGCTACTAGATCTTTACTTGCTTATGGGATCCGGCGTAACGCCCGAACGATTTTAACGATAAAACCATTATAAAAATCTATTTTCTCTCGGTTGAGGATTTTATCAACCTCGAAAAAAGAAAAGCGTAACTCTTGTATATAGTCGCGTATAAAAGTTGGAAAAACTTGAATTTAACTTAGTGGTTTCGCCCTAGCTTTTAGATAACTTTTGGTTTATAATAAATTTACTTAATAATATTATTAATTTTATTTATGTTTCAGTAAACATAGGTTATAAAAATTATAACGACGCTAATAAATAACTTTTTAACCGTTTAAAGTTATTACGATTTTTTTTTCCTACAACAATTCGGCGAAATTACGATTTATACGCCCGGTTTTCTCTCACGATCTATTTTCTTTATACCCTTTTTGAACGTCGACCTTAATAAATACTATTACCAGATATAAACCTATATCATCCCATTTTTATAATACGACGTTATTTTAGGTAACCTTTACATAAAATATTAATAAATTATTTACGACGTTACGAAATATATATTATTTTTGTAACGAGTCGGTAATCACCGCGTTTAGGAGCGAAGGTTCATGCCCGTCTATAAAGTGTCGAAAAGGGTTGGCGCCGTTATATTCCATGTTATTTTACAACTGGCCCGTAAAAATCGAACCGCTACTACGTAACTCGCTGCCGTCCCCCTCGAAAATATTAATATGGTACTCGCCACAAAACTACTTATTTTTATTTACGATAAACTTTCCACTAATTTTAAGGAATTCGCACCTCTATTTAATAAAGTCCTCGGTAATAAGTCACCCCCTTACTGATTTAAAGCGAATTACTAAATCTCCTTTCATACTGATAACTAGGGCTAACCTTTGAAGATACCGTAGGGTTCTTTGTACGACATATCGCGTAAAAAGCTCTTCGTATTACGTTAAACTTTAACTGAATTACTTAATCAAGTTTATATTCGAATAAATAGTTTTTTAACGGACGCCCCAATCTCTATCATTAAAAAGACCAAAAAAGGGTTACGATTTTATGTTAATTATCGCCGGTTCATTATTATTATGAAGATAAATCATTACCCGCTTTTTCTCGTGAAAAAGATGTTTATAAATATTTCGGAAGTCAAATGATTTATTAAGTTGGATATTAAAATTTCTTTTTATAAGCTTTGTATTAAAAGGGAAGATAAATGGAAAACTATATTTCGTATACTTTTTAGACTTTTTAAATAGCTTATTACGTCATTCAACCTTTTTAATATCCCTTTCATCTTTTAACGGTATATTAATAATTAGTTACGCCATTTTTCGATATTTTTAATTCCGCCTGCCTAGAAGATGTCTGTGTTTAATTTAATGGTACCTTCGATAAATATATAACTAATGTTCAATAAATCCTTAATATATTAAACATTGTGGGACTCAACTTAAATATTTCTAAATACTAATTCGGTATTTATAATACCAAGTACCTAGGATTCGTTATTAAATTTAACATTGGCGTTGGTATAAACCAAGAAGAACTACGTGTTATCTGGAAATTAACGGTTTTTACGACGGTTGTAAAAATACAGGGATTCTTTAAATTCGTAATTTTTGTCGCTATTTCATTCGCGATTACTCGACGATTGTCGGATTATTATTACCACTAACCCGTTAGGGTACTTTATTTCGTTAGAGGTCTAAAAAGAAGTTGTTTTCGAACGCTTTAAGTGTAACTTTCTTTTCGAACTCGTGTTCGACCAATGTGATTCCGACCGCGATACCTTTTTCGAAGCCTACTATTTTAATTAGACCTTAAAAGGTTACCTCTTTTAACGTGAGGACCACGGTAACTTACACCTAATAACGTATTAATCCAGTCTTTTATCTTTCGTCAAATGTAATTACAAAATCCATGAAAAGGAGCTATTGAAAATCATAAGCTGTTTAAAAGTATAAAAAGAGGAACTCCGAGGTACAGCGCGCCCATTTACTATTTTAATGGACCACAAAAACTTAAAATACTTTATAACGATACGGCGGCTTTCTGAACGACAAGTCCTCTAGTTTAAAGGTCTTTGGTAATTTTGTTTTCGATTAGTATACAATAAAGCACCAAATTACGCGCAATCTGACGTATTATTACAATGAAATCAGGATATTTCTATAGGCCTTTCGAGCCTACGTTACCTGGGCCGAGAACATTAGTTATTACGTCCCGAATGATTTATTTTCGAACCGCTTTCGCGTACGTACGTCTTCTGATTAATATTCGCCGGCGAATTAATTTCCAAAGGCTGTAAAAGTTTTATTAACATCGACCTCTAAAGTTATTGGGATACCATTATTACACGCGATACCACCTACCTCCGCCTAGTACGTACGATACGTATAAGCGACCAATACTTTTTAGCCAATATTCGTATCGACAACAACCGTACATTAAACGTTTCAATTTCGAAATATTTAGTAAACGAGGATAAAGTTTTAGGGCTTTACGATCGTATGAAAATACCTATTTACGAGCTGTTTACTACCGAATTAATTCAAATTATCCACGATTCGTTTTTTACTAGTCAACTAGGCCGTAACACCATTATTGCTATGCTTTTTAAAATGTATTTTTCGCCAGGCTTATATTGTACAGTTCGCCGCTTTTACCGTAACTATAATGTTTGTAGCCATATAACTTACTAGAAACACCGTCGAAAAGAGCTTTTTAAACCCCTTTTAATTTCCAAATAGTTTTTTAATGTTCTTTCCGTCGAATTTATAATTAATTTACCTTAGAAACACAATGATAACCTACGTTACCTTTTAATCATTACGGATTATTTAAGTAAAGCCGTGACCCTTAAGGCTATAACTATTAAAAAACACCAATGCCTATACGGAGCGGTTTTTCAATTATTATTGGCGATTTCATAGTTTTCCACGTACGTTTGTTAACAAAGATGGTTTGAATTGGACTAATAGTTTTTAAAAACGACTTTACGACTTAACTAGTGTGGAGTAGCGTTTAGATACCGCTTTTTACCTCGAAACTAACGACGTAATAGAACGCGTAAATCAGAAAATTCTTATATATTTACATTTATTCATCGTTTGTATATAACTCGACTAAAATAGTTTATTACCTAGCTATTAATTAGTATTAAATGATAATGATACGACGATTATCTCTATTAACCCGTTTTTTATGTCCTATAATTATTACGTTAATCTTATAAAACTAGTATAACATTTTCTTGTTTCAATGACGATATTACGCGTAAAGGTTAAAAACTTTATTTAACGGATCCGTGAAGTTACGGAATTCGTATAAGCCGTAATAATGGTTATGTAATAACATATTAAAAAAGACGTTAATAAGCGGCGTTCCTCCTTAGAACATTTCCGAATCGACGATGACGTTTAACTTCTTTTTGAAAACTATAATCCAAACGAATTTTTTGAAAAGTTAAGTTATCTTTACGATAGGTACCAGATAACGCATATAATAGACTTTAACGTCATTCAGTTTAATATACCGAACGGAAAATATTTTCGATTTTATGTAAATTAACTCGTTTGAACCGTTTTAAATCCACTCTTAAGCTAGTAAACTCGAGATTCTTAACCGTAAGTTATAATTGTTAAAGACGAAAATAATAAAGCGAAACTGAAATACCATATCGAAAGTATATGACGGATCCGTAACAAACCCTAATTTGGATATACCCGACTTTATAATTAATTGAAACGGCAGGTTTTAGTTAAATAATTAAGTTATATATATTTAACATAGGAACTGATTTTAAACTTTTTAATACCATAGCATTCGGTACCTTTAAATCATTTTATAAATTAGCTAAATATAATGATAGGCCTTTACGCCCAACCCATAAACAGGAATAATTTTACGGTTTATTTTACTACATGGAGTGGCGTAGAAGCCGTCAATGAAAAAAATGAATAATAAGCATATTAATATTAATAAGAACGAAAAACGAACGACTACACCAGGCTTTATTTAAACATATTTTCGAAATCCTAATTCGAATCTTTACCCAATATTTTCCTACCCATTTTAATAAACTAGCTTAGTTTAACATTCATACGACCCAGCTTAATATTAATACGCTCCGGAACCTTAATATTATTACGCTTCGAAACCTTAATAAAATTTTATGTTACTTTTAATAACGTTTTATAACTACTCCTTAACCGGGCCTTTTTACGTTTTTACCTAGTTATAAGAAACTTACTTAAATATTGGGTTTTTCGTTTACTAATTATACAGCCCGTAAGCTTTTAAACCGCACGGAAGTAACGGGGAAAACCCCCCCGCCGCCTCGGGTATAAACCTTACGTTATGTAACGCGACGGACTTTTATAGCCTTTTTAGCAGCGATTACCTAAGTTTATTCGCTTTTTAGCTGTTTGTTAACACTTAGGGGGCGGTTTATAATACGTAAATTTACCTCGGTTTTTAAAATAGAATGCTAAATAAACTTTAGATAAATCTTTAATAGCCTTATTTATATCAGGGTTTAGATTTAACAGCGTACACGTATAACTAAAAATACGACCCATAACCCTAACGGAATAGAGGCAGCATCGGGCCCCAGTATTTAGCTACTCGTTAACAACTCCCTTGTAGCTATTAAAATCACTTACCTTTAGTTTTTTAGCAGAATTTTCTGAGATTATACGTTATTTTATAAACGCATTCGAAACATATCTATTTTAGAATCCCGTTAAGGTATATATCGATAGCCCTTAAGGCAAAGAACTTTATATTCGCTCGTAAAAACTAAGCAACATTAGAATATGTAACCTAAATCTCTAATACCTTTGTCTACCTTGATGGCGAACTAAGAATTTATCGTAATGTTATTAATAAAGTTATAGGGAGTATTGAAATTGCAAAACAAACAAGTATTGTACCAGTGACTGTAAATACTGATATTATACGGAAAAGTTAAAGGTTAAGGAAAAGAAGAAGTTTTATATTTTGTAATTAGGACTTTAGGGATTGTTTATAGGAAAGTGAGGCGTAAAAGTACCTTTTACGTAATGTTTTCCTAATGCCTTTCATATGGAACCGTATTATTTTAAAAGACGTGCGTAAATTTCTTATACTTACGGCGTCTTACATGTAATGATCACACTAAATACCCGTTAGTAAGTAGAAGATGTTAGAGGGTTTATATTATCAGTAAGGTAGCAGAGGTAACAAAGGTGCAATATCAGAAGATGTTTGTTCTTACTGTATAATGACCATTAGCCGTTGGGCTATTCAAGTGTGTAGACTGAATACTTAGATTGACAACCGAAGAGCTATGAAGGAAATACTATCTATGTGGTGCTGACCGTGTCCTTATATCCTATGGCCTTCATACCATCTTCAGTACTGAGGCTTACCGGTGCTTACTGAGGCTTACCAGTACTCACTGAGGCTCACAAAGAGATGTTCCTCGCCTGATGTGTTAGACTTTAGGCTCTCGGTAGCTCAGCTGCATGCTGGCCTGTTTCTTGACCCGCCAACGTGCTTGGGTCATAACATTACACTACAACATTACATAAAAAAAACGAGGGAAGTAATGACAGAGATATCTTTAGGGGTATTATTACAAGCTAGTACCTAGCTGGTATTACCAGGAATCCAACTTTGGTAGTTCTACACGCTCCTACGATGCTTTAAAGCAAGGAGAGAGAGTCGCTTGAAGACAAATCACATGACTAGGGAGAGGGCTGTACCATCTTAGCTCCATAGCTGCTCCCTAGCAGGGACTTCTCCTTCTTCTTCTTCTTAATCGAGGTTTATAGACAGAATCCGACTACCTTGAGCAACAACTCCTGCCTTAGTCCCTTTACATAATACTTATTAAAGATATTATGAAAAACGATTCGAAATAGCTAGCTTTACCTTCGACTCGTGTTTATTAATATTAAAAACTTATTTCAAGGGCTTGATATTAACGGGTATATAAACGAACGATACCTTAACATTATGTAATATCTTATTTTCTGTATTTAAAAAGAGGAAATTTTCAAAAGCTGGTTTAAAAGTTAAACTTAAAACGTACCTAACGGGAAACTGTGTAATCTATTTTAATAAAGTTACTATTACCTTTCGAAATGACATTTTAAAACTTACGAAAAAGGAGTAATTAAATAAAGTTGCCCTTATCGTTTTAGATAACGTCAAACGGACCAACGAATATAAATGTTAACGTGTACGCAGCGTTTGAGTTGTTTTTGTGGTATAATCAAAAGCGGTATTTAACCTTTCTGTCGCCGCGTAATTTCATATAAACCCAACGATCGATACGTATAAAGCGTTGAATAAACAATTTTCGTAATAAATATATAATCCAAAATGCGGTTTGTAATTTTTGCCGCTAAATATGGGTATTATAAAGTTATGTATTTTTACTAACCGCTTTTTCGCTAATAACAGCAACTGAAATTTACAAATAAACTTTATTCTAGTTTTAAATAACGAAATACCGGTCCGAAACGGCTTTAATTTTAATGGAAATATTATTTATTAAAGCTTTTATAAGTGTAAAAGGGTTATAAGAAGCGTCTTAACTTCCGAAATCTATGGCATGATCAAAGGTTTAGATTTAGCTATTACTATAATGATAACGATCCAAATAATTGGTTTAAATTTTAGTCTGTGTTTTTTTTTTTGTTTATACTAATTTATTTTCGATTTATAAGTATCTGGTTAAGTTGGGTATTACGAATGAAAAGCAATTAATAATCGATATTATAACACTATGCGAATCGTACGGACAACGGGAAATCAAGGAAACTAGATAAATTAATTACAAATTAATCCTGGTAAACTTAATAACGAAAGCTATACCTAACGGCGTATTGGAAACTCTTATATTTACAAATACGTTGTTTATTAGGGTTATTAAAAAAGTTTTACAATCCTAATAAGTTATTATACCATACTAATTTTCGTTAACTCGGATCGACTCATCGATACCTTTCGTACCGATCTACGTTTTACCTTTATTTAAACGGATTATTTGCGCCGATCGCCAATTTTACCTTTATTAAATACGATTATTCGTACCAATACCCGTTTGTTGTTTTTACTCTTCATTTGATTTTATGATAACCTACCAATTCTGATATATCATATATATTATTTTATATTTTAAGTTACGTTTATCACTTTAAATATTTTTTTTGTAAAGAGTTATAAAATTACTTTATAGTATAGTGTACTATAGCGGGGTATTCCGATCCGATCCAGGGGCATTTATCTACTATTAAAGGGAAAAGATGATGTCATCGCGTCTCTACCGTCCTCCCCATCGCTTTCTCCCTTTGTATTAACGTTACCGATATTACTGTTAACTATATTATTAACACCGGCAAGGATATAGCCTTATACCTTATTATTTATGCCTTTGGGCAAAGATGCAAGGAAGGGATTACCCTTTTCATGGCGATATACGATAATGTTGTCGAACTCGCTTGCGTAATATATATGCAAGCTCAGTTTCTAGGTGGCAACGGCAGTTACCGTCTCCTTGGTCCGCCGGTTAACGCCTATTACTAATTAGCATAGATTTATTTTGGTTACTTACGACGATTTGTTTTTTGGATCGCCCCGAACGATATATTTTTACTAGGGTAAATTTTTAAAATTCGATTAAAACGTACCAAAAAGCCGGCAGGCATGTAATACAGCCTCGACTTATGGCCCTAAAACTACCGTAACGGGGGCTGACGAATTATTAATCCGTTCGTAATAGTGGTAATGAATCGAACGGCTCCTGCTTTCGTAGTAATCGCTAATAAATTTTCTTGCGGCCGCGAACGTGATATACGACACATAAAACGTATTTATTAACAGTTTAGGGCTACGGACCCGGGTACGCCACTCTAACACATAACGTGTTAAAGAAGCCTTATGGTGTACCTTGGCGATACGGAGCTCAAAGCGGTAAAGAAAATCCACTTCGTATTCCTTATTTGTAGGGAAAGTTTAAAAGTTTGTATACAAATAAACTTGAAATATATGTACCTTAGAATAATTACACCAGGCTACGTTTACGGCATAAAAGGGCCCCTACGAGTAATAAGATATTTAACCGTGGGGAGAGGGTAAGGTTTATAACCTTGAGGGCCCCTTACTCCTCCCTTTAGGAGATATGGAATAGGGAGAAAAAAGAGGGGGGGCGGGGTGTGGCGGCGGCGGGAAAAAGGGTGGCGATGGCGATAGGGGCGGCTAGGTCCAATAAAGAGGAGGAGGCGGCGGCGGCGAGTAGCGGCGTGGCAGCAGGTGGCGGGGTGACGAAGATGGAAAATATCGTATCAGAAGATGGTAGGCTGGTGGCAGAAGCGGCATTAGTTGCGGCGGTGATAGCGCGCCGACACTTTCGCGTCAAACTGCGCCTTATAGTCCTATTTTTACGCGGTATTTACTTAAGTGATGGATTAGTATATAGGTGTTATCCAGGAACCTACCTATTAAAATAGTTTGTTTAATTATAGGGAATGAGGGTTAAATCGGAATAGGAACTTTCATCGGTTTAAATTACGCGTCTTTAAAAGAAAAAAGATTCTTTTTTTTACTTTAACCGATAACAATGTATTTTTTATACTTACCTAACATATAATTATGTAATTACCCTTACGTAATTACCTTTACGTAATTAACCCTTATAATACATGTGTTGCTACCCCTGTCAACCACGAAAAACATTATTACTAATTATATCGCCTTTATCTAATTATTATAAATCTGGCCCGAATTATAAATACTACCTCAGCCGGACTTTGCTAATTCTAGCCGAACTTGAAATACTACCTCGACTAAACTTTGCTAATTCTAGTCGAACTTACTAATTTAGACCTTTTACAATTAATACGGCAAAAATACTGTTATTACAGAAACTTACTAATTTGGACCTTTTTACAATTAATAGGGTAATAATACTATTATTATAAACCCTACTAATTTAAAACTTCGTAACCATAACCACCTTGTTATTACTAGGCTATAAATACGAAGTATATAAGGAGGAAAGAAAAGATTGCCTATGTAGATATTACTATATACCCTAATAAATAGTATACATAGGTTAAGTAGCAGTGCACTATATTATAGGGTGTACTCCTGTAAAGTGTACGGTAATATGTTACGCTACAAGCTACACTCTTACAAGAAGTAAAAGTACATCATGCATAAATCGGTCTGGAATAGCTATTCCAGACCGACGGCAATGCCTGGATCGGCCTAGAAGCAGTATTTTAGAGTGATACGCTTTGGATGGAGAGCTTATAAGCCCTCACCTGTGGCGTGCACCTCCGGATGCTTCTTCTTGGATAATTATCTTTTATACTACAATACTAATTATTCTGATTACTCTTCAAAGACTTTAGTCCATATGAACCTTATAGGCTTGAGAACCTACCTACAATAATTAATACCAAATTATCGGCGTTTTGAACCCATCGAATATTATTTGAAATATTTCTGAAAAATGCCTTATATTTTACGTAAATTTTGTTAAACTCGCGACTACGAACCCTTTTCAGTACTAGGTTCTATCCTATATATGCTTAAAACTAGTCTTTGTTGCAAACGATATGGGAAAGGGTATATACGAAGAATTTAAATTTTAGGACATTTTAATTACGAAAACGTAGCAGAGTGGTATCCGCTATATATTAGTTAGATGAAGGGGTTATAATAAGTCAAAGTAAATTTATGCAAAAACTACTAATATATATTTTTTTGGATAAATTTCAAGCGAAATAAGGGGATGCCCGATTTTATAACGGCCTGACATTCTGATGCCGATACTGGGTACACCTTAAAATATTAATATTACATTAGCCTTCTTTACTTTAAGAAAAGAAATTATTAATAAAAAGGGGTGAAAATCTATTATCATTATGTTATAATACAGTATATAGGGCCGTATGTATATTACTCAACTTTTTCGTATAAATATTTAACCACAAGGTTGTTTTTACTGTAAACCTATCAAGTTTTACCTATAGGATATTATTATCGTTATCATAATCCTTCGAATGGTAACGTTGATAACGTTAAAACCCCCATTAATATTAGCCTCAGATGTTAAGGAAGGCCGGTGGTAGCGGGCAATGCGAAGCAGGGCGAGTATTAGGCGACGCCAATGAGGGCAGTTAACATGGGGTGGGGCGGGCATTAAGCGAAGCCGATGAGTGCGAATAACGTTAGACGGGGCGAATATTAGGAAAAGCCGATAAAAGCGAATAGCGCGAAACGTGGAAGAGAAAACGGCTCTTTAAATAGGGTATAAGGGATTTCAATACATTAATTTACACCCGAGTAACGCGGTCAACACGGATACAATTATAAATTCGTTTTCAGTTAACTCGATTGACCCGCTTCTATATAAGATTAATAAATAGAACGCGGGTAAATAAAGGGCTTGTATGGTTAAACTCTGAATATCGCTTGCTATATTATATAAAAAGTAACCTATATTAATTATAAAAGATATAACTTATATAGCTATATTATTTTAAATACCTGTGGTAAATTTACAAAACGACTTACGATGGGTATTTATGGTGATTGGAGAAAATATGTTTCGA
Organism: Anisogramma anomala; assembly: GCA_038502455.1. Classification (NCBI taxonomy): domain Eukaryota; kingdom Fungi; phylum Ascomycota; class Sordariomycetes; order Diaporthales; family Gnomoniaceae; genus Anisogramma; species Anisogramma anomala. The sequence goes on along the minus strand of JASMMZ010000001.1, from coordinate 9,426,061 downwards.
TTTAATACACGATTAGTGAAAAACATCCGGTCGCTATAAACGAAAAAAACGGTCGAAGAAGATAAAGGCGTTTTTAAAAACGACGAGGCCGAAAGGAGAGTACAGAGAGGGCGTATAATTAAGGGTATAACAACTTACACTGCCGTAATAATTGGGATGCTCTAAGTGAGGGTAACATTACGGAGCTATGTAAACTAATTAACTAACTCGAAATAGGCTAAAACGAAAACAAGCCTATAGCCCGTAGTATTACCCTAAAGCTTATAGGCAGGTAATGGAATATAGGTGTCGTTTTGTGAGGTTAAGGAAAACTATTACAATAATGAATGTAAAGCAAACTAAATAAAAATTAAATTCATTTTTTAAATATATTGTAAAAGGGAGTTATATACGATTGGGTTTTTTAATAAAATTAATTTTGGAATGTACCTTATTCAATATATTACGATAGTAGCGATATTTTGAAACTCGATAAACTCGAACGTAAACTAAAGATACTTCGGAATTTAATAAACGATTAATATACGATATACAGGTATCTTTAAACTGAAAAGGAGAGAGTTTAATCACATTTTTACTATCGTTAAATGCATGGAAGTTACTTATAACATGGGGGGAGCTATATAATATAATTAGCGGCAAAAGGTATTATAATATGAAATGACGATATATATTATAGGGAGGTCAGTCGTTGTAATTAGATATATTAACAATCATATAACTTATATCTGAACTGTTAAATACGTCGGCTATAATAACCAAAAAAAGCTAAGGGTAAGAAAACGATAACGGGAAAGTAAAGGTTATAATAAGGATTAAAAAAAGAACTTTAACTTAAGTTATTACAAAATGATGTAATAAGAACAAATGAAAAGGGGTAAACCAACGAAAGAAAAAGTAAAAGAAGGGAGATTATAAATGTTACGGTAAGTGCCGTTTTTATAGATATAAACGAACTGGGATCGGTAAAATTTATACGTTATAAAACGCGTTAAAAGACGTGTTGTATAACGTAGGCGACCCAGAATTAATACAGTTTATAATTTATATGTTGTATTAGAAGGCGCATTATACGGCATATCAGGAAACTTGATATACATTGTAGACGGCTCGGAATCAACACGACTTATACGTTATACGATGTATTAAAAGGCGTGATATACAATGCAGGCAACTAAGAATCAATACGGTTTATACTTTATATGACGTATCAGGAGGCGTAACACACGACGCAAACTATTTGAGATTAACACGGCTTATACGTTATATGGTGTATTAAGAGGCGCGTTATACGGTATATCAAAAGACGTAATATATGACGTAGGCAGACTGGAATTGGTAAGGCCTATACGTTATACTGCGTATTAGAAAATACGTTATACGGCCCGCGCCCAGATTGTGCCCGACTCATAGCTTACACGGATACGGCCCGTATTCGATATTAAACCGGATTGCATCCAGCCTACTCCCTATGTGAACACAGCTCAGACTTAGTATTTAACCGTGAAAATACCGTAATTTTAATGGCTTTTTAATAAAGGAGGGGGTATATCATAAACTTAGGCTATTAATTATTGATTTTATAGATTATATAACTATATAAGTAACGAAATGTGTAGTACCCGTCTCGGACGAGGTTCGTATTTGGTTTAAAGATATTATGTATAAAGGTATGTGACGGGCTGTATATGGACCATACACATAAGTCCTACATGAAGAACCTCTGTAACCTCTTCTAGTCTTCCGCTGTACCTCAATTGTTAACTTCATTTTGGCACCTACTTGGTATGCCGTTATAGGTTGGACCATAACATTTTTATTTCATCTCTATCGATTTAGCAGTAACTTAAAACTCTATCGTAATAAAGTTGATACTGGCGTTGTAAACTGATACGTTTGGTAACCTAAGGTAGGTATTAATCTATAAAGTATGTAACGTTTCCTACGTTTTTCTTATCGTAATAGTTTTAAGGAATTCAGGGACGTGAAAAGCTGTAATGGAGTTCATAATATAAAGTATTAACTTACTGTCCAGGTAAAATAAGTTTATGAAAACCTTTAAATTAAAGTCTTAATTTTCCTTTAACGTGAATTTAACCCTTAGGGGGGTTTGAAAATGTATTTGGCAGTGGTGGTAAAGCTAGTTAATTGCCTTCAACACTAATAAGTCCACATTTTAGTAACTAATTACTTTTAGGACTTTAGAAAGTCTATTAATCGTCGGGTAGTTAAACTTAAGATATAATTAACTAAGTTCCGAATTCGTTAGGCTTAATACCATTACTTACGTCTTTTAAAGGTAAAACCAAAGATACATTTATGTAGGGTTAAGTGAAAACCTTTCGCCATCCGTAACTTAAATAAATTCGTTAGTTTAAACGTTAATATTAACGTAGAGGTTGTTTTATATTTTTAAGGTAAAAGAAAAAAGGGTGAGGTATTCTAAGATGTGAAAAATAATAGAATTAATGTTAATAGTAATAATTTCCGATTCTAGTAAACAAAGCTTTTTTTCAAGGTTAAAGCCGACTTTATCTTTGCCAATATCCGTATAGTTAAGTTTCGTAGCTTTATTTATATCTTTTTGTAATACGACTTATTACGAATAGCCTCCTATTAAGTACTATATTACTTCTGTATCCGATACAATACTTCAAGAACCCTGTTTTACGTAGCGATTTTAAATGGTAAAAAGGTATATGAGGCCAAGGTTTTTATCGTTATGTCGGCTATAAGGGTCTTTACCTGTTAAATGGTATAAAAAAGTGGTTGGCAAGTTATGTTACTTTTAGGCCGGTGTCAGTATTTTTATACCAACCGATGGCCTTGGGTTTATTTTTCTTCTTTTTAACCTTATTGCATTCAAATTCTATAATTTGTAGTCTATAGTCCTAATTAAATGAAAATAAAAAGTGTATTTTATGTATTATCCATTTTAACTTGCATTTAACGGTATTATATCATATTAATTAGTAGCTCTAATTGTTATAAACCCAATATTTTCAAGGTCAAAATTTAAAGTAAATTTACTTTACTAATTTAAAGACCATTAAAATATAAAACCGTTTAATAATATTTTAGTTGTCGTAGTATTAGGTAAATGATCATTGTATTTAAAATGTATTTTAATGTTATCGTAAATTTCGCAAAAAGAGGAGTAATTTCTTAGTTACCGGAAGTAGTAATCTTCGGTTTAGCCGGTAAGAATACTAGGAAATGAGTAGTAAAAACCTGGTAATTTAACTTTTATTTGACAGAAAATGTTCAAAAACTGGGTGTTATTTAATGTTGAGGAGGTTATACAGCTTACCGTTGTATTTTTTATTTCTTCCCTCAATCTTATCGAACGTGATAACCGCCGCGTAATCCATATTTATTATGGGGATATATCGATAAAAAAAGGTGATATATTAGTCGTAAGAACCTTCCGAATCCCTCGATTGATATTGAGGTTAGTGTTAGTGGGTAAGATAGTTACCTTTAATCGAGTTTAAAAGGAAAAGGCCAATAGTTATACCTATAATAAGCTCGCGTGTAAAGCTATTCCTTCCTTTATATTGCTATTAAAACTAGACGTATTGAAGAGCTTAGGGAAAAGGAACTTAAGGGTTTCTGTTGCAGAAGACTTGGCAATAATCTTTTTGGTGTCAAGGGGTACTTCGAGGTTCCTGTTTAATTGACTGGTAGATTTGAGGGCTTACGGTGTGTATATTAATTAATTCCTTGCGACTAGTTGGGTTAAACTATTGATTTTAGGTAAAGGGGTTTGAAAAACTCATTTTGGTTTAGGTAGGTTCTTACGAATACGTGTAAGGGATTTAAGGGATATTATCGCTAGCGATACCTTCAATCATGATTTTAAAGATATATTAAAAATCTTTATCAGTGTCGTATTTATGTAATAACTTAGCCAATTTACTTTTTCATTTTTTTTATAAAGTAGCTTAACCCTTGGTTAATGAGTTTAGTTTTTAACTTAACTTTAACGTGCTTATTAACCAGCTTTTATATATTTAGATTGTATTTTCTGAAGTATTTAAAAAATTTATAGTGCGTTTATAGACCTCGAACTGGTTTAGTAAAGTCTAAATCTAAAATGTAAATGTTGACTTGGATAAACTACATTTGACTACTATTCAAACAAGCCATAAATATATTAAATTTGTTATAACCATTTATATATTATAATACGCTGATCGAAAAAAAAGGCAATGATATTATAATAAAATTAGTAATAATTATATATATTGGTCTCTCTAATGTTTTAATAGTAAGAAAATTTCCAATTATTCTTTGATTAATTTCTTATTATAGTTTATATAGTTAGTATATCTGTATATATTTTGTTATGAAATATCACCTCTACAAAATTGAATATTATAAAAAAGAATTATCATTTTCTCGCGGCCAAAATGATAATAATAATTATAGGTATTTGTTAGTAATTTTTATACTAGAGGTGGTAGTATTATATAACATTATATACCTTGTAAATACTTATAATATAATAGTTCTGTTCGAATAATACTACATGCAGTATAGTAGTTCGACTTTATCTATAGTAAAATTAACTGTACTGCAAGTTAAGTGTATTATTTGTAAACTTACCGCATTGGGTAGAAGTGGAGTACGGTACGTTGAACTTCACACTAGGGTACAAACCAAGCAATTGTCCATTAAAATTACAGTGCAGACCGGCTAGCGGTCTGCCAAACCTAAAACAAGACATCTACCACTTAGCCAATGCAATACTACTATTTTTTCGACTAATCGAATCGACAACGTTGCAACGATCTAAAGACCTTCCAATATTAATTATTGCTTATTGGGTTAAGCACAAATTAGCTAAGTAGAAAAAAAAGCTACTTTACGGTTACGCTTTACGTCAAATGATGGCTAGAGTAGAGGAAAGATTCTTACATAGAGCTTCTACTGCTGCGTTGGTTTTCACGGTAGTAAGTAGAAAAGACTTTTAGGCTGCGTCGGTCTTTACGGCAGCTTAGATGTAGCGACGGTATCGCTATTGAAAACACCAAGAAATCTTAAGTGATCTTTTTTAAAGACGTTAAGATTGACTGTCAGAAGTCTAAAAGTTTGGCGGCAAGTTGGCAAACGGCTAAGTTAGTGCTACTATGGGTACTACTACTACAAAAAAGGACTAAGTCCTACAGCCAAATGAACAACAAACAACCATTGTCCTCCATCACTAACAAAGACCCTCGACCTTACTTTTTACATAAAATCTTTGCCCTTACTTCACTTTTGTCACTTCACCTACACCAATTTAATCGTCAAAATCGCTACTTTGAGGAAAATACCAAGTCACGCCAAGAAAGCCACATTGCGAGATTTCACGCCAAGCCATCAAGTCGCTAAATCATCAAGTTTATAAGCGACTTTACGCTAAAAACACCAAGTTCCTACATCTAAATATTACCAAGTTACTCGCCCTATACATTTTATACGTCCTCCATAAACTAAAACATCAAGATGATTCCAGGTCAAGTATTTATAGAGAAAGTTGAAGCCTTCGGATCAGTTTTTACCAAGTATTATAATCAAGAGTTTTAGGGACACGACATCGAAGAAAAATTAACCGAAGAGCACCTGACCAACTTTGTCGGTAACTTTATCTTGGAATATAACGGCAGTAATGACCCCAAATACGTTTTCCGCAAGTATCGCAAATTTTTCGATAACAGGACTATTAATATATGAAAGGTGATTTAAAAGACCGTCAAGTTAAAATTGAAGACTAAACTTGAGCGCCAAGGGATTCAAGTGTTAAAGGGAAGCTTTACTAAGCTGTAGGAAACCCTTTTTAAGTCGGCCTAGCTTGAAAAATGCCTTCAAGGCCTAAAGAATAAAGGAAAAGATATTAAGGAACCTTACCACTCCTATATGCGATTTAAAGGGCCTCCCCTTTACTCTTAACTAAGTTAATCCTCTTTGCGCGTTGGCGATGAGAAATACGTTAACCTTTCCAACAGTTTAGTACCTTGAAATAACAGCGCGGAGTACGCCCTTAGCGGAGTCAGAGCGCGTGAATCAAAGGTCACCAACGCAGTTAAAGGTATTAATGTCGGCGCTTTATACTAGTTAATTAAGAAAAATCGTTAATTCTTTTAAAATCGTTAGGTACTACCTCCCCCTTAACATTTTACTTCTAACTATTAAGCCCCTTAAAAACCTCCCCCCTTTAGATTTTCTTACGTGAGAAAGCCTACTTCAAGTCCCACCATAGGACTTTACCTCTCGAGTCAAGCTATTGGCAATTACCTTTAATACCGCGCCTCGGAGGCTATAAGGCTTCAATTGATCGGAAATACCATTTAAGACTAGGATGATTATCGTGATATTCCCCTAAAACCTGTTAAGATAGTTAATAATAATTACGAACTCCTTACGGATTTTTCCAAAATTCAAAATGATGTAAAAAAGTATAACGGAAAGCCTTATAATCTTATCGACACTAAAATAATGCCCTTTTTAAATATTTACAAATTGATGGAGGTTTCTACTTCAGGTTTTCACTTACTATTTCCCGTAATCCTTATAAGGTACGTTAGGGATTACTAACTAACCTTTCTTATTACAGCTGTTACGTTTCTCGAGATTTATAATAATATAAAGAGCTACTTCGAATACGATATCTACCTTACGTAATATTACAAAACTTAGGCTACTATGTGGTGAACTATAATGATAGAGAAGAAAAAATAGGAGGAAATACCCATGGACACCTTTAATCCGATGTTTAACAAGTTAATGTTATGCTAACAAATAATAGGGAAAGCCTACTTTGGCGAAGCTACATTTCGCGAACAGGTACGGGCAGTAATCATAGGCTTTAGCGAGTTCGAATACACCTTAAAACGCTTAGATAACACCTGCGAAATATTTTTAGCCAGTTGCATTCCTCGCTTGCTATTGTAATAACGTGTATATTAAACTCGTTTAATATATAATCACAAACCGGCAACTTCCTTAACGTGGATAAAAAATATCTTACGGTAGTTAATTACGTCGACTGAAAGTACGGACGCCTATAACGCCTAAAGTTTGGCTTACCGGTCCTAAACTGGACGCAATAATTACGTTAACGCTAACAAGGTTAAGATTTAGGCGAACCTGTTAACCGTAAACACTATCGTCGTAATAATGACAAAAGATGTTAAATTTGTAATAAGTCTAACTGCTAGTTAGCTCGATACCCTGCCACTGAACGTAATAACAAAAAAACAGTATATTACACCTAATACCCTATTGATTTTAAATAGGGTTGCTTAAACCAAATTGTAGACTTCGAAGGCGACGAGCTAATTAACGGCGCTAATACCCTTAAGTATATTAAGTGACACGAAAATACTATTTCTAACGCGAACTAATAATTGGCCAACTATGTCTTTTTGTACCATTTTGATAGTAAAGACCTTTACTTTTACCATAACCAAGCCTATAATCCCTTATATATCTTTCATCTTCACGATCGTTATGCGAACCATACATTTTAAAATATAATGCTAGATATAGAGTCAGAAAGGGACTTAACAGAAGGTTTTTCGTAATACGTAACATTACGAAGTGAAAATACTACAGCTACTAAAATTAATTTCTATGATACCAAGAAGCCTAAAATTAGCTTTAGCTTAGGTGAATAACCATAGTTACTAGGGATAATGGTAGTTTAAATTATTATAGGAATGATTTCGTTTTATGTCCTTAAATTACTCAACTTCATTTAAAAGATATAAGAACCCTCGGCGTTAATGTCGACGTCAATGTAGACGAGCTGGTTAAAAACGGTCAAAGTTTTTTACTCGCCTTTAAGTAAAGGTACCTATGGTTTTATCTTTAAGGCTCGGAAGTAGTGATGTTAAATCTAACCAAGTCGGAGATACGTTAATAAGCTATAAAAAGTCCTAAAGTCCGTAGGATATGAAAATGTAGAATACTTTACCATAAAAGTTATTAAAAAACTTTGTCACTATTGCTAAATATATGCCTAAACGTCCCGGAAATTTAAATTTATACTAAAAATAATGATGATTTTAACTACAATATTTTCGTCGATGTGGTTTATTTAGATAACAAGCATATTTTTTTATCGTCAATTTCGCAATCTTTTCTATACGGTTATGTCTTTAAAATCACTTTTAGTAAAGGATAGGTAGAAAACGTTAATGATATAATGGATTTACACGTACCTGGATCTCCTTAACATCGTCGTTTACAATACTGGTATTAATTTTACGGCACTGGAGTTTTAGAAATATATCAAAATAATATGTATCTAACGTAAACAACTACCTATAAAATCCTATTGGAGTATTGAAAATGTTAAAAGGGTATACGCCCTACTTTACCAAGCATATAATATACTTACGTTAAAAATGAAAAACTTTACGAATTCAGAGGTATGCTTATAAATAGTAGTAAAAGGCCTAAACGATATCATAGGCTCTAACGGTTTAGTGCTAATGATTTTGGTTTTTAAAGCGTATTTACGCCTAACGAGTGAATTTTCGCTCTCGGAAAGTACTTAAAAACGGGCTACGGCCTATATCAAAGCTTTAAGGGAACTACGAAAAGAATCAGTACGTTGCCAAGGTTAACGACACTTTTAATATTAGAAACAGCCCTTTCACAATCGATGTGTTTAATTTGACTTTATAAAGTAAAGTTCTCGTGTAGCGGGAGCCGGTCAAATGTGAAATCCTGTATATGATATGAAGTATCTAGAATTCTGAAGTAGTTGTTAAAATTGCTAACAGTCTTGTATTTTTCCTAATTTCTAAGTTTAAGCCTTACATTAAGTTCATTAACGATATGAACCCTTAAACTAAACTACCGAGTTAATATAAACCTCCTTTACCTGTTATCTATAAGCCAATGAAACGCCGCCGACGTGAATATCCTTCGAAAAAAAAATTATTCAAGGGGAGGAATATATACCAGGCCATATTTATAATATTATTTGAGTAAGTAGGAAAAAACGGGATAATGAAAATTTAACGTTGAAGTTTCGGATATAAGAGATTATTAAAACTTCTAACAAACCCTTTAAAGAAAGTGATAAGATTGAGATTAACGGCCTGTTGACTTAAAGGGTTATATAATTCGTATCAAAAACCGACTTTAACCTTTAAAACCTAAACATTACGATTTTCAAGTTGAGGATTATTTACGAGGTTAAAGGTAAAACTACGGGGAAGCTGTACGAAAAATAACGTTTAATCATTTAAGGATACGGCGATAAAGGCAAGGATTAGATTCTTATATAGTTGCCAACAATTTAAAAAATCAATTAGCGCTTAGTGGTTGCTTTAGTAATAAGTTTACTAGCTATAACTAAAGGTAATTTTACGTTGAACAGCCGAAAATAGAACATAAGTTTATATATAATTAGTAACAAACCTGTAACGGATCGTACTATTAGAACTATTATAAGAGTTACGTATCATTTACCCTTTAGAAACGGTAATGCGGTATATTAAACTCCTATACGGGTAAGCTAAAACAAACGTTTATTGGTTTTTAACCTAACAATCTTACTTTAAATTATAATCAGCAATGAAGTTTTCAATATACAATCTGTATTTTTAGTAACGTAAGAAAAAACTTTCGAGGTAATAGGTATACTAACTAACGATACCTTTTCTATCGTAACGGTTAGCTTTATAACACTAAAATAACAGGCGATTAAAAACTTGAAGTTTTGGAATTACAAGTTAATAATAACGTTAACGAAGGGTAGTTAATTTAATTTTGATAGATTGTTAATCCGTATACTTGGTGTTAATACCGGCCTTAGATTTCGTTAAAAAGGCTAAGACATTGTTCCGGCCACAATTGATAGGATCAATACGGCTAAGGTTTAATATTGGGTTAAATAACATGCCTATAGTAACTATATCATCACCTTATATTATCCGAAGGTATTATATAACATATTTATTGACGTATAAATACAAAAACGAACGGATAAAAATTTGAATCGGTTGAACAAAAGGTTCAAATAACAAATACGGAACTTGGACCGCGGGATTAATATAATCGTGATCGACTTGTCGAAGTTTAAGTTAATTATCTTTACAGACGGCTCCTTTATAAATAACACTGACTTATCTTTACAAATAGGCTTTCTAATAACTTTGGTTAACGAAAATAGGTGGGAAGACTAGTTTAGTATCATTGGTAGCTTGATTTATTAAACCTCTATTAAGTTTAAAAAGATTACACGAAACGTGCGAGCCACGGAGGTCAATATTATAATTGCGGGCTTTAACTTAGGTATGCCACTGTAGGAAATCTTTAACCTTATTACCACGTAATTAAAGATTCTTCCAATCCCAGTGGTAATTTATACCGATTTAAAAAGTTTATTCGAATACCTTTTAAAGCTCGGGAACACTAACTAAAAACGTCTTATAATTGATATAATAATATTTTGTAAAGCTTACGAAGTAAGGGAGATTAAAGAGTTTCGGTGGATCAATGGTAAAGATAATCCCGCAGATGCTATGACGAAGGCAGTACCAAATAAGGCATTGAAAAGGTTTTTAGAAAGTAATAGGCTGACCATAAGTATCGAAGGCTACTTTAATAAGCCTTCCGGAAATCCTAAATTACGTGATGATAGATAGGGATGTACTGGCATACTGGAAGACTACTAGGAAATTAACGATGTAGACCTGTTTGATTGATACAGTTAAAGTGAAAAGTAGAGGCTTGTAAAGGCTTATGGTAAAAGAACTTTTTATAAAAGTTAATAAACTCGGACCTCGAGGTAACAGAGTAATTAAGGTCAAATAGGGTTAATATACATACAATTGGGTGTAATTTTGTACAGAAATCAACTGGAATTGAAAGGAGTTTGGCTAGTTAATGAGGAGTCAATCTAGTGGTAACCGGAAAAGATTAGTTAGCCACACTGACATACGCGTACAAACTAAAAAGCCGCCAGTGTTGGAATAGTACTACATACAATGCAGTAGGTTAACTTTACTTATAGTAAAGTTGACTGCACTTCAAGTTAAGTGTATTGTTTGTGGACTTGCCGCATTAGATGTAAGTTGAGTGCAGTACGTTTCACTTCATACTAGGGCACGGACCAAGCAATTAGCTATACAACTTATAGTGTAGACCGGCTAGCGGTTTGCATAACCTAGAACAAGACATTCACCATTTGATCAATGTAATACTACTGTTACTTCGACCAATTGAATCGACAACGTTGCAACAATCTAAAGACCTACCAACAAGTTTATTCATAAAACGAAATGGATAATCTTGCTTGTTCACCATAAGAAACAGTGCATTTCTACGTATTATTTTTAGTTAGTTTCAGGGTATATTAGATAACGTTTAAAAATATTCGATAATGCCATGTTATATAGAATAAATGGCATAAGTATTTGCAAAACGTAAACGTAATTTATTCAATATTTTTAGTTTCGTCAAAAACATGAAAAAGTTGTATTCAAAACCCCGATTAAAAACAGAAAATTCTTAAGATTTTCGCGTGATATTATCACCAGCTGCTGTTAAGCTACATAACGCATTAAGTATAAGGTTTAACCTACTAAATATGTATATTGCTTCCAGATTATAGACATCTAGGTAAATAACGACATTAACGAACCAGCGATTTCGTCGATTCGTTAACGTTGTATTAAGGGTAAAATAATTTATAGTATCCCCTGTGACATCTTAATCAATTAATACCATATTTATAAATTGACTTTTTACCATAGTAGCACGTAATTTGTGACAAATCTATATAATACACGTTATCTCAAACTTTCAAGGTTTATAATTTGACTCTGTTTTGGAATTGCAGCGGTTATAAAAAGGATTGATATTACAGTTATAGATAGTATAACAATACCTTATTTATAAACGAAATTCATACTGAATTCAAAAGGAATAATTTCAAAATCTCGTTTAAAAATTTTATTCATTTACAAAAAAAAGTTACCTATTCGGTTCAATATAATTTAAAAATAAATCATTATAAAAAGTATTAAATTGTATTGAATCTTCATTTCTAATAGGTATTAGAAGTAATACATATGAATGTGATATAATATTAAAATTGTATGGATATTGGTAGGCCTTACACGTTGCAACGTTATCGATTCGATTAGTCGAAGTAACAGTAGTATTGTGTAGTTAGATGGTAGATGTATTGTTCTAGGTTTGGAAGACCGCTAGCTGGTCTACACAGTAATTTTTATGGCCAATTGCTTGGCCTATGCCTTAGAGTGAAGTGCAACGTACTGCACTAAACTTACATCCAATGCGGTAAGTTTCCATAAATCAATACACTTAACTTAAAGTTTAATATAGTTAACTTTACTACAAGTAAAATTGACCTATTTCACTGTATGTAATACTATTCTAACACTAGCGGCTTTTTAATTTGTACGCGTAAGCTAGTGTAACTAACCAATCTTTTCCGGTTACCACTAAATTGCCTCCTTGTCAACTGGCTAGACCCCTATCAATTCCAGTTGACTTCTATATCAAATTGAACCCAATTGCATATAAATTGACAGCATTTGCCCTTAATTGTTCTACCGCTCTGAGGTCGTAGTTTATTTACTCCCACAAAAAAGTTTTTCGCTATAGGCCTTTGCAAACCTTCACTTTAACCATGCCACTTAAATAAATCACTATCATCAATCACCTGATAGTCTTCCAGTCTACTAAAATATCTCTATCCGCTATTACGTGATTTAAGATTTTTATGCGGCCTATTAACGTAGCTCTCGATACGTATAGTCAGCCTGTTATTATCCACAAACCTTTCTAAGGCCTTATTTAATACTGCTTTTATTATGGAATTTGCAATATTATCTTTACCATCGATTCATCGAAACTACTTAATCTTCCTCTTTTCGTAGGCTTTACGAAGTACCATTACCTCAATCATTAGGCGTTTTTTGCTAATAGTTCCGAGCTTCAAAAGATATTCGAAAAGGCTTTTTAATTCGCTACAGATTACCACTGGGATAGGTAAAATCTTTAACTTCCTGGTAATAAAGTTAAAAGTTTCTCATAATTATATTCCTACATCGAAACCCGCCATTATACCGTAGACCTCCGAGGCCAATACGTTTTGTATAGTCTTTTTATACTTAACGGAGAGTTAGTAAATTAGGTTGTCAATAATACTTAATTGGTTTTCCCGTTATTTTTCGTTGACGAAGGTTCTCAGGAAGACGATCTATAAAGAAAAATTGTTATTATTTGTAAAGGACCCGTTCGTAAATATTATTTGCGTAACCTTTGAAAAGTTGGTTAAAACTATATTGATTTCGCGGTCTAGGTTGCGTATTTGCCACTCGAGTTTTATGTAGCCGGTTAAAGTCCTTATCCGTTAGTCGTTATGCTTACACCGCGATAAATAGGTCTTAAGAGGCTTCCGGTTAACATAAGGTAATAATATAACTGCTTCGAGCCCGCTATTTCAAATACCGTTAAGCTTTAGCTTCATTAATCTTGTTAATTATATCCAAAATAGCGCTCCAACTATTTTAACGAAATCTAAAACCGACATTAATACCAAACATACGGATTAATGATCCATTAAAGTTAAATTAAATGTTTTCTATTAACGTTATTACTGGCTTATAATTCTAAAACTTAAAGTCCTTAATCGTTTTTTATTCCAATATTACAAAGCTAATTGTTCTGACGAAAAAGATATCTTTAATTTGTATATTTACTGCACCAAAGTCCTTCTTTTACGTTACTAGAAAATATGGTTCATATATCAAAGACTTTATCATTAGCCGGGATTTAAAGTGGAACTAATAGGGTAGAAACTAATAGATGCTTACTTTAGCCAATCCATATAATAGTTCAATACATCGTATTACCATACTTAAAGGGTAGGTAATACGGAATTTCTATAACAGTTTTAGCAATACGGTCCATTATAAACCCATTACTAATTACATAAAAGCTTACTTTACATCGCAGCTATTGAACGTAAACTTACCTTAAGTTTTGACTAACAAACTTGTTACTAAAGCGAATACTAAATGTTAGTTAATCTTTTATATCGTTAACGACTATATAAGGATCCAGTCTTTGTCTTTATTACCGTATCCTTAAACGATTAAACGTATTTTTTTGTACGGTCTCCCCGTAGTCTTACGTTTAACTTCGTAGATAATCCTCGATTTTAAGATTATAATATTTAAGTCTTAAAAGTTAAAATCGGTTTTCGGCACAAATTTTATAACACTTCGAGTTAACAAGCCGTTAATTTCGACCTTATAGTTTTCTTTAAACGGTTTACAGGAAGTTTCAATAATCCCTTATACTTGAAACTTTAATATTAAGTTTTCGTTATCCTTCTTTTTCCTGTTTAATCAAATAGTATTATAAATATGGCCTGGTTCATATTCCTCTTTTTCAAAGTTTTTCTTTTTTTCGGACATCGTCCGCACCAACAACATTCTATTGGTTTGTCGATAATAGGTGGAAAAGGTTTGTATTAGCTTGGTCTCTTAACTTGAGGGTCTTCGTCGTTGACAGCTCTAATATAAAGCTTAACTTAAGTAATTCGAAAAGATATAAAGCCATTAACAATTTTAATAAGTACTTTGAATTTTGCAATACTTAATATCTTATACGGGCCCTTATATTTTCCCGGCCTCCATTACACGAGGATTTTACTTTGTAACGGTAAAGAAAGTACGTTGATCATTATAGGGTCGTTTCTAGTATTAAGTACCTTATTAATTTAGTAACGTGTCGATTCTCTTTACAATTCCCTTAAAGATTTGCTATATGCCGTAATACGTTTCTAAGTACTTGCTGAAGGCAGAAATTCAATTGTTAGGCTTTAATATGCTCCAAAAACCAGCAGCGTTGATACTAAATCGTTAAGGCACACAATGTCGTTCAGGCCTTTTACTGTTATTTTTAAGCGTTCCTCCGGATTCGTAAAGCTTTTAATCTCTAGTATAAGGATATTATACGTACGAAAAGGTAGGGTATGTGCCTTTTTGACCTTTTAAATGCTTTAGTGAACTTTTATAAGTACCTATTTGCAATAGATACCTAATATCTTAACATTTTTTTTTAAATTCCGCCGCCGTGAAGTTGGTACCAGCATCGTGAACGATGACTTTAAGTGGGCCCAGGTACGTGTCAATCCATAATATCCTGAAGTTTCCCACGTATCCTTTACCGAAAGGGACTTTAAAAAATTATCACCGTAAAAAGAGATTGCGAAGTTAATAACGAAAAGGATAGGTTTATTATCCAAGTAAAACATATTAATAAAAATTTCGTAATTAAAGTCCTTATCATCTTTTAATGTAAAATTAAATTTCCGGTGGGCTTAGGTATATATTTGGCAATGGTGGTAAAGTCTTTTGATGGCTTTTAGGGTGAAGTATTTCATATATCTATATGCTGCGGACTTTAGGACTTAGTACAGCCTGTTAACAGCTAGGTAGCTAAATCGCCAGTGTATTTAACGCATTTCCGGCTCTATTAGACTGAATACTACTGCTTACGGACCTTAAATATAAAACCATAAGTGTCTCTACTTAAGGGTTAATAAGAGCCTTTAGCCGTTTTTAATCAGTTCATCTGTCATAGACTCAGGCTGTTGGCTATTGAACCTATAGGTTACGTGACTGTGTACGTAACGTGATGGGCCTAGGCCCAACCCATGCGCGGACCGGATATAGGCTAGATACGGCCCGTGTATGGATAGGGTACGGTTCGTGTACGGTACGTGTAAGGGTACGTAACGAGCTAGATATTTGCTTTGTTTAAGAGCCCTGTACGTTAGGCTATGGTAGCCTTTTATAGTTTTTTCCCGTACCTTAATAGTAAATCCTATTTGGTATTTATTTAGCTTACTATTATAGGTCGGATTTTAATATATTATTAAGGTTTTTTTAATCCTTTCGAAATAAATATTACTTATAATAAACGAATTAATAACGAACGTTAATGGTTCGGCGTTACACTTTAACTTTATCGGGGAGAATAGGCCATCAGCAAATACCTAGTCCTCTTCCTTTATAAATATACCTCTAGCCCTTTCAAAGCCAACTTAGGCCGATATCTTTCGTTTGCAAAATACCGTAAGTTATATTGTGTCGGCTATTAAATAGTTGTAATAACCGGGTTAATCGACATTTATTATCGACTTTACGTCCGATTTTGTTTAAATCATCGCGAAGATTTAATAACTCGAAACTAAATTGGCCGCGACTCGCGTTAGGTTTTTACAAGTTTAAAGCGAACAAAAATAACATAATCAACCGTAATTTAACGGATTTGCTTTTACGTAGGCGGCGACGCGTTAAACGATCGAATTTATATTAAAATCGAATAAGATATAGATCGAAAATAGTTGATACGCGTTCCTTTACGTATAGGGATATTGTATGGAGGCGGTAAAGTAAGCGTTTACGGCTTATTACAAATCCGGAGGACACGAAGGTAGGTATAATACAAGGAAGTTTTTCGATTATATCGAGGCGGTTTTCGACGACCCTTACCGCGCGAATAAAGTATTAGTCGAATTCAAAGGTTTGATTATAAGTAATAAAAACTTGTACAAATTATTCGTTATTAGGTTCGAAATACTTTTAGCTTAAGTGGCTAAATTGGCTTTCGTCCGTAAAATATAATTATTTTTACTTTCGCGTATCGTTACGTATCCGCGAATAGTCTATTACAGTAGGTATTATCCGGATGAATAATATAGTAGCTTTAAAAAAGTATTGTGAATTCGCTGACAAGTTGGAGTCTTTAAATTTAAAACAGTGTTTTGGTCGTTAATTAGCGGAACCTGGTTAAAGCTAACGGCTGGATAGTGATACGGTTATAATAAAAGTTTACGCCTTTTGAATACCTTTATTAAAAGGCCGTAGTAATCGCGGCTAATCCTTCCGATACCGTAGTTAATTATTTTAATGAAGTCGCTCGAAACGTACTTAAAATTAAAAACGTAAGACAATGTAAACAATAATAAATAAATATTAGGCTAAGCTAATTTTGGGGTACTACGTACGTTGTAATTTACTAAATTATTTTAATGTGGTTACGATCCTCGCCAGGTTTTATCTTTTACGTAAGTGTATACGATTTAAATTAGAGATAGAGGATGGTATTCTATTAATAATGACGGGAAAGCCTAATTTTTGAACAAAATTTAATTTAAAAGTTATATAACCTTAACGGCCTAATTGTAAAATCGATTAAAAAGGAGTTGAATTTAATTGAAACACGTATAAACGAAACATTATTCCCTATTTTATAATTTTAAATAATGTCTACTTTTGGGTATTTAAATCGATTTTAATTATAATTATTATTATATTATAACCAATGTTTTCATATGATGGTAAAGGTTCAGGTAAATTCGGTTATTATATTCGCGAAATTCTAAAACGATTTTATGGTTATGGTATAATAGGCGTATTACCCAAATAGTCAAGTTTTGTATAAATATTAATAAATAATCGAACCCGATATTAATATATATTATTTCCGGAATAATGCGGGATATAATTTTCAAAATAGCTTAGATACGATATTAACAAGTGACCTTGAATGCGGGTGATAGCCGTTCAGTAATTTAAAGTTAGGAAAGTTTAATCATAGATGTAATATTGATATGTTTTAGGACGGGAGATATATAAGGCGTAATGAATTCTGTTTTTCTTAGGTTAACGTAATGTTCGTACCGAGAGTTATAATATATAAGAAACTAATTCCGAATAACTTATATTATAAGCTTTGGCGAAATAAAGCAGATTTTATAAGTAACGGCGATAATTACGGTTAATTAGGAAAAGGATTGGTCGCGTTTTTTACCGGAATTAACGGTATTTCGCGACCTATTCGATAAGGATAACACTACGGCCTTACCTTTACATAAGGGGAAACTCGACTATTATATTTATATTAAATCGAATAGGGATAAACTTTTACCAAAACGACTTTAAAGGCCGTTATTTTCGATATTACAAGAATAACTTTTTAAGCTTTGACGATAGGTTACAGAATTAGTAAATAAGGGTTAGATTTGGGTGAGCTTTTCATTGGCGGCGAAGCCAGTATTATTGATTCGTAAACTGAAAATGGAATAACGGTTGTATCATTTATTAAATACTAAAAAAAATTATAAAATAAAACCTTTTTTTTACCTTTGATTAAAGAAACTTTACGTACGTTATAGAAGTCGATATAACTTATAAAATTAGATATTCGAACGGTATTTTACCGTATTCGAGTAATTACCCGGGTAAAAGGAATTAACGGCGTTTCGTATGCGGTTCGGGTTATTTAAATAGTTAATTATCCCCTTTAGGCTGTCAGAAACGCCAGCGACGTTTTAGCGATATATTAATTATATAATAACGAATATTTTAAATAATTTCATTACTACATATTTAGATAACCTTCTGATATTTTCTTTAGATATTAAATAAAATTATATAGCTAAAAATCTCATAGTTTTAGAATGTTTTCGTAATATGAGACTAAATCTAAATTTAAAAAAGTATAACTTTATAATCAAGAAGGTAAAATACTTATGTTTTATTGTAACGATGGGAGTAGGTATTCGGGATGACCCCAAAAAAGTCCGGGTAATCCGCGAGTAGAATTTATTATGTACGGTTCTAAAGATTCGAAGTTTTCTGGATTTTACCAACTTTTATCACGATTTTATTAGTCATTTCTCAAATTTAACGGATTATTTCGCCCGCTTAACGAAATATAGTATTCGTTAGGTTTGGACGAAATAGGAAAAATAAGCATTTTAAACCTTAAATGATATCTTCATTACAGCCTCGATTTTGGTATATTGGGGTTTAAATCAGCTGATAATAATAAAATCTAATCATTCAGAAATGGAGTTAAAAGGGTGTTTATTGTAACAAGACGATAATAATATCTTAAAGCTAGTGGTTTACCATTTCGCACAATTAATAAATACGAAACATAACTATACCATTGACAATAAGGAACTTATTATAATAATATCTTATTTAAAAACTTGGTTTTTTAAGTTACGTAATATCCGTATACCATTTACTATTTAAAAGAATTATAAGGAATTAGAGTATTTTTCTTTACCACAGTTGATTTCAGAATGCCAGGCTAAATAGGCTAAAGTTTTTTCTCTTTTTTAATATTACTTACGGTATAGGCTTATAACTTAAATCGTCTACCCGCATACGTTAACTTGAAAATTACAAAATAAATCTAAGGTTAAAAAACGTCTCACGCGGGTCTTTCAGCCTATTTACATTATTATATCCACTATGATATTAATAGACTTATATATTAAAGGAATACAAATTACGGCGGGTTAGGTAATTAAGTTTGGCAAAACGGAGGCCTGACTATTAGATTACGATAACATGTATCCTATAGAGAGGTTAAGGGCTTTCTAAAGGCTGTTGAGAGCAATACCGCCCAGGGTCCAACCCGTACCCGGATCGTTATTGGGGATAATGTTAGGGGATTTTAGTATGGCGGCGCCGGCGATACCTTTATGGGCCCGGTTCGCGTTAAGCCCGTCGGTATCGCTAACGTTGAGTAATTCCCTTATTTTCGGCTCTGATACATTAACAGAATTATAAAACTTAAAAACAACGAATAATCCATTATATAAGGTTTATCTTTTAATGGTTTTAAAAGGCGTTAAACATTTCCAACCTAAGGTAGGATAATTAATATAAATTATAAATTACGAGATTGACTCGCAGAGAAATTATGTTACTGTAATCGTTTATAATCATCGAATTTAAAACGATTAATAACGAAAATATTACAATAAACCTACGATTTGCCTATTATAGGTTATTCAGGTAAAAATATTTTGTTTTACGTTTTCTGACGAAATTATCATTAAAAAAGGATAATAGTAGATATTTAATATTTATATAGAATATACACGTAATATAAAGAAACGAAACTTTATGTTACTTTACGATAAGGTTTACTTTAACATTTTTTTTTATTTCCGACTGGTATTAAACGTATATTTCAGTTGACTTTATAATCGAACTGTTAATTACTAATAATGGCCTTCGATATTTATTAATTATTATAAATCACTTTTTTAAATTTATCTTATTAAAGGCTATGTAATTTGTTACTGTAGATACATTCGCGAAAGTCTTTCAAAATATATGGTAAAGATTTTATAAGTTCCCAAATTTCATTATTAGTAATCGCGATTTAAATTAAGTAAACGTATTTTAAACGACACTTCATTTTTTAATCAAATTTGAATAACTTCTATTTACAGCATACTATGTATAAATAAATAACGGTTGTAAACAAGTAAATTCAAAGATTTAAAATTATTTGCGTATCGTGGTCGCCTCTTTATAATACGACTAGGTTTTGTATTTACCCGCTTATTAAGTTATGTTAGATGATCGGAAATTAACGGTTACCGGATTTAACGCGAACCGTTTGGTAAATAGGTACGAAATGTTATTAATCCTGAGGGTAAACGGAAATACGAAGTTATTAACTAGATTAACGGAGTAAAGTATTACGTTTTTGGTTTATTTATATAAATGGACGAAACTAGCTTAAATGGCAATAACTTATATTTAATAGTAAATGAAAGCGGCGGCGAATCGTAAACGATGTCTGGTGAAATGATATAGAATAAAAAACTAGGTTTAACTAAGCTTTCGTGAAATTAAAACTAACTGTCCAAATAAAAAACTCGATTAGTTTTATAATTAATACCATGTAATAGGTATTTCGAACCCGTTAAATATCGTATTGGATATCTTTAATGAATATACGGTATTTTATATAAACTTATTTGAACGTACGACTTCAAACCCTGGTTCCTTTTAGGTTTTATTCCATATTTTCCCGAAATTAGTTTTAGTAACGAATGATGTAAAGGATGATAAATACGAGGAATTTAAAATATAAGATATCTTTATGATAAAAATAGGGAGGGGTGGGGTTCTTTACGTATTAGTAAAGTAAAAGGGTTATAATAAGTCGGAATGGAAATTACGAAAGAATTATTAATATATTATAACCTTGGATGAATTCGAAGCGAAATAAAAAAAATATTCGGGTTAATAATAATCCGGTACTTTGATGATGACGTTAAATTTATGCTAGGGATAAATACGAGGCAAACTGTTTACACCCCTGAAATAACACTTCATTAATAAATAAAAACAAAAATTGATTATTGAACGAAATTATAATATATAATGTAAAGTCGAATAAATATTACCCGACTATTTCGAATAATATTCGACTTTAAGGCGGCTTTTACCACATTTTAGCTAAAATTTACTTACTTATTATTATTATATTTATTTAGGTTTAGCGAATACCGACGTTATTAGCGTTAGAGGCTTTATTACAACTCACTCCGAACGTTAGGCGATAATAAGAGAGGGGGATGGTAAAAGGTATGGCAAAAACCGGTAGGCGCCGAAAAGGGAGGCTGGTGGGAGGCGGGTCGTACGCGAAACAAAATTAAGAAAGGCGGATAACACGAAGAGGAGCGAGTATTAGGAAAGGTTGATAAAAGATAATATGAGGAAGGACGGATATTAAAGGAGGCTGACGATAAAAAATAACGTTGGGAGGGACGAATATTAAATAAGGCCAATGATAGCAGTAAACAAGAAGTAGAGTGAAAGGCGGGGCGAGGGGAGTAACCTTTTAAACGGGTTACTAAAAATTACAGTACATTAGTTTAGGCCTAGGTAACTCGATTAGTCCGGGTACGGTTTTATACCTGTTCATAATCGGCTCAATTAGTTTATTTTTATAAAAGGTTAATAAATAAGATACGAACAAAATCGTAAATCGTATAATTAAGTCTTAAACGTTGTTTGTAACATTATGTAAACCCTAACTTATATTAATTATAAAAGATATAACCTAAGTAGTTGTATTATTTTAACCCTTTGAATTAAAACTACGAAAAGGTATTCGATGATAGTTAAAGAGGGCCAGGGCAAAAACGTTACGCGTTCAGGTTCGGTTAACCGAAGACGTTTTATTTTTATGAATAAGCGATATAGTAAAAGGCGACGAAAGGGTTCGGGTTAAGTATAAACTCGAAAGGAAAAAGTGGCGTAAGCGTATGACTAAAAAAGTAACGGCTAATACAGCCGGTATAGTAGGAACTCCCTATGCCCGAGCGATATTATAAACCCGGGTAAATTGATTCATTGATTCGGAAAATTCGAAGGTTAAAAGGGGTCGATAAATCAGGACATTTTTTTAACATTTACATGCAGAGGATAAGATAGAGTCCATATCCTTCTTTATAGTAATGTACTAATGTAAAAAGGTACGTAAACCGGGTAAAGCCGTAAATAAATTTATTTTTTAAATATATTACGAAAAGAAATTGATTAACGGTCGGCTTTCTATAAGTTTTTTTTTTTGTAAACTCACCTTATTATAAGCCTTACAATATATATGACACCTTTATATACGATAAAATCAAACATAAAATAAGGAAACATTAAAGTTCAAAAGCCGGTTAATATACGATGTATGAACGTTTTGAACCTATAGTAAAGGAAGCTTATTTTTATGCTCATTATTTCCGAATATAAGAAAATTCTTTAAAAAGCGAAGGGGTTATAATAGGTAGTAAATGGTAAGGTATTAGTATATTATAAAGTAATATACCTTACGAAAAGCTTCATCGTCCCTTTCAGGGGCGCCGGCAGTAACATAACTTAAGTTAAAACTGTTAAATACGTCGGTTATAATAATAAATTAGGAAGAAAAGTAAAGATATATAAGCTTAAATAACTAGTTAGACTATATTGAAAAAGTGAAAAAAGTTATAACAAGATAACTAATAAAGGGGGGGCGATAGCATAAAAAGGAAAAGAAAAAGGTTTAAAGGTTACGTAAAGTCATTTATATATATAAGAACTAGCGGACCAGGTTCGGTAAAGGTTACGTATTATATGGGGCGCGTTATTCGATATTAAAAGTAAAAACGTAACTTTACACAATACGTTAATAAACGCATTATACGGCGCCAGCGGCAAAAAGAATACCTTATACGACGCGTTACGATATGTTAACGGGTACGTTATACGGCGCTAGCGGTAAAAATGATACTTTACACGGCGCGTCAACGGGTACGTTATACGGTGCCGATGATAAGAAGGATACCTTATATGGCACGTCAACGGGTACGTTATACGGTGCCAGCGGTAAAAAGAATACCTTATACGGCGCGTCAATGGGTACGTTATACGATGCCGGCGGTAAAAAAGAGGCCTTATACGACACGTTAGCGGATACGTTACACGGCGTCGGCGATATAAGCTAGACCGGCCGAAACGTTATACGATGTATTAGGCGTAGTATTATCGGTTTATGCTCGACTCGCGTATTAGGCGGGTACGGCCCGCGTCCGGTATTTATCTAAAAGGGCGTCGTAACCCTTATAACATCCGGGGAAAAAGGACTATGTTATAGATTTAAACCGTTGGCCATTAAACCTATAGGTTACGTAACTGTATACGTAATGGGATGGGCCTAGGCCCAGCCCGGGCACGGACCGGATATAGGCCGGACACAACCCGTATACGAATAAGGTACGGTTCGTGTATGGTACATATAAGGGCACGTGATGGGCTGGGTATTGGCCTTACCTAAGGGCCCTACACGTTGGGCTATGGTAGCCTCTTCTAGTCTTCCTTCGTACCTCAATAGTAAATCCCATTTGCTAACTACTTGGCTTACCATTGTAGGTCGGACCATAACATCATCTACATTAACGTCAACGTTAACGCCGAGTTTTGATATCCTTTAATTGAAGTAAAAAAGGGGTAGGAGATTTAAGAATGTAAAATATAATTACTCTTACAACAATTTAAACTATCATTGTTTTTAATAACAATAGTTATTCGCTTGAACCAAAGGTAACTTTAACTTTATTAATATCTTGACGATTAATCTTAATAGCTGTAATGTTTTTCCTTTGTAGTATTACATACTACGAATAGCCTCCTATTAAGTATCTTATTGCCTTTGTATTTATCATAATATCTTAAAGCGTATAATCCGTATAATGATCGCGAAAGTTAAAGTTATGTAAGGGGTTAAGAGCTTAATTAGGGTAAATTTAAAGGTCTTTACTACCCAGACGGTATAGAAAGGCATGATCAGCTAATTACTGGACCGTGCCAAGGGCAGTATTTTCGTATCACTTGATTTTCTTAGGGGCGTTGACGCTGTTAATTGACTCGTTGCCTTCGAAGTTTGTAATTTAATTCAAGTAATCTTATTTAAAAACAATAAGGTATTAGGAGTGATATACTGCCTTTCTGTTATTACGTTAGGAAGGGGGGTACCGAATTGACTAGCAACCAAACTTACTATAAATCTAATATCTCTTACTATTATTACGACGATAATGTTAACGGGTAACAGATCCGCCTAAATCTTGGCCTTATTAGTACTAATATATCTGTTACCTCCAGTCTATAGCCTATAGGCCAAACCTTAAGCATTATAGGCACCCGTACTTATAATCGACGTAATCAACTATAGCAAGGTTTTCTTTATTCACGCTAAGAAAGTTATGGGCTTAGGAATATATACCAAACGAGTTTAGTATACACGTCATTATGGTAGCAAGCGAAGATCTTAACTGGTTAAAAAATCTTTCACAGGTGGTATTTAGGCGTTGTAAAGTGTATTCGAACTCGTTGATGTTATAATCCAGACAGAGGTTGGGCCAAGAAGCAGGCCAGTATGCAACACTACGCCACTAGAAAGCCTGAAGTCTAGAATCAGGCGGAGAACTTCTCTTATGTCAGCAACCCCGGACAGAGAAGGACCGATGGGACCGACAGCGGTCCAGTCGATTATACAGGACTGATGGGACCGACAGCGACTCCAGTGGTTCAGTACTGAAGACGGTATGAAGGATAGGGATATAAGGACACGGTTAGCACCACATAGATAGTATTTCCTTCATAACTCTTCAGTTGTCAATCTAAGTATTCAGTCTACACACCTGAATAGCCTAACGGCTAGTGATTATTCTACAGCACGAACAAACATCTTCTTTATATTGCACCTTTGTTACCTCTGCTACCTTACTGCTAACATAAACCCCCTGACACCTTCTATTTACTCACGGGTATTTAGTGTGATCATTACAGTTGATACCCGTGACTATTATCTATACCTGCTCGCGAAGTGTGGCTTCGTTAACGTAGGCTTTACCCATTGCTTTTTAGCATAACATCAGCTTATTAAACATCTGATTAAGGACATCCATTGGTGTTTCCTCCTTTTTTTCTTTACCATTATTGTAATCTACCACATAGTAGCCTAATATATATGATATTACGCGAGGTGAACGTCGTATTTGAAATGGCCCTTCATACTATCATAAATCTCGCAAAACGTGATCGCTCCAGTAAAGAATATTAGGTAGTAATCCCTAACATACCTTATAATAATTCCTGGGAATAATAAGTAAAAACATGAAGATAAAACCTATAGTAGGCTTTCGCGTGTAAGTAAATCTAAAGGGGGAAGGTTTTTGAGGAGTTTACCGATTAAATTGCTAAGGGGTGATAGGTACTTAGAGGTTTTGGGAGGCCTAACGATTTTGCTTAGTTAACTGGTGTAAAGCGCCAACGTCAATACCTCTGGCTACGTTGACGGCCGCTACTTTACATGCTTTGCCGCCATTGAAAGCATCCTCGCGCTGTCATATAAAGGTACTAAATTACCGAATAGATTAACAGGTTCCTTATCGTTAGCGCGTAAAGAGGCTTAACTTAGCTAAAGAGGGTAAAGGGGAGGTCCCCGGGAATGTATGTATAGGTGTTGAAATCCTTTAACGCCTTTTTTCCTCTAAAGGTTTTAAGGATTTAGGTTTTAAAAGCAGTCTTTTTGCTCAACCAGTTCGAACAAGGTTTCCGCTAATTTTACCGGAGTTATTTTAGGAATGTAAATACCACAACGTGTAACCTTCTTTTTTAGTCTGGCTTCAACCGAACGTTGGATTATCTTTTATATGTGAAGAGTCTAGTAGTAAAAAAACGTTTGAAAATATTTGAAAGTGCGGGTACTACGACTATAGTCGTTACCAAAATCCGTTTCGATAATATATTAGTTAACGTAGTTGGTCAGGTAAGCTTTAATTTAGGTTTCGTTAATATCCTTAATCTAAAGTTATTGGTCGTAGTGGTTGACCAGAACTGATCCGAGGTTCTTGATTGCTTCTTTTCAAGCGGGGTTAGTAATAGCCTGAAATTAAGCACTTGCAGTAGCCTTTTTGACGTTTTTACTTATATAGGACATATAAAACGTGTAGGATGAGAGACTTGGTGATTTTGGGTGTAGGGGACTTGGTGTTTTAGCTTGAAGTCATGTGGGAACTTGGCGATTTGGCGAAGAGTCGTGTGACATGGCTTTCTCGGTGTAACTTGACGATTTTTGGTATTTTCGCTTATATCAGTGAACTTGACGATTGAATCAACGTAAAGGAAGTAAAAAATTAAATTAGGGGTAAAGGTTTGGTGTAAAGGGTAAGGTCAAAGGTCGTTGTTGGTGGTAAAAGGCAAATGTTGTTTGTTGCAATTGTTTTAACCGTGGGACTTAGTCTTTTTTGCAGTAGTAGCACCCGTAGTAGTATTGACTTAACTTTTTGCCAATTTTCCGAAATTTAAGACTCATGACAGTTAACATCAACGTCTTGAAAAGGGATCAATGAATATTTCTTAGTCTTTTCTATAGCGATGCTGTCGCTACTTCTAAACTGCTGTGAAAACCGATATAGCTTAAAAGTCTTTTATACTTACTGCTGTAAAAACCGACGCAACAGTAGAGGCTCTTTGTAAGAATCTTCCCTCTACCTTGGTATTTTCAAAGAGTAACCGAAAAGTAGCTTTTTTTCCTACTTGGCTAATCTGTACTTAAGCCAATAAGTACTGAAGCCAATAAGTATTGATCAGTGTTGTTAGGCCTTAGAAGTTATAATGTTGTCGATTCGATTGGTTGAAGTAACAGTAGTATTGCGTGGTCAGATAGTGGATGTATTGTTCTAGGTTTGGCAGACCGCTAGCCGGTCTGTACAGTAATTTGTATAGTCAATTGCTTGGCCCATGCCTTAGAATGAAGTGCAGCGTACTGCACTCGACCTATACCCAATGCGGTAAGTCTCCACAAAGTAATACACTCAACTTGCAGTTCAGTATAGTAAACTTTATTGCAAATAAAGTTGACCTGCTGCACTGCATATAATACTATTCCAACAATGGGTTTACTATTTTAAATATAACATTTTTCGAAGTCTTTTGCTCATTACGCGAAATAGAGTATTATATGTCGCAAAAAGCCCGTATCTCCTAAGTATATCTCAAAGGCTTTTAAGGTAAAAGGAAATTTGAAAACATAAAATCCCAAATTTCTCTAACGAGTAGTAGAAGGACCGAGTACGTTAATACAAAATTTAAGAAATTGAACTGAATAAAACGAGACAAAAATTTCATTTAACGAAATGATAATATCATACTTGTTGAAGTAGGTAAAAATAGCTTTCAAATGATTTATATAACCCTTAAACATATTTAAAAAAACACAATCTCATTGATAAATATTTTGTAAAATTTGTTAAACCGACGTAACTTATAATCAATAAATAGTTGCACTTGGGATAGCATATTACCCCAACTTATAAAAACCGCTTGATTTTTTTTTTTTTGAGGCTTTGATAAATAATCAAAGTAAAATTGGTACAATAATAAGGGTAAACGAAAAGCTAAAAGAATTTTTTTTATATTTATAATAAAAGCTCATTATTTACCTTATATTAATTGTATAACCTACGACTAAGAAGATAAATGGTAATTTTGTTAAAATGGTTACCCAATTCACCGGTCGAAAATTATAAACGATGCAATCTTTATTCTCATTATATACTCGTTGTTAAATAACAAATACCGATAATACAAATAGCGAAGTATTATTCATAAATTCCATCCTATTTTAATCATATAATTTATTAAACTAGGTGTCAATAAGCCTTTTTTTTTTTTAGAAACTAGGTATTAATGCCGTTAAGCTTGTATTTCTGTTCATCGTTCACTTACGAAACTTTCATCGTATCGTCTTTATCTTACTACATGGAAATTATGTTTTTTTATAGCAAGGGGAATTTATTAAATAGGCGCGTAAACCGTAATACCTGATGTTTATCGATATTATTAATATTGGAATCAATGCTAGCCTTAACTATAGGCATATTATCCGGTGTATATAGCCCGAGAACCTTTGCTATAAGTCGTAAAACCTGAAGATCTTCATTTTCTACAAGCTTTACAAAATAACCTTTCTTCGATAAATAAGCTAAATGAAAATACATGTTAAACTGAACTTCAACATTTGAAAATAACATTATTATATGAATAACTGATTATTTTGAAAAATTGACTTCATAACAAATTATAACTGGTTTCAAATCGAATGTATTTTAACTTATATTTACCGAATATATAAGTGTTATAAAGATATTTTCCCAGTTGAAAAAATACATAGATTCTCACACTTATTCATAATACCTAAACAAACGCTATGCAAAACGGTAATTTTTTTTGAAAAAGTATTGTAAAATATAATAAAATGAAAGTTTAAAATATCTAAAATTACGTTGAAAGCCATGAAATAACTATTTATAAATATAAAATATTGTCGTGTGAACAGCTTAATATAACGTATTAACATTTTTAGTAATTGGTAAGACTTAATTAGGTAAGCACAAATAATTATATTTTTTTATAATTAATTGTAAAGTTTTGAGTATTTTAAATGATATTTGAAAAAAGATGTTCAGATAATCGAAATGTAAAGAGTCCGTATCTAAAACCGTTTATCGTAAACACATCTAGTCATTCATAAATAAGTAACCCGTTTATAATCTAGATACGATTGAAACTTTATATGTTTTTGCCAAAAGACCAGGTAAAGTATGCGTTTCTAGGCTAGAAATATATATATATATATATATATATATATATATATTTGGTAAACGAGAACACTCGGTTATTGATAAGTATTATAAATTGAAAAACGAAAAACATAAAAATAATACGTTTAGGAAAATTGTTATCCAACAATGTTTTATTTGCCAGCGATTTTCTGATCTCATTATTCATAGATATTTTGATATGATCTTTATTAATGATTTTACTTATATGTCAACGTAAATAAAGGCCGTTAATCATAAATAATGCCTGTTAAGGTGCGACAGATGGAGCTTACAAAATTCAAAGGTACTATAAATACGATTAACGCCTATAAAGTTTACTGATCTAAGAAAAAAAAATTATATTATTATATTTAAACCTTTACGTACTTTGATATCTTTACATGATGAGTTTTAAAAAGTTTAATATCATCTGTAAAATTATATATACAACGCGTTATCTCGATATTAGCGTAAATAACAAAGAGAATCTTACTTACAGAATTACCAGGTAAATCCAAAAATTACTTTGATAAGTTAAGTAAGAATGCAGATTATTTATATTTATTATTAGCTTCGTCTTCTGAATAAACATTGTATAATCCGTTTCGTCATTTACTGCCGTCACAATAATGACAAACCTAATTACGTTGTGAATCCCACTAACCATAGTTTTATTCTCGTTGATAAAAAGTTGTCCTTATCGATCAAAGTCTCGGTTTTAATTACTATAACGTTAATTTATATTTCGATATGTTAATAATTTATTTTCAACATATTTATAAGCCTGGTACTAACATTTATCACGATTTTGTAACGGACAACTACGTTGATCTTGATTATAAAAATTATACGAGTAATTATTACGTTTCTCGTACCTATTTTAAATTTACTATAGTCTATATTAGGAATATTATATTCGAAAACCATATAAATGAACATTGATAGAATAATCTCGCGAGTTGTATTTAAAGGGTTCTAAGGATCAAACTTCTAAATGGTAAAATAAATACTGGCGTTATGCCAATGGTAATAACAAAAATTTACTTTTTTCGACCAATTGCATGTAAAAACGTATCGTTTAGCTGCAATGAAGAGA
The DNA here is from genome assembly GCA_038502455.1 of Anisogramma anomala. Taxonomy (NCBI): domain Eukaryota; kingdom Fungi; phylum Ascomycota; class Sordariomycetes; order Diaporthales; family Gnomoniaceae; genus Anisogramma; species Anisogramma anomala. The sequence continues at coordinate 9,395,954 of JASMMZ010000001.1, read as the reverse complement.
ATATAGATATCATTATACCGTAAACTCTATAATTCTCTATATATCAGATATTATACCCTTTAAATTTGTATTATTTCGATTTAAAGTGCTCATAATTTATATATAATTATATTTTTTGGATGTATTTACGTAAATTATACTCGTTATCTAATAAATTACAAAACTTAAAATGTAAAGAATGAAAGTTAGATGTTATTTAGCCGACGTATATGATAAAACATTTTTTCGAAGCCTTTATAAATAGATTAAGGTCTTTGCCTTATAAATAATAACACCTGATGACCAAATATTCGATAGTTAACTAATATAAAGTTGAACCCTATTGTTGGTAAGCCTTAAACGTTGCAACGTTGTTGATTCGATTGGTCGAAGTAATAGTAGTATTGTGTGGTCAGATGGTGGATGTATTATTCTAGGTTTGGTAGACTGCTAGCCGGTTTGCACTGTAATTTGTATAGCCAATTGCTTAACCTGTGCCCTAAAGTGAAGTGCAGAGTACTGTACTCAATTTACACCCAATGCATTAAGTCTCCACAAAGCAATACACTTGCAGTATAGTCAACTTTACTGTAAGTAAAGTTAGCCTACTGCACTGTATGTAATATTATTCTAATACTAGCGGCTTTTTAGTTTGTACGCGTACGTTAGTGTGGCTAACCAATCTTTTCCAGTTGCCACTGAATTGCCTCCTCATTAACTAGATAGACCCCTATTAATTCCAGTTAACTCTAATACTGAATTGCAACCAATTGTATACAAATTAACCCCATTTGACCTCAATTGTTCCAATGCTACGAGGTCCAAGTTTGTCAACTCTCACAAGTTCTTTCACCATAGCCTTTCGCAATTTCAATTATGTCACTTAAACAGGTCACTATTATTAATCCTCTGACAGTCTTTCAATCTGCCAGTACATCCTCCGTTACGTGATCTGGACTTTCCGTGCAATTTATTCACATAATCCTCAATATATATAGTCAGCTTATTACTATCTACAAACCTTTCTAGAGCTTTGTTTGGCATAGTCTTTATTATAACGTTTGTAGGATTATCTTTGCTATCGATCCATTGGAACTCCTTAATCTCCCTCCCTTTGTAGGCTTCGCGGAGTGCTATTACGTCGATTATTAGGCGTTTTTCACTAGTGGTTCCGAGCTTTAAAAGGCATTCGAAAAGGCTCCTTAAGTCGGTACAAATTATCACCGGAATAGGAAAAATCCGTAGCTGCCTGGTAATGTGGTTAAAGGTCTCTTATAGTAACATACCTATGTTAAAACCCGTCATTATACCGTAATCCTTCGAAACTAACACGCTTCGTATAATTCTCTTACACTTAACGGAAGTTTAATAAATTAGGTTATTGATAATGTTAGATTAATCTTTCTGATCATCTTTGTTAACGAGGGTTATTAAAAGGCTGATTTATAAAAACAAGTCGGTATTATCTACAAAAAAACTCATTCATATAAATCATTTTCTTAGTTCTTAAAAGGTTTATTAATACTATATTAATTCTACGGTCCAGATTCCGCATTTGTTACTTCAACCTTTTATTTGATCGATTGAAGTTTTTATCCGCTGGTATTTATACTTGTATTATAATAGATAAATCGTATAAGGCTTTTAGTTAATATAAAGTAGCAATAAAACTTTCCGTACACGTTATTTTAAGTACTGTTAAGCTCTGATCTTATTGATTTTGTCGATTATAGTAAAAATAGCACCCTAGTCCTTTTGGCGAAAGTTTAGGCCAGTATTAACATTAAATATACGAATTAAGGATTTATTAAAGTTAAATTGGTTATTTTCTGTTAATGTCGTTACCGGCTTACAATTTCAAAACTTAAAATCCTTAATTATTTGTTATTTTAATACCATAAAGCTAATCGTTCCGACGAAAAGGGTATCGTTAATTTACATATTCACTATATCGAAGTCCTTCTTTTACGTTAACAATAAGTACGGATCGTATATTAAAGACTATATCATTAACCGAGACTTAAAGTATAACTGGTAAGTTAAAACAAGTAAAAGTTTACTTTAGATAATTTATATAGTAATGTAATACACTGTATTACCGTTTCCGGTAGGTAAATAAGACGAAGTTCCTATAATAATTTTAATAATACAATCCGTTATAAATCTGTTGCTAATTGTATATAAGTTTACGTAATATTACGGTTATTAAATGTAAATTTACCTTGAATTTTAGTCAACAAACTTGTTATTAGGGTAACCACCAAGCGTTAACTAATCTTTTAAATCGTTGACAACCACGTAAGAATTTAGTCCTTACCTTTATCGCCGTATCCTTAAACGATTAACCGTAACTTTTCATACGACCGCCCCGTATTTTTACCTTTAATTTAGTAAATAATCTTCGACTTAAAGATCGTGATATTTGGGTTTTAAAGGTTAAATTCAACTTTCGATATAAATTATACCATACTTCGAATTAATAAACCATCGATTTCCACTCTATCGCTTTTCTTAAAAGGTTTACCGAAAGTTTTAGTTATCCCTTATACCCTAAGTTTCACTACCAAGTCTTCGTTATCCTTTTTTTCCTATTTAACTAAGCAATATTATGAATACAACCCAGTGTATATTCCTTCTTTTTAAGATTTCTCCTCTTCGGGGATTATCCGCGCCAACAGCGTTCTATTAGCTTGTCGATAACGGATTAAGGAGGTTCGTATTAACTCAGTCGTTTAACTTAAGGGTGTTTATCGCTAGTAGACTTAATATAAGGCTTAACCTGAGTAATTCGGAAAGATATAGGGTCTTTAACAATTTCAAAAACCACTTTAAAGTTTGTAATACTTAATATCTTGTATGGCCCCTTCTATTTACCTAGCTTCCGCTATATAAAGACCTCACTTTATAATGATGAAGTAAACATGTCGATTATTATAAGCCCATTTCTAATATTAAGGGCGTTATTAACTTAACGTCGTAACGATTCCCTTCGCAGTTCCCTTAAAATTTTACTATAGGTTACAACACAGTTTTAATTATTTGCCGAGGAAGGAGATTCCCTCGTTAGACGTAAGTACGCTCCAAAGACTAAGAATGTTGGTATTAAATCGTTAGGGCCTACGGTGTCATTAAGACCTTTCACTGTTATTTATAGGCGTGCCTCCGGATCCGTAAAACTTCCAATTTCTAGCATAAGGATATTATACGTTCGGCGAAATAGGGAGTATACCTTTTTAACCTTTCTAATGTTTTAGTAGGCTTTTATAAGTACCTATTTATACTAAATAACCATTATTTTAGCATCTTCCTAAAATTATGTTGCTGCAAAGTTAGTATCAGTATCGTAGACGATGACGTTAAATAGACTCAAGTATATGCTAATCTACAATATCCTTAATATTTCCTACATATCTTTTTCCGAAAAGAACTTTAGAAACTTGGCTCCGTAAAAAAAGTTTACGAAGTTAACGACGTAAAAAACAGGCTTATTATTTAAGTAAAATACGTTAATAAAAATCTTATAATTAAAGTCCTTATAGTCTTTGAGTATAAATTTAAATCTTCAGGGAGCTTGAAATATGTTTAACAATATTAAAAAAGCTTTTTAATAGCTTTTAAGGAAAAGTATTCCACATCATTATACTCTGCAGACTTTAGAACTTTATATAGTTTATCAATAACTATGTGGTTAGAACGCTAGTATAGTTAAAGTATCTCTTACTCTATTAGGTTTAACACCACTACTTTCGAACCTTAAAGATGAAACCATAGGTACCTCCACTTAAAGGTAGGTGGAAACCTTTAGCCGTTTTTAACCAGCTCGTTTGTGTTAACGTCCACATTAATACTGAAAGTCTTTATGTTCTTTAGTCAAAGTAAAAAAGGGGTAGGAAACTTAAGGATGTAAAACGTAATCGCTTTTACAATAGTTTAAACTACCGTTATTCCCAGTAACGATAGTTATTCGCCTAGACTAAAGCCAACTTTGGTCTTACTAGTATTGTAACGATTAATCCTAGTAACTATAGTGTTTTCTCTTCGTAATACTATATATTACCAATAGCATTTTATTAAGTAACTCATTACCCCAATACCTAGCTTAATACTTTAAAACATATAGTCCGCGTAACGATTGCAAAGTTTAAATATATATAAGGGGTTAGAGGTATAGTTAGGATAAAGGTAAGGGTCTTTATTACCTAAACGGTATAAAAAAGTATAGTCGGCTATTTACTAGGTTACCGTGTCAGAAATAGTATCTTCGTATTATTTAATTTACTTAAAAGAGTTAACGGCGTTAGTAAGCTTATTGCCTTTAACATTTACTACCTAGTTCAAGTAATCTTATTTCGAAGTAATAGAGTACTAGACGTAATACGTTTCTTTCCTTTTATTACGCTCGGTGGAGGGGTAATTAGTTAATCAGCAACTGGTCTTACCACAAATCCAATATCTCTTACTACTATTATGATGATAATACTTACGGTTAATAAGTTCGCCTAAATCTTGCTAGCGTTAGCGTAGGTGTTGCCTTTAGTTTAAGACCGAGGTTAATAGACCTAAACTTAGGCGTTATAGACGCCCGTACTTGCGGTCGACTTAATTAACCATCGTAAGGTATTCTTTATCCACGTTAAGGAAGTTGTCGGCTTAGGAATATATACCGAGCGAATTTGGTATACGTACTATTACAATGGCAAGTGAAAAGCGTAACTGGTTAAAAAAGCCTTTACAAGTGGAATTTGAGCGTTGTAAAGCGTATTAAAACTTATTAACGCCCGTAATAGCTGCCCATACCTGCTCGCGAAGTGTGACTTCACTAGCGTAAGCCTTCTCCATTATTTTCTAACACATTATCAGTTTATTAAGCATTTAATTAAAAACATCCTTTAGTAATTCCTCCTCTTTCTTCTTTTCTATTATTATAATTTACCGTATAGTAGCTCAATCTATGTAGTATTACATAAGATGGACGTTATATTCGAAGTGGCTTTTCATATTATCATATATCTTGCGAAATGTAGTAGCGTTCGTTAGGAAACTTAAATAGTATTTTTTAGCGTAACCTGTAAGGATTCTGGGGAACAATACGTGAAAACCAGAAAATGGGACCTCTATCCACTTGCAGATATTTAGGAAAGGCATTATCTTAGTGTCGAAAAAGTTATAAGGCTTCCCGTCATACTTCTTTATATTATTCCAAATCTTAGCGAAATCCGTTATCAACTTGTAATTGATGTTAACCATCTTGACAGGTCTTAGAGGAAGGTTGCAATAGTCATCCCAGACTTAATTGGTATTTCCTAGCGATTTAAATCTTAAAGGTTTTGAAGCATATATTAAGAGTAATTACTAGTCGCCTGGTCCAATAGGTAAAGTCTTGTAATAGGGCTTGTAATTGGCTTTCGTACATAAGTAAATCCGAAGAGAAAGGGGTTTTAAGGTGTTTGGCGATTATAGTACTAAGGATCGATAAGGACTTATAGATTCTGAGATGCCTAACGATCTTGCTTAATTAAATGGTATAAAGCGCCAACATCAATACCTCTAACCGCGTTAACAGCCTTCGCTTCGCATGATCTTCCGCCGCTAAGAGCGTACTCTGCGCTATCACGTAAAGATACTAAGCCGCCGAACAGGTCAACAAGTTCTTTATTATCAACGCGTAAAAAGGATTAGTTTAGTTAAGGCTAAAGGGGAGGTCCTCTGGATTGTATATAAGGGCGGTAAGATTCCTCGGCACCTTTTCTTTTAGGCCGTAGGTCTTAGGGGTATTTTTCAAGCTAGGCTATGTTGGAGAGGACTTAGGCTAACATTGTGGTGCCTTATATTTAAACGAATATTTCTCGCTTTTTCAATTTATACCTAAGCCTTAATTTAACCCCTTTTTAAATTGCTTTTCATATATTCATTATGTAGACTTTAAAGAAGTTACGGTACGCATAAAAAGCGCGGTTGGGGTCGTGCTTAATATTATGCTTAACGATGAAACATCCGACGAAATTAGTAAAGTATTTTTCCGTAAATTCTTCATCAACATATCGGGTTTAGAGGTCATTATCGAAATACTTGATAAAAATGGCTCTAAAGTCTTTAATAGTCTATTTCCTAATAAGGTTGGTAATAGCTTCGAAGTGGGCACTTGTAGCAAACATTTTAATAGGTATGGAGGACGAAAAACTTGGTAATTTTGGGCGTAGAGACTTGGTGTTTTGTTATAAAGTCGCGTGAAAACTTAACGACTTGGCAACTTGATAACTTGGTAACTTGACGTAAAGTTACGTAACGTGTTTTTTTTTTGGCGTAACTTGGTGTTTTCTCTCAAAGCCACGAATTTAACTATTAACGTAATGTAGGAAGTGAAAAAGAGTAAAATAAGGGCAAAGGTTTGGTATAGAGGTTAAGGTTAAAGGTCGTTTACAGTAGTAGAGGTCGAAGGTTGTTTATTGTGGTTGTTTGACGTAGGGACTTAGTCGTTTTGACAGTAGTAGCACCTACAGTAGTACTAACTTAGCCGTTTACCAACTTATTATTTAAGACTTTGAACGATTAATCTTAACGTTTTTCTTTAAGAAAAATTACTAAAGATTTCTTGGTGTTTTCGATAGCGATACCGTCGCCTACTTCTAGGTTGTCGTTAGGAACTGGCGCAACCCAAAAGTTTTCTTTGTTTTCTTGCTGTTAGAGACTAACGCAGTACTAATAGAGGCCCTTTACAAAAATCTTTCCTTTACCCTATTCGCTGTTGTTAACCTAGAGCGTAACCGGAAAATAGCCTTTTCTTTTACTTGGTTTATCTGTACTTAACATAATAAGCAGACAAACACTAATTCGTGTTAGTAGGTCTTAGACGTTGAAACGTTGTCGATTCGATTGGTTGAAGTAATAGTAGTATTGCATAGTCAGATGGTAGATGTATTGTTCTAGGTTTGGCAGACCGCTAGCCGGTCTGCACTGTAACTTGTATGGCCAATTGCTTAGCCTGTGCCCTAGAGTGAAGTGCAACGTACTACATTCAACTTACACCTAATGCAGTAAGTCTCTACAAAGCAATACACTTGCAGTACAATCAACTTTACTTACAGTAAATTTGGCCTATTGCACTGTATATAATATTATTCCAACACTTATAATAATATTTAAAATATATCGATAATTTGAAATTCGGCATTTTTATAAGTTGATTTGTTGATAGGGTCTATTACTTTCACACGTTAACGTAAAAGATAGTAGAAGAGTAATCGTAAGATTGGTAGTATTGATGATAGATAGTTTTGAAGGGAGAAGAGGTATCTGGAGTGTGTACGCCTCAAGTGAGAGCTTATAAGCTCTCACACAGACCGTAACACTCTACTATACACTCTGCCAACGTCCCTTCCAGGGCATGACATGCTATCATGCACTCTACAAGAGTGCACCTTATAGCGTAACCATTATCGTGCACTCTGCAAGAGTGCATTTTGCAGCGTAGCACATTACCATGCACAATGCAAGAGTGTATCTTATAGCGTGACCGTTTACTAACTATAGGTATATATATAACCATATCAACAGGATTCGATATTTAAAAATACATTTAAATGATACTTTAAAAACCAAACATAAGCATAAATAACATCTTTACCGATAATAATCATATTAATATCCTTAAAATCGCGATATTCAAAATTAAAAACCCTAATATCATTGCGTTTAAATTTAAATAAGATAGAAAACATATATTATATTTTTATAGCAATTAAAGCATAAGTATGTTCGCGAATATAATAGTTGTAATCGTTGTTTAGTGGATCAATAAAGTCGGGTTAACGTTGTCGTTATTTCGAGGTATATAAAACGTCTCGAAAGGCTTTCATCTCGCAAAATCCAACGCCTCATGAAATAACGGTTCGCTAATTTAATAATATATTTAATAATACATTTGCTGCAATTCCTATCAATTGACATTAAAAGTCAAAAAAAGGCGGCTAACGAATTTTCCAAAGAAATCATACGATCCGTGGTAGATACGGGTAGGTTAATATGGTCGCTATCTTATTAAACTTATTAAAAACCTATAATAAAATGGTAATTTAATAAGGGAAAAACATTGATAATATTTAAATAGGCTAAAAAAAATTAATATAAACGTAAATCGAAAAAGCGTTAAGAGACGTTGGACGACAAATAAAAAAGGTGTAATAGAGGAAGATAACTAAGGTAACGATAATGTAAAGACTAGCTTCGTAACCAAAACTGGGTTTTTACGCCTTAAAACTAGTTTTTTGCAACCTAAAACTGTTTTTTCGCGCTGTCAGCAACTTGGCAATTAAACGGCATAGAAATCAGCGAAAAGCTGTTGTAACTCGAGGTAACTTATGCCAAGGAGGGAAATGGCGTAAGATTGGATGGTTGGGTAAGTGGTTCGGTAGTGTGCATAAGTGGCTCTGATGTAGATGAAGAACGGAGTTCAGGGGAAGGGTAAAACTTGATAGGTCTGCAGAACGTAAAAACAGCTACCATTTATGGCAGTGTTTCAGGGTAAAGCCAAAAAAAGGTCCAAACGGCCAAAAATAGAGTGGTATTGAAAATTGAAGGAGGAAGAAAAGTAAGTTAGGTTTGTTTTCAAGAACAGAGACTAAGTAGGCGGTGCTGGCTACAGGGGTGCCCCCTGTACGCCGCCACAAACAGAAGCTTCATGACCAAAGAATTGTCTTGGAATGTGGAGGGGGGGACAACGAGATGGCGTTACTTGGACCACCAACCTTGCCGGAAGCGGTCATTCACTGTACGTATCCTTTCTAATTCATAACAGGCCTTGATGGAAGTCTGATGGTTTGTGTGCTACAAGTGAAAGTCCTCACACCCGCGCCACCACGCCGCCAACGGGCCTCTCCCGCCTCCGGATCCCCACCCAGCACTCCAGCGGCTTCTTCGAGAAGCCCTCGTGCGACTGCAGCCGCTGCTGGTGCAGCACGAACTCGTAGCGGTGCAGCGCCGTGCCCAGGATCAGCGCCAGCTCCATGTGCGCGACGTTCTGGCCCACGCACGCGCGCGGCCCGTGCGAGAACGGGTTGAAGGCCGTCCGCTGCCGCGGCGTCAGGCGCCCGGGCCGCCAGCGGCCGGGCCGGAACGCGCCGGCGTCCGCGCCCCACACGGCGGCGTCGCGGTGCAGCGTGAAGCTCGGCACCGACACGACCGTGCCCGCCGGGAAGCGGTCGCCGCCGTGCGCGAGCCCGTGGGGCCCCGTCACGATGCGGGGCAGCCCGAGCGCGGAGGTCGAGTGCAGGCGCATGCCCTGGAGGAAGGGGGTTTCTGTTATTAGCCTTGCGACCTGCGCGCCGGGAAGGGAAGGGCCGCCCGCCGATGGGGGTGGTGGAGTGGGTACCTCGTCGATGCAGTTGCGGAGGAAGGGCAGGCTCCGGACCTGCTCGTAGGATGCGATGGGCGCGTCGAATGGAATGGCGGCGTCCAGCTCGGCGAGCAGACGCGGCAGGACCGTTCCTGGGGCGGCTCGTTCGCCATGGAGGATCCAGTACCTAGATGGGAGTCGGTCATTGTCTTCGAGTGGAATGTGACTGTGGGAAGCGAGCCATGGACTCCCAGCAGGCAACTGGAATACAGAACCCCCCAACCGATGACTTACAGCACCGCACACGCTGTATTCGACACCGTGTCGCTCCCAGCAATGAGCTGCGCCAACGTCTCCGCAACAAGCTCATCCCGCGGCATCGGCTGCCCCGACGCGTCCTTGGCATGGCACAGCATGTCCAGGATATCATGCCGGCGCCTCCCCTCCTCGCGGCCGCTCTCTTCGGCGCCGGCGCCGATGCCGGCCCCCTGTTCCAGCCGCTTCCCGACCGCCGCGACCGCGATCCCGTGCAGCTGCGCGACCGCGCGTAGGCCGCGGGCGAAGAACGGGTCCGGCAGCCAGCGCGCCCACGGCCGCAGCGCCGCCGGCAGCAGCCCGAGGGCCGCGCTGACCTCGCCGCGGCGGTTGAGCGCCTCGGCGCCCGCGGCGACGCGCACGCGCCCGGCGGTAGAGGAGGAGGAGGAGGAGGCGGGGGCCGCGCGCGCGCTCGCGCTCGCGCTCTCGCACTCGTCGCGGCCGCGCGCAACCATGCCGAAGGGCGCGCCGAAGGCCAGGTCGCCGATGATGTCGAACGCCAGGAACGTGCACCACGGCATCATGTTGACGGCGGCGAAGCCGGTGCCGGAGCCCGCGAGGCGGTCCAGCTGCGCCGCCCAGCGCTGCAGGTTGCGCGCCATGTGCGGCTCGAACGCGTGCACCGCGCCCGGCGAGAAAGCGTGCGCCACGATCTTGCGCTTGCGCGTGTGCTCGGCGCGGTCGCGCACGTTGAAGACGCTAGGCACGCCCGACACGAAGGCGTCGTAGAAGTGGCTGTTGGGGGAGAGGGGATGGGCGGGCGAGGGGGGTCGCGGTGCGGTGGGAGGATGGACACTGGTCAGAGGCCTGCTCTCTCTCTCTCTCTCGCTGTTCTACCTGATGTGGACCCTGCCAACGGGACACAGGCTTGAGCACTCACTCTTTCAGGAATCCATTGCCATGAGCGTACACCGTCTGCAAGGCTTCCGGGGTAGCGATCGAGATATGATTGTACCCGATCCGCACGACTTTTCCGTATTTTCGGTGCGCATAGTCGACCCACGCGTACTTCTGCCCTTTGCGGGCTCCAAGAACCAGCCAGATGTTGCTGAACTTGGCGAGTGTAGGCCCGGGAACGTGCTTGAGAGACCGGTAGGTGGTGAAGTAAGGGACGATGTAGTATGAAATTAGCCAGGACAACGACAGGACACCGGCCAGGGCGGCGTAATAGGTAAGCTCCATGTTTGGGCGATATTGGCATTGGGAGAGCTCTGGCGATGGACATCTCTACAGGATGAGCAGGAGGCTGACTCGACTCTCGTAGAACATCATGCAGTGAGATGGCACTCGAAAGCGGGGGATGTTGCACTGCTGCTCTACAACCGGAAAGGAAACCCGGGGCACAGCATAGGGGTCCTTATCGATCGGATGATACATATTCCATGCTGGTTCTCATTGAGATCTATCCAGACGGTTGGTTGGTCTTGGTCTCGTGGGCTATATTCGCTTGATCAACGCAAATGGCATGCACTCCGACATTCTGCCTCTCGTACGGCGCTCTCGGCCTGGTTTTCATGGCAACAAACCTATCCAATAGCAGTCATGTCATTTCTGTGATAGCATTGCTTCTGATAACGGCAGGTGACATACGATGGTCATGACTCATGCGCGTCGCAGAAACCTCCGTCCACATCCTCATGATATCCTGAAAAGTCCCGCGCCTTCGTTGGCGCGCCCAAAAGCATCCCGCGGCGTAGGTGTACCGGGTACCATAGGCCCCTCTTGCGTTCTCCGGCTCCATATGTAACGCCCTGACAATGCCCTAATACATCCCCTCCCATAGTCAGGAAAATAGGCTCCCATTCCCAAGGGCACGGCAACAAGAGCCTGTGTCCAGATCCCAAGACAACAGGTGCTGCACGCGCGGACCTGTCTCGGCCTCGCATGCCATCAAGCAAGGGGAGGCCGCCGTGACCGCTTGATCAGTCATCGACTATCGAGTGGGTGCCGCTGCTACTCGACCCGGACGTGGTGGACATGTCGCGGCGCGCTATGGAGACGAGGCGATAGATGCCGAAGCCAATCAGGGCGAGGAGGACGAACAGCACGATGATGATGATGGCGATGGTGTCGTTTTGTTTGACCATCTTGGCGGTGGGGATGGGTATGGGCGGGCCCGTCTTGGAGGTTGGAATGCAGCTGGCGTTAGGAGTTCTGGTGACCTGAGCGTTGGGCACTTAGTGAGGCGAGGAGAAGGGGTGTGTGAGTGAGTGAGTGCGTGTGTGTGTGTGTGTGTGTAAATAAACAGTTGGAATGGCAGGAAAAAGTACATGGAAAAAATTAGTCGAGCGGTGGTGGTGCATGTGTGCCCTGCCACCGACTTTAGCAGGCCATGTCAACAGAAAATCACAGGGCTGGGGAAAAGGGAAAAGACCTGACACGCTCGGCCCTGTTCCCAACCACCCAGCTTTGTGGTTTGTGCCATGAAGCCGAGTGTGCATTGCTGGCAGCTCAATGCATGATGGCCTGCACCAGTGCTTCCATTGGCATGTTTTTGCAAAAGTTCGACGTGGATGAGACCTTTCCATTTGCAGTTTTCAACTCTTCAACAGTGACTTGAGCTTTGATCCCTGCAAGCTCAAGCTCAGCTTGTCAGCACGTCATTACGTCATTTTCAGATCGGCGGGTGCCTGGGAACTACCTAGGAACCCCTGGGAACCCCTGGGAACCCCTGGGAATACCATCCCTGTTCACTATCTGTCCCGACTCTTGGTGGCCCTTGCAATTATCATCTTTACCGTGTGGTTGTGGGTGAATTCCACGCCAACCGTTCACCTCGGGTGCGACTCCGCTGTGCTTGTCACGATTTCTGTCCGTATTCGGCGTCCGGTCTGTGGTTGGTCGTCGCCTCCAACGCTGCGCACTGGTCAATCTGGCAGCTTACGTGCCATTACCCACAGCGTCCCACATAGTAAGTATACCACGCACTGCATTGCCCCGACAAGTCTTCCAACTGCTAAGTTGATAGCTTGCGAGCTATTCAGGAGACCCCCCACCCCCCCAACGGAAAACGGCTTCTTTTTGAAGCCGTGGCCACCATTTGTAACCAGATGACGTGATATCACCGGCCGCGGGCCCCCTCCTCCGCAGCGGCACATGAGACCGACTCCTCTTCTGCCTGTACCCAGACCATGGCCTTCTCGCGCCTCCAAACTGCTATCTGGGGCGCGCCCTCGATCGAGCGCTCGCTGCTCATCAAGCTCGACAGCACCGTGCTTATCTACTTCAGCCTGATCTGGTTCCTGTTCGGCATCAACCGTGCCAGCTACTCGACCGCCTACATCAGCGTGCGTATTGTCTACGATTCGTTCCGGCCACTATGTGCTGACCCACACACTCTGTAAGGCATGAAGGATGACCTCGGCTTCCGGGGCAAGGACTTCAACTACATGTCGACCACCTATCTCGTGTGCTACGCCGTCATGCAGATGCCCGCCACCTCAGCGCTGACCGTCGTGCGCCCCAAATACGTCTTCGTGCTGGCCAACACCGTGTGGTCCGTCCTGACGCTCGTGACGTTCCGCGTCGGCGCCGTGTGGCAGGTCTTGGTGCTCAACGGGTTCGAGGGCGCCTTCTCGGCCGTGGCCTAGTCAGTTCCCCCGCTTCCCTTGCCCAATCCCGCAGACATGGGAGCCAAGCGAGTCGGGAGCTGAATCTGTGCTGAATTGGCAGCGTTGGCGCCCACTACATCTACGGCAGCTGGTACACGCAGGCCGAGCTGGGCAAGCGCGCCGCTGTCTTCTGCGGCTTCGGCAACCTGGGCAACATGGCGGGCGGCTGGATCCAGGCGGCGCTGCTGGGCTCGCTGAGTGGCAAGGGCAGTCTGCCGCCTTGGCGCTGGATGTTCATCGTCGTGTCCATCATGACGATCCCCTTCGCCCTGTTTGGTGAGTCGCGCTGTTGCGGCTTCTTGCATGGCGGCCCATGCGAGCCCTTCAGGCGTGTTCGCTGATGACGAGAGGGATCTGGCAAGGCTGGTTCGCCGTACCCGATCTCCCCCACCACCGGGCGGCGCGCTTCCTAACCGAGGAGGAAAAGGACTATGCCATCCGGCGGCTGGGCGAGTCCCGGAAGCGGAGTTGGGATGCCAGCGTCTTCCGCCGCGTGCTGCTCAGCTGGCAGTTCTGGCTGCTCCCCACGGTCTTCATGCGTAAGTGACCCGTGGTGCCCTTGTCAGAACACCACACACCTAGACAGCATGGCTACTAACCCACTGCCCAGTCTACTCGCTCTGCGTGCAGTCCCTCGGCAACAACGTGATGCAGCTCTGGATGGCCTCGCGCGGCTACAGCGTGGTCCAGCAAAACAACTACCCGACGGCCGTCTACGCCGTCGGCATCGCGGCCACCTTCCTCTACACTGCCGTCTCGGACCGCGCCCGCTCGCGGTGGGAGTGCTCGCTGGCCGTCGGCGCCTCGTTCGTCGCCGGCAGCGCCGTCCTCGTGCCGCACCCGGCCCGCGACGCCGCCGTCTTCGCCGCCTTCTACCTTGCTGGGCTCGACGTACGCGCCGCAGGCGCTGTGGTACAGCTGGATGGCGGACCTGACGGCGCACGACGTGCCGCTGCGCGCCGTCACGACCGGCTTCATGAACTCGTTCGACTTCGCCTTCGTGTCCTGGTGGCCCGTCGTCTTCTACCCGGTGACCGATGCGCCCGGCTACGAGAGGGGCTACGTGGCGAGTCTGGTGACGGGCGCGCTGACCATTCCGTGCATATTGGCGATTGCGTGGTTGGAGAAACGAGGGAAGGCCAAAGGGGAGATTGGCCGGATCTTTGTGGAGGACCGGCCGGAGGCTAGGTCGCCGTCTGATGCCGGGAGAGGGCGTGTGGGTGGAACGAAGGCCGGCCCTGGTGCGAGTGTGTCACCTGCTCTCGAAAGCCATGTGGGAGAGGAAGCTGGTCGGTGATCTTTCATCCACGCATGGTGCTTGAGATTGTAGTATGCCGAGATAATATTTCTCCCCCCCCCAAAAAACCACAGCTCATAGTCCGCTGTCTTTCCTACCTTGTTACCGTCTTGTTGGGCGTTCTATACAGCCTATCCATGCAGTACTGGGTTGGTCCGAGGAGCTTGGAACAGAATGACAAGAGGGGGTAAGGCATTCAAAACAGTCCCACGATGCCTAGGAAGGAAGTGTGTAAACTGGTTTACACATAACACACGTTATCTGTTGTGGCTTCAAATAACCGCCTCACCTATACCTACGGGATCCATGCAAGCAATTGAAAAAAGAATTACAAAAAAAGTAGGTATTGCAACCGTCTTGTTGCATTGCGATGCAATACTAATAAAACTTTTGTTTGGGCAGTTGGCTAGCTAACTATGTATGCTATAACACTATGCACACTAACTTATCGGGTGTGCAAGCAAACCCGCTGCAGGATTGCTTGCAAGCCGATTAGTTAGGAAGTTCGCTGTATACAATACGAACGACGTCTTCCATCCAGGTAGACTACGACGCGGAAGAGCACGACCTCGACAAGGCTATCGCCAAGGCCGGTGATAGCATCGAGGACGTTCAGGCCGTTATCATCGGGCATCTGCACCTCGACTGTTGCGGCGGGCTGGAGTATTTCTTTGGGACCGACGTGCCCATCTACGTCCACAAGCTGGAGCTTAAGAATATGTTTGAGACGCTGGCGACGGGCTATGATGTCGGTAGGCCAGTGTTTTCCCGTTTGCGCCGTTTCGTTCGTCGCCCTCTTCCTTCCCCACCCCCCCACTTCCACCATCTCACCAAAGGGTACGGATGCAAGAGGTCGGGCTCCTTTGGTGAAGTGACAAACCCCCGACGTAGTGGCCGGCTCGCCCACAGCGAGAACCCCATCATGACTCTTCACGAGCCGACACTGGACCTAAAACCTCCCCCCTCCCCACCGCCATCCCAGGCGTCTACCTTCCCGTACTACGCGCGCTTCGACCCCAACTGGCAGCCCGTGGTCGGCGACTTCGTCGAGCTCGCGCCCGGGGCCCAACATGCGGCCCGCGCCGGGCCACGCGCCGAGGGCTCTGCGCGCTGCAGGCCAACCTGCGCGACAGCGGCGCGGGGGTCGCCTCGTCCCCACGTCGGACATGATGCACCGCGCCAAAAGGGAGGACTGCGGCGCCTCCGGTCCCGCAGGGCGGGCTGATTGCGCGACCACGAGGGCTGGCAGCGCAGCTACCAGACGGTCCACGGCGCTGGGCAAGCGGACGCGGGCAAGCGTGGGGCGGGGCCACGACCTGGCCCTCTTCGAGGAGGCACAGGCGTGCGCCCCCCGAGTTTCACACGTAGGCCCTTGGGTCAACGGCGCCCGACGTGCAAGCTTGATGGGGGGCTAAGCGGGGCTGGCAGCCGTCTGACTGACTGCTCGCTGTGTGGCGATTTGAACCCGACGGCGAAAATTGGCTCGTTGGAGCTGGATTGTGGCCGGTGATGTGGAGGGTTTCAGAGTAGAAAGTGACACAACATGAGTTCGCGTGGAAACGCTATTTAGCCGACAGCTCACGACGGAACAGACAACCGCCGAGGCGACGAACGGTGAAGCTGAAATTCTTTCGTCTTTCAGCCCTACTAGAGCTCGAGACGTTCAGCGTAGCAGCTCGTTGGGAAGAAGCTGTGACATGTTTTCTGTGCGATGACTCCTAGGTGCCTATCTTCACACATCAGCCCTACAACGCCCAAGATCTGCACGAACCAGCAGCTCGGGCAGAAGAGCTGTCACGGATGTGGTTGCCCCGAAGTTTAAGCGATGGTTCAGACGGCCTGGACCCATGAGTAGCCATGATACAAATGGAATGAGTCGTGCCCGGCATGTTCCACGTTGACAGCCTACAGGTGTGACGAATTTGTGGTGAAATGATGTGAGCTGAGATCATAGCCGCCGAGATTGTACGACTGCATTTGTGTTTCGCTGCGACACATGCAGATTGTGTAATAGAAGTCGCTTGATCTGGTTCTGCCCAAGTGCTGTGGTTGATGGTGATGTGGTCAAACAGAGCGCCACATGCACAATAATTGACAAGCACTCACCTGACAGGGCTGCAATACCGCGTGACCATATTTCCCGCGGCGTAGTAGGCGTTGATTTCGAATTGATGGACGCGGGACCGGGAATGCCTGCAACATCTTTATGGCGCCGTCAGTGACGAGTGAGCTTTGAGCAGCCTCATCAAGGCGGCTAGGCGGCCTGCTCGTCGTCTCCTTTAGGAGCCATGAAACAACACAGCGTGCCGCCCCGTCGAGGCTGGAATCGAGGCCGGCGTAAGACGAGCCAATTGCCCAATGGCCTCAACGGTGGATCGCCGGTGGTGAAACATGCACGTGGGCAGGCGGTGCAAGGCCGCTGGAAAGGCTGCACAACATGCCACCCGGGGTAGAATTCGTGCATGGCAGCCAGACAGCGTAGGCGCTGGTCCGGTGGGGGGGAGGGGGCCACGATCGATGTTTTGTTTCAGCCGAGTTTGCCAGATCCGAACTGCATTGTGACTGCAGAGTCCAGTCCAACAAACACTGCCTGGTTTTTGGTTCGTGGATATTGATTGGTCTGGTGATTGCTGACGCTATTTGTGGCGATGTGATGACACAGGAATGAGCAGTGAACTTTACAAGCGCCGCAGCACGGTGGGTGCTTGATGGAGCTTGGAAGGGATGCAGTCGTTGCAGAAATAGAGAAGTGCAGGGATGGACCTAGCATGATGAGGCAGAAGTGTAAGGCAGCCAATCAAGAGGCTAGTTACTGGGATGGGGGGGTGGGTTAGTGCGGGGTTCCTGCATCAAACTGGGTCCGACCGCAAGTGCTGCTTCCCCGGAAGAACGTTGGCCGATGTACCAAAGCATGAATAAGATGAGAATGAGCTGACTTCTGCTAGGAGTTATGCCCTGCGAGCACCGTACTACTAACACGTACGAACACTGCTGTCAGGCACTTTGATTACTGATACCTGCCCCCCACCCCCGCCCGCCGAGCCCGCCGAGACTCGAAAGCGCCTCGTCTCGGAGATTTTGGGGTTTGTGCTCGCCCCCCCGGCTTCCTGGTTCTGAGCATCATCAATCCACTCACTCTCCCTCGCGCCTGGTTATCCCGTGAACAGCAACGAATAACAGCAAGAAATGGGCAGCTCCCACTCATTCTCGCCCTTTTTCCCTCCTCACCACGGATGCCTTGACAACGACGACGTGACGAGGCATACAACCATCCTGCCCGAGCATGCCACTCTGCGACGGCATCTTGCAACACTCTGGACGACGCGAAGATCAAACCGCACTCGAACCCCTTGCACCCACACACCCGTAAACAACCAGCACATTTTCTTCAGTACGACCTGAATTGGTGGCACGAACCACATACAACACATAACACGCCGGTTCATCTTTCTACGTCGGTCGCCCAACTCGGATTGAACCTCGAGCCGACGACCAGCCACAGTCCCGTGCGTTGCCAACCATGAGCCACGGGCTCTGTCTCTATCTTTAGC
This sequence comes from Anisogramma anomala, assembly GCA_038502455.1. Lineage (NCBI taxonomy): Eukaryota > Fungi > Ascomycota > Sordariomycetes > Diaporthales > Gnomoniaceae > Anisogramma > Anisogramma anomala. Next base: position 9,377,870 of record JASMMZ010000001.1, on the reverse strand, counting down.
AGGACACTCCCTAGACCTGGTTGGCTTGTCTCATCCCTTGCCAAACCCCAACGATTGCAACTACTTGGTCGACGTCGCACCTTCAAGGGTTGATCAACATTCCCTTTCCTTATTCACACCCCAGACCTTATCACGACAGCCTCATGACAACAACCTCGATACCTCCTTGATCTTTTCAAGTTTTGGTTTTGCTTGCGACTTTTGGCGGGAACGTAGGGCTGGTTTCCTCGTCCTTTCTTTTCGCTTCGTTTCCGACCGGGTCGACAGGGTCGACGGTCTGCTTCTGCTTGGAAAGGACCGGTCCCTTTCGCCCATTGTCGCTGAGTTGGTCATTTCAGAGCACACAAAATGGGGTTTTTGAGTCACAGAAATGCCAAAGTCGCACTCCGCCCCGAAGCCAAATGGGACTACATCGTGAGTTCCGCCGCTTGCATCGGAACCCTTCCCGACGTTGACTAACTCGCTGCACATCAGCAACTCGTCGACTTCAAAGGAGGCAATTTCTTCACCTACATAGCCTATGGCTACCTGTACATTTCACTCTTTATCTCGATCGCCGTTTATGCCGTTGACACCTTCACTGCCGTCCAGCTACTTGCCTTCAACAGATGGTCCTCCGAGATTCAACCCGCCATCCCCTTCGACGTTACGAAATGGATCTTTTCCGTCTGCATCATTCTTTCCTTCGTCAACCTCGGCTACGAACACCTCCGAGCACAGTTGATTATCCGCAGAGGGAGCGTCGCGGAATCGTTCTTGGACAACCTGGCTGTGCGCCTGCAGTCCATCCGGATCTGCGGCAGCGGAAAGGGATGGAGGCGATTCTTGGTCTTCGCAGAGCTGACCAAGAGCAAGAGGGGAGCCGAGTACATTGCGCTCTTCACCTACTTCAGTTTCCAGGCCTGGATCCGCATCATCTTCTGCTCGGGGCCCCGCCAAGTTGTCAACGCCGTCACCCTGTACTCGGTCTACACCGCCAAGCTACAGATCGAGGGCGACACTTTCCAGCACAGCTTCGAGAATCTGTTCGCTAAGATCAAAACGCTTGCCGAGCATGATGTGCGTCAGGCCGTCATCCTGTCGGGCATGCTGTTTACACTGGTCATCTGGGTTTTCTCGGCGCTGTCTTTCATCCTCGCCGTCTTGTTCTTCGTCTTCTTCCTGTGGGGTTGGATTCCCAACGAAGATGGAGGTCTTTCAGGCTACTGTGAGCGCAAGATTAGCAAACGACTCATGAAGATCGTCTCGGCCAAGGTAGAAGCCGCTATTGCTGCCCAGGAGCGGCAGAGAAAGAAGGCCGAGTTGAAAGCAGCCAAGAAATTAGGCGCGCTGCCTCCCGAGGAGCGGAAAGCGACTCTGCCCACGTTCTTGTCGGACGGTGACGATAAGCTACCGGACATGCCTATACTCAACAGGATGGATACCGACTCAACGCTTCCTGTGTATTCTTCAAGACCTGGCACACCGCATGGAGGCTTTGAGATGCGACCGATGCCGGGCAGGATAGATACCACATGGACCACCGGGGGTCGAGCACCACTTCTCGATCATAGCGCCGAAATGGGTCAAGCTTCTCCCTCTTTGCCGACCCCAGTTTACGGTCCAACTCGGAGCGGCACCATGTCGTCGATGTCTACGACGAGGGCACCCCAGGGTCCTGCGGCCCTGATCCGGACGCAAACCAACGGGTCCAACTTCATTGGTGCCGCGTTGCAACAGACAAGGACCAACAATTCGAGCTCCAGTGGCTATGGACCGTCACCAGAAGACCAGCTGCCTCCCATGCCGGAATCCATGCGTTCACCTACTTCTACTACTCTTGCTTCGTACGGCATGCCGCCGAGGCCGACACCTACTCCCGGCTTGCAGCGGATACAAACTAACGGTTCGACCTACAATGATGATTATCCAATGCCGCAGGCGTTGGGGTCCCCGACTGGCTCCTCCATGGGCTCCTTTGGCATGCCTCAGAGATCGGCTCCACCTCCTGGCAGCACATATGGTGACTTCAGGTCAGCCAGTCCCGCTCCATCAAGGCCGATGCCACCTCGGTCCGAGTATGACGCCTTCTCGTCTGTCGTAGACAATTACGCCTCCGCCGGCAGAGCCAGCCCGACGCCATCCCAAATGTCATCTTGGCCTCCGCACCAGGGTGCGCCATATGGCCAGAACCAGGGTAGTTATCCTCGCCGACCAGCACCGGGTGGCTACCCAGGCCGAAGCCAGACCGGGCCCATGCCGCAGCGCGTCCCCCCCGGGCAGCCGCAAAGAAACATGACGGCGCCCGTGCAGCGCTACCAGAGTCCAGCGCCCCAGCAAGGCTATCCAAACCCACAGCCTCAAATGTACCAGAGCCAGCCTCCGCAGGACTACTACAACCGACCTGGCACAGCACAAAGCCAGAGGATCATGCAGGGTCCGCGGCAGCCGCAGCGCCAATTTACCAACCAATCAAACATCGGCAGGCTCGGTGACGACTCGGAGTCTCAACGAGGCGCCCCCGGTCCGCATCACTAGAAGGCCATTCGACCTCTTTTCTACTTCGCTTTCATGAACCAAGCGACACATTACTATGCCTTCTCCTGGATACGTCACGCCACTTGCCTTCTTTTTGATACCTCGATATATACTATATATCGCCTTTTCCGGAGATGTACGAGGCTCTTGACCAGTGGTTCAACTGATAGATACGCTCGAAAATTACTGTAGAGAAGGAAAACATAGGAGTTGCAGCATGAGGAGAGGTGTTTTGGCGAGTGGAATGGCAATTTCCGTTTAGACTATGTATTAATGTACATGCTATGGCTGTTGGAACAGCAGTCAACTGCAGTACAGCCAAGTCAACTTTACTGACTGTAAGTTGATTGTACTGACTGCAAGTTGACTGTATTAACTGCAAGTCAATTACAGTGGAGTGCCCAATTCAATGTGGGGCACGGGCCAAGCAGTTGCCCATACAAACCAGTGTGCAGACCGGCTAGCGGTTTGCCAAACTTAGAAGTAACATACCTCCACATTCAGTGCAATACACGAGTTACTTCGAACACGATTCGAATCGATTACGTTGCAACGATAAAGGCCTACCAACAATGGCAGGATTTTGGGCTTGGTCGAACACGCCAGGCTGGGATGGGGGGGGGGGGGTTATACCATCTACATAAGCGACTCATGCACACATCGCGTATTCCGAAGAGGACTTGAATATCATGACAATACGCATGACATTGGTTGACACTTCTCCTTCTCGAGTGGCCATAACCTGCCATCGTGATGACTCGGGTGATTGACACAGGCGACGGGTCCATGTTTACCTAGGTACGTTGATGAGCCATCCAGACTTGAAGTCGGATCGACTGCCTCACGGATAGTGTCGAGCGCATCCACCGGGACCCAAAAGTCGGACCAGGTAACGTTATCCATGTCCAAGCCGATATGCATCAGCTTCGGTCGCAACCGGCCGAAGAAACCCCTCAGCTCGGCGGAGGCAGCAAGCACCTTGGTGGAGCCTGCAGACTCGGAGCTCGCGTGAAAGTTCCAAGCGCCGTCGGCGCTGATGTTGGCAACGTCCCTCCCCCATGGACACGTCCCACGAGGTCCACACGACAGGCTTCTTCCGTGCCACGGGCGTTTGGGGGGGCTGGCGGCGGACCAGGAAGGCCAGCGGCAGCACGACATCGAGCCGGCCTTCTTTGCCCTCCCACGACGAGGAGAAGCGCAAGCCGCAGTACGAATGCGACTTTGCCTCCGGGAACTGGGCAATATCACACGTTCAGAAGAAGATTAGATGCGAAGAAACCGAATGGAGATATACGAAAGGAAAATGAAGAAAGAAACCCTGACTGATGTCAGCCGGTTGGATCAACTCAACGAGGATTACGCTGCCTTCCCACTCAAGCAAGCGGATCAACACCGGCACCGGGGCTTCGTGCACGGGCTCCCACACGAAAGATGCACCCCGGCGTTGCAAACCGTAGTCACAACCCCACCCAACAACCCGCGAGCGAGCTTGCTCGCCATCACCCTGCCGCGGCCGTAGCAGCAGCCGCCACGAGGCCCAGGGTCAGGGTGAAAGAGGCAGTCACGCCGGGCTCCGCCGCAGCAGCAGCATCGAACGGATACGCCAGGCCGTCGACGCACTGCGGCGCGCCGCCCCCGCCATCGCGCCGGTACCCCGTCCGGCACACCGCGAGCAGCGCGCACGTGGGCACCACCACCGCCGGCGCCGGCGCCGCAGCAGCAGCAGCGGGGTCCCCGCCGCCGCCGAGGCAGCACGCAAAGAGGCTCTGGAACGCGGCCGCGAGGACGGGCTGGGCGCCGTAGTCCAGGCCCTGGTACCGCGCTGCGTCGGTCAGGGCCTGCGTCAGCACCGTGTCGTACTCGCCGTGCATCAGCTCGTGGATCTCGCGGCCGCCGTAGACGGTGCCCGCTGCTGCTGCGGCGGCGCCGGCGGCGGCGCCGCCGGTGGCACACGCTACCGGACCGGGGGGCGGCGGGGCGGCGACAGGCGGCGGCGTCGTCGTCATCGTCGTCGTCGTCGTCGTCGTCGTCGATGGAGCGGCCGTCGCAGCAGCAGTCACTGCAGCCGGGGGGGGTGGCGGCCGCGTGGCGAGCGTCACCGTGCGGACCGAGATGGAAGTCAGCGTCCGGGTGGCGGTCGCGGCCGTCTTCCGCGTCACCGTGTCCGTCACCGTGCGCAGCGGCGTCGTCGACGGCGCGGGCGCGGTCGTTGTCGCCGTGCGGACCGAGACCGAGGTCACGGTCGACGTCGTGGCCTTGGTCCGCGTCACCGTCGCCGTGCGGGTGGCCGTCGCTGTCGTGGTGACCAGAGCAGCCGGAGGCTGCGCCGTCGACGCTGCAGGGCCCACGCCCGGGCTCCTCGCGCCGTAGAGGATCCCGAGGGTTGTCGTGCTGATGATGGCTACCACGGCTACGAGACTTACCAGGCCGATCAGCACGTGTTTCTTGCTTTCCACTTTCCGCTCCGGAGACATAGATCTGGGTTGGTCCAGCGGCACGTTCTGGAATCTTCCTTGATAGCTGAGAGGTTGCATAGGGGTTCCGTCTTCTGGCCGGAGTGTATATTGATCCATGTCCTTCATTTATGATTGATTGAATTATTTGTGGGAGTGTTGCGGGGTGTTGGAGTTGGAGTGTGTATCTCATGGAGTGTTGCGAGTACGTGCCTTGATGGTTCGAAAGTGGTGGACTTGAGATCCATTTGGGACCAAGGGAAGAAGTTTAGATTTCTTATATGATGGGAACTGTTGTCCAAAATGTTGTGATTCATTGATCGTCAAGCATGGTGACTGTCTCGTCACAAGTAATGACTTGATAGCACTGAAGTCGTGTGGCCAGCCAAACAAGATCAATGGATGTTAATGAGAGGAAACCTCTGCTGTCAGCATCACTGCTAGAATTTTGTCATCATTGCCAGCCAAAATTTTCTCCCTTGCACCTACCTGCCTATAGACTCTGTTGTTGGTATTGGTATTGTTGTTGTTGGAATGAAGCGTTAGGCAAACAGTCTATTCTCTTATTTGGTTCCATACACACATAGCGGCTATACGGGTACAATAACGTAACTGTCCAAATATAACATAACAAGTTGAAATATGAACCAATGACAAGTGCCAACTATTCCCGTCACCTACTACCGGAGAAACAATGATCAGTTCGCCATAGCCCTGTGCGCTTTATGCAAGCAGTAATGAAATGAAAATAGGTCAGTGGGGGAGATGTAGTTGAAGTCAGTAACTGTCACGCCTATCTTCCTTGAGTCATATGTTCCAGAACGCCCGCTGTAGTGGTATTCGGAAAATAACTGTGGAATGGTCACCCTCCGCATTTCTGTAATATCACTCAAGCTGCGCCTCCCATGTGTTCATGAGTTGCCAACACTCACGTATCCTGCCTCCTCAATGTTTCGGTCTCATTTGCTACAGTGTGAGGGCCTGGCGAGTTTTTCGTCCGCGGGGCCGGGTATTTCGCCTGGCCGTCCGTACGCTGAAGTATCTCGCTGGGGCATTTCCCAGCCTGGTCCTCACGGGAGCAGGATCTTGAGACCCCCCATTCGACCATAATCCGCCCTGAGCCATCATGGCCCGAGCTTGCGGTCCGGGCCTGTGACTGTCCCATCCCGCTCGCTTGCAAGCTCGTAATGCAAGATCGCTGGAGGCCTGGACAGTACTTCCCTGCGTCGGTAGTTCATTCCACTGCGCGCGGGGGACCATCACTCTCTGTAGAGTCTATGTTCTTGGATATAGTCGATGACAGGATCCGGTACGACGTACCGGAGGGAGAGATCTCTCTTCCGCATCAGGCGCACCTTGGTACTAGAGACATCGTTCTGAGAAGACCGGCTGTTAGCAGGCAACTGTAGGGGGATCAATGTGTTACGTCGAGACATTCACGGTATGCACTGCACGTACGTGGATCACCTGTGAAATGACATGAATCTTGTCCTGGTACAGTTTCAGCCCAGCCAGCGCCTCGTCGATGTCGGTGCCTGTCCTCTCTATGATGAAAGCTCCGAAGTTTCCAAGAATGTGGTCCAGATCCTGCTCGGACCAAACGCCGGGCGTGCTCATCGTCTGGATCAGGTCTGCGCCGGCGAGCAACGCTATCCGAACGGGCTGCCTGTTCCCGTGGACATCCTCGCAGCCACCAAGGACGGAATTTATCTCGTGATCGAAGTGGTCCAGCACCTGGGCAGTCGGGACGTAGTCGGGCTGGATAGCCTCCCATGGGTCGCATGACAGCCACTGGGAGGTCTTGGTGGCGGCCAAGGTGCACATTTGTATGCGATGCTTGGCGGAGGCTAAGCCCTGTTTCTTATAGGCTTCGGACACTGGCGAGAGGAAGCCGCCAATGATCTCGTATTTCGTGTTGAATTTCGCATAGTCGGAAGCCATCTCGAACATGCGGAGGTGAAGGAAGGTGATGGGGCTGTCGGATCATCGGCAGAGTCAGTGAAGAGGTAGCGGCAGGAGGGCCAAGACGACCAACCTAAAGGAGCCGCAAGCCACCAGGACCAGAGGAATCCGGTCCGCCACTCTTTGTCGGCGTCGGAGTCTCTCAGAGGGGAAGCGGTATGTGTCAGGGTGCAGCTGAGAGTCCGGAACGCTGGCGAGAGAGGGCGAGACTTCCGCTTGCGGGCTCTCTCCAGCGTGGTCCACGTCCATGGGGGCGGCGGACGGGCTCGGTGGCGCCTGTTGCTGCTGAGGCTCGGTTGTCATGGCTGTTCGCTTGACGATCCGGTGGCTGCTGGTCTTGGCGTTGGTATCGGTGTCTCGGGCTTGCGCAGAGCAATCCTGTGGTCTGGTGGATCGGAAGGACTGGTGAGATCGCAGGAGCAGGTGCAGCCGTCCGACTCAGAGCCAGTCGTGGTTCACAGGCACCCTGTGCAATAGAAACACAGCTCGGCAGTAATAAGCAAAGTGGCCTGGTGGTTGATGACTTTCCCTTGACAGCAAGTAACAAGAGGTAAGGCAGGCAGATGGGCGATTTAGCCAAGGTACAGGTGTAGTGCAAATGCCGCCGGTGCAAGTGGATTTGGGGATGGCGTTGTCGTTCCGAGGTTGGCAGAGCTCTTGGGTACGTTATCGGTGCTCTTTGTCCACTAGCACTAGAATGCAGCACACGGAAAGTTGTGAATACGGTACATCTGCCGGACAACACAGTAATCAGACTTTTACCAGGGAAGTCATGCTGTCGTCGGATGATCTATTTTCAATGGTGAGTCGTCGGTCGTCCAGGCTTATGAATTGCGGGGTCCACCTACCACAGTGCTGGAATTGGGCACTCACACAGTAGATGTTACGTCAAGGCCATGCAACAGGGACATCCATGTCATTGCCCCTCCACTTACGTCACAGGGGCAGGAGGTGCAGAGTACGTACTCCGTTCTACTCCTACAGTGCTTCCAAGGTTGTCAGTGAGTGCTTCATGAGATGCTCGTTCCACAAGCAACAATTATTGCTGTCACCAGAGACTCCCTCCTCCTCCCAGCCACATGCATGATGCATACATACCCCCAGGCCTCCAAAGGAGACAAAAGCACGCACCCGCAGTATCAGCAACAGTACAGACAGGGTCACCGGCAGTGCCACGGAAGAATTCAGTCTACCTACACTAAGACGACACACACCTTGACAGAAACACCGACAGACTGCGAGACTAAAGGGAAGCAATCATCCGAAGGATCGTTTTTCCACGGCCTAGCGATCTGGATCCAGCCTCGCCCAGGCCATGGGTCACAGACCAAACAATCAAGACCGCACCAGATAGACCCATCTCGTGTCCTTCCATCCACCAGCTAGCCCAGCTCCCGAGGCCCCAACGGCCGGCCCCCCGCCCTTATGGAGAGCCAGCAGCACGACGCCGCCGCGGCCGTATCTGGTACTGCATCCCGCTTCTGGTCCTCAGGCCGCTTCCCGCCTTCCTCCCCAGCTCCTGGTCCGTCGGCAGCGCGGCAAACTGGACATTCCGCGGCCCCGCCCTCGCCTTCCTGGCCTTGGATATCGCCGCCCGGTACGCGCCGAACGCGCCGTCAGCAGCGTCGCGCGCGGCGCCGGCGCGCGGCGCGTCGGAAGAATTGCCGCCGCCGCCGCCGCTGACGGTCACAGTCAGCGCGCCCGACTCGAAATCGCCACCGCCGCCGCCGCCGCCGCCGCGGCGCGCCTCGGCCCGGCCTTCCGTAAGCCCGCGGCTGTATGCGCGCGCCGCCGCCCGCCTCAGGCGCTCCTCGGCCTCCTGGCGCAGCCTGGTCTCCCGCGACGGCCGCACGTCGCGCTCGGGCCCCAGCACCGGCGACAGGAACTCGGTGGTCATCCACGTATAGGGTCTCTCTGGGTCTTCCTCGGGGAAGGTCGCGGAAGTCTGGATGTCGGATGCGGGCGAGGCCGTGGTGTCGAGGCCGAGCTCGGGAGGGCCAGAAGGCCCCCAGGGGCCAGGAAGCTCGGGCTCCGAACTGCCGCCAACACTGGGTGCGGGCTGCGGCTCAGGCGACGAAGTGCCGGCGGAGCTGAGCTCAGGCGTAGGCTGCGGCTCAGGCGACGGAGTGCCGGCGGAGCTGGGCTCGGGCGTGAGCTCAGGCGTAGGCTGAGGCTCATCGGTGATTGTGGTGCTGGGTCCTGGAGGCGCAGGCCGACGAGGGTGCTCGGCCTCGGGCGGCAGCCGGGAGCTGCCGGCGTTGGCGCGGGCCCGCTGGAGCTGCTCGTCCGTGAGCTGGATCCCGTGGGCGGCGGACGCGGTGAGCACTCGGTCGCCCAGGTCCAGAATGGCCGGCGCTGTGTAATTGACAAGCTCGATGTACTCTTCGACTCTGTCGTTGCGCACCCACCAGCTTGTGCCCTGCGGGTCTCGCACCTCGGTCCACCAAATGGTGAAGTTCCCATTCTCATCCTCGGCGTACAGCTGGTCGCCTTGCTCCACGATGAGTGTCCGTTTATCATCAGCGTTCAGCGCCTGGAGGCCGTCCCATTTCTCGCTCAAACAGAGGACGATGCCGTCGGCGCTGAACCACTTTCGGCCTGCCGCCGTAGCGGCTGCATCGGCATCGGCAATGGCTCGCTCCTCCGAGCCCTCATCCACTGGTTCTGGGCCTGTGAGCGCGTCCACCGGGTTTCCGACCACCTCTGTTGGGTCCAAGGCCGGCATTCGTACATTGGGCAATGGCGCTCCCCGCACTTCCGCGTGACCGGGAACCGGCGCTGCTCGCGCCTGGCGGCCGCCCTCCGTGAGGGAGTGGTACATGTGACGGCTGAACTGGTCGACATAGACCGGGGTGTTGGTTCCGATCTCCAGGTGTTGGGTGTAGATCAGATCGGTTCTGGCCTCCCACCCGGCGTGTACGCGAATCGCAGCCAACTGTTGGGTGTTGGGAAGGTCGCGTTGATCGCCACGGATAGAAACAAGGGCCCTGTTTGCTGGGGCCAGCTGGAGACTCTCGTCCGCATTGCGAACCCAGATCAGGCGGTTCTTGGCCACAGTGGAGGCGTACTTGTTGCTGCCGAAGAGCAGATTGATGATGTTGCGACAAGTGACTCCAGCTTCTTTTACTTGAGGAAGGATCCGAGCGGCCGATCTAGCAACATTAGGGTCGGGGTTATCGATCTCAGTCTGACCATCCATGTTCCTTAGAGCCAATGCGAAGGGTATAGCTTCATCGTTCGCTCGACGCCTTACGGCGGCCAGGGTCATCCACGGGACTTCCACCGGGTATACGCCGGCCCGGGTGAGGAAGTTGTCGACCAAGGGCCTGCGAGGGTCACTGAGATAGTCTTCGTCCAGAGGAGGCTCCGAATTGGGAATCGGAACACCTTTAGGACGATCGAAGCCGGGGTCCTTCGGTCTCATCTTTCTTGCTGGTGGCAGGGGCGTCCCCGGCGCTGAAGGTATCTGGTTTGGCCGAAGGTAATGGTGCGATATGCTGGCATGAGCGAAGACCACCCCTCCGTTGTCGGGGTCTACGTACTGGTCGAGCCGCCAGCCACCTTGCGTCGTCAAGGCATCGGAGTCGGGCAGTGCCACGCCAGGCTCGAGCCGGATCCGAGCGATTTCGCCGTCAGTAGGAAGGCGAAGGATGCCGGCAGGTGTATTGATGATTTCCAGACTCAAGCGGGCAAGGCCTTCCGCGTCCCGGACCCAGACCCAGACGGGCTGGCGCCTCGCTGAAGGATAAACCGTGCCGGTCATGTAGTTCAGGATATTCGTGTACTGGGCTTGGGAGAGGGGGCGGTTCGCCTTGCCGGATTGCAACACTCGGTGGACGAGCTTGAGAGCCGCTGCTCTGGTCGGCGGGGCATCGGCGAGTAGCTCCTGCAGATTCTGGTCCTCGATGCGTTGCTGATCTGGGCGAGAAGGGTCCCAATCGCCAACTGCAGCGATAGCAGCATTAGCCATCTGATCGCGGAAATCTTGATCGAGAGGCTGGTTGACGTTGCGCAAAGCCACCAACTTGTCGTTAAGGTTGCGCAGGAAGCCAGGCGGCACTTCGCCCAAGAGCAGCTCGGCTTGGTCAAAGATGGCCATTGTTGTGCTTTCGTCCGTGCCAGGCGTTGGGACTATGGAGTCTGGTTCTGCCGGCGTGAGCTGTTCCATCGGCGTGGCCTGAAGAGGCCTCGGCCTGCGTTGAGCTCTATTCCGGTCTTCAGAAGGTTCTGGAGCAGGAGTTGGAGATGGAGTCAGAGCAGGAGCAGGAGTTGGAGATGGAGTCAGAGCAGGAGCAGGTCCAGGAGCAGGTCTAGGAGCAGGAGTTGGAGATGGAGTCAGAGCAGGAGCAGGTCCAGGAGCAGGTCCAGGCGCAAGTGGTGTAGCAGGTGGCGAAGCAGTTGGCGAAGCAGGTGGCGAAGCAGGTGGTGGCGCGGTGGACGTTCTAATAATGGTTCGCAGGGCTTCCATCGTTGCGTGCGGGATGTTCCTCGCGTGTTGGATGGTGGGATGCTGTCTTGCAGCAGCTATCAGACGCTCCTCCAGAGATGGTTGCGCGAGATTCCACACTACCTGCCTTGCAATCTCTCCACCTTGGTAAACAGTATTGAAGACGTCGAAGGCCATCTGCGTTATATCCTCTCTGCCAAGGCGCACTTTGGCCGTGCCACCACTTGTGTCAGGCTCAGCGCGCGTCTCCACGAGGACGAGTTCAGCGGGCTGCGCGGGTAGAATTTGCCCAAGCGCACCAAGCTGCTGTTTCGGGCCAGTCGCAAGCGACGACGGAGGAGCGCGACGAGGAACGGGCTTTTGTGCTTTAGGGAGACTTGGGAGTGGTGCTGGCGCAGGCGGCTCGTTGTCCGGAGGCACGGGCACTGCACGCGGCGGCGGCGGCGGCAGCGGCCGC